>OX439046.1:66019449-66602218 GCA_949317995.1 Acholoe squamosa | reverse complement strand
AGTGTGTGGTTATCCTCTTTTCAAAAGTACCGAGATACAGACGCGAGCGTTGCTCCTGTTGCTGGTTCTGCTGTTGATTCAGCTCACACTGATGGCGCTACTCTTCTTAATTTGAAACCTTCTACAGGTATCAAGAGGAGTTTTATCAAGAGTGGCGACCAGGCTTCCAAGAAGAGAAAAGCGGTAGTGAAATATGTACCACCAACACCTTCCACAGTCCCCAGATTGGAGTTCTTCATAGACAGTTTGATGCTGGAGATCTGGCTCGATGGGGTAAGGATCTCCAAGGAATGCTACAGCACCGTAAAGTGCACCTCAACGCCCACCAGAAAAGTAAACTTCACCACTGACGCACTCCTCAAGCTACCATCACTGATGTACAAGAGGATGTACGGATATGCGACAGAGCGGTTTCCCAAGGACTACCCAATTACAACACATGGTTCGTCGTCCTGGATCCAGAAAGCAGGCTGTATGTTGCTGTCAGCTAATACAAGGGTAAAAACGTCATCCACATGCGCAGGTACGAAGGACCCCAGAAAACTCTGACACAGGACGGTGTGATGCTTTTGACTAAGGCACTGAAAGAACTGGATGATAAAAAGAGATTATCCTTGAATTTCTTGATAAAATTTGATTGAGACATGTGTGAGATAGTGCTGACGTATGTTTTATATGATGTGTATGTAGGTGTATATACTTTGTGTAGGTATGTTGCATTTATAGGTGTACAGGTAAATAGATAGATAGCTAGATAGACAGAAAGAAAGATAGATAGATTGATAGATAGATAGATAGCTAGTTAGATAGATAAATGAAAAATATTGAAAAAAAAATTCTCTCCACATATAAGTAACTCAGTGAAAATGGATCATCATATCTGTGAAAAGTGTTTCAAAAAAATTTAAAAGGGTGTACAATTACCACAGACACATGGAAAAATGTAGGGTAATACCTAAGTTTTGTCCTCTATGCGGCAAAGGAAATTGCAAAAAAAATCACCTGTCGACGCGAATCTCTGGTCGGAGTGACTATTCCTCCAATAATATGCACTATACCGGAGGGTGAGGAAATGTTCACCAGGAATTGGCCCGCAATACAAACAGGTGTCAGGACACACAGGAGTTGCATGAGTGTAACAAACTTAAGACTACCAACCGGTAAGTTGAGTGACGCTGTGGATACTATGCGTCAGATTCACATCACGCAAAGATTCAGATACAAAGTGGGTTTGTCAGTGGGGTTAATTTTACAACACAGAGAAAACAGAAACAAGCTACGCTACTTTCACGCCTCCCAAAACAACACGACTCTTTTACAACCCCTCCCCACCATAACTAATTCAGAAACTTTGGAAGAGCTTCTCTCCCTCATAGAAAACACTGTCATTTCCGAAGAAGTACAGAAACCTTGCAACTCTGACACCAAGTGGAAAGTTTTCTTTCCCACCCATTTGAACGTCGTTTGCGTTTTTCATGGGACCCAGAGAATTCCCCATAGGGGGCAGGGTTACCCATTCGGGTCGACTTAAAAAGAGAGGAGGTGTTAGATTTTCTTCAAAATTGTTGCATCAGTTCGATTCCACTGTGAGACCTGAAACCTTTCCAGGTTTGATCATCAGGGACTTACCCACATTAGAGAACTTGTTCAATATACAAATAGCGGTTTACACCACCCGTAAAGTGAGAGGTCAGAACCTGAAAAACCGAGTTACCCTGATCAGTCCACCTTCCAAAACATTGGCCACGCGAGGTAAAGTCAACCTACACCTGTCCGCGACACACGGTTTGCACGTGTCCCTTGTAACGGACTTCAATGAATATGCTGGCATCTACGAATACCCTGAGTGTAAGTCTGCGTTCACGACTAAGTTCTTACTGAAAAGACACAGGAACCAACTTTCCCCTTGCAGACAAGTCGCCTTGAAATACGTAGGTGGAATCTACCAAAATTCGAAAACAGTTTTCGAAGCACTAGCAGATTTTTCCATTTTTCCTCCTGACGGAAATTCAAAAAATGTACCCTTACAAAATTACCTTCGATTTTGAAGCTTTCTTCAGAACCGTCGACCGAACACGTGTCAGTCCTGTGGGAACACGTCCCTCTGACGTCTAGCGTCGCATCCGACTTTCCAGGCTGCAAAGGTCCGGTCTGCTTCTTGAGACAATCCGACACAGATTCAGACCCCTTGTTGGATAAAGTTTTGAATTACATAAACGACACCGCCAAGGTCATCAGGGAAGCAGTTCTAGAACTTTACCGGCCAACGTTAGCGAAGTTAGATGAGAGGATAGCTGAAGCTCTCCACCTAGAGGAGGCGTTCAGGCCACCCGACATTGACTTCAATGAAACTCGGACAAGACACCCTTTAGTTGAACTTTTGAGATATCTCCGCAAAGTTTCAGTCGTAGGTTTCAACTCGGGGCGTTATGACTTAAATCTGATCAAAGTACAGCTTCACTCGTTCTTCTCCTCCAAAGACCGAGAGAATGATGAATTTAGCGTCATAAAGAGAAGTTACCAATACTTGGGGATTTACACTTGGCACACTGCTTTCTTGGACGTAGTAAACTATTTGGCACCTGGTTATAACTACGTGAATTATCTACTAGTTTCACCATAAATCAGCACAAAGGGCACTTTCCTTACGACTGGATGACATCTACCAGGAAACTGGAAAACAGAACACTACCACCAAGATTTGCATTTGATAGCAAACTGACTGGCACCAAGATGTCTGAATCTGACTACGCCGAATGTGAAAAAGTTTGGTCCGAACAGAACATGCAAACTTTCAAAGATTACTTGATCCACTTGAACAACAGAGACGTGAAACCATTCATAGAAGCACTGAAAAATTTTTCAGGGAGCACAACATTGACCTGTTCAAAGACAGCATCTCCCTTCCGGGTTTGACTTTATGGTTCCTTTTTCAAACCACAGAGACCCTGTTTGTGACCTTCCACCAGTTCGACTCCCATCTCCACTCTGTAATAAAAAAAAATCTGGCCGTGGGTCTTTCCATAATCTTCCATAGCTTTCATGAGAAGGGTGCCACGCTGATAAGGGAACACAAGTACGGCGAAGAAGCGAGAATGTGCAAACATATCCTAGGTGTAGACGCTAACTCTCTGTACTTGCGTGCATGAGCGAAGCACACTGCACAGGTTATTACCTGATGAGACGACCCGAGACCGAGTTCAAACCGAAAATTAGGCAAAGACACTTTAAGACTGCTTTAAAGTGGTTACGCTACATGGAGCACGCCCACAGCGTGAAACTTCGACACGCTTTCAACGGAGGGGAGATATCTCTAGGTTGCCGAAAAATTCGCGTAGACGGTTTTCACCCACCCTCTAATACCGTTTTCCAATTTCACGGGTGTTGGTTCCACGCTCAGGAGTGCATCCAGCTACGCAGATATTCGTGTGCTTCAGACAGGGATGAGAAACGTGACAGAACAGCTAAAGTAACCTCTTACTTAAAAGCTCTAGGTCACAAGTTGATCATCGTATAGGAGTGTGAATGGAGAAAGATGAAACGCCAGGATCCGCAGGTTATGACATCCGAACAACACTGGAAGGTCGACAACTTGAAAGCGGCACGAAATCCCATGACAAAGAGTGACGTCATATCCTCTGTGAAAGACGGGAAAATGTTCGATTTGATTCAGGTGGACATTACTATTCCTCCTCACCTACGTGAATACGTTGAAGAAATGACTCCTGTTTTCAAGAACGTGACAATTTTGAAATCCGACATAGGAACTCACATGACAGACTTTGCGAACAACGAAAACCTGATAATTGCTCCTCAGAGATCCTTGATAGGTAGTTACCACGGAAAAAAGATTCTCTTGGGAACACCTTTTTCTTAAGTGGTATTTGGATCATGGTTTAATAGTCACCGAAGTGCAGACGTTCATAGAATACTTTCCTAGACGACCCTTCCCCGGTTTCGCAGATGAAGTAACCGTGGCGCAACAAATAAAAACACCACTGTGAAATACACTAGAGGTTGAACCTTCGAATTATTGACCGATTTGTGGCGGTTCAAAAAGGGTACAGAGTTGAGAATGTTAGAGTTCACGTTCGACTTTTTGGATAAATTTATCGATCGACACGATTACGCTCTTTGTCAAATGGACACTGACAGTCTTTACATGGCTCTTAGCGGCGAATTGTTGGACCAACTCGTGAAACCCGACCTGAGAGAATCATACTTTAGAGAGAAACGAAACTGGATTCCAACAGAGGTGTGCGATGACCACTTAGAGCTTTTCGTAAAGATAAAAACCCAAGGTGTCAAGTTTGAGTTTAAAAAGCGTTTATTGGCCAACAATATCTTAACATATTGAAGCTTTTACAATTATCAGCCATAGGAAGATACAATCGGTTGATATTAATCAGATGGTTTCCATGAAACAGTCACATATCACATAATATTCACATATACTATAGATCAAGACAATAACAGTTCAGAGTCATATTAACATTTCCCATAAGTACTTTTTGAACTTTTGCAGATTTTCTGCAGACTGAACATGCACCGGTAGATCATCCCAAACGATGTTACCTCTATACAATGGACTCGATCTATATAATTCTATTCTAGGTCGATTTACTCTAATTTTTATTCTATCATTGCCCCTAAGAGGTCTTACTGGGGTTATTATATTTTCCGGTTTTTGTATATATTTATACATCATGCACGCAAGTACTACTTTCCTTCTAGTCACCAGACTTTTTGCATTGCAAGATAATAATAGGTCAACAACATGTATATCCTGTGGTAGTAGAATCTTTTTACAGGCTCTCAGGCAATGATTTTGTATAACATCTAAATGGTCTACTAAAGTAGCAGGTCCACTCTCCAAAATATAACTACAGTATTCTAACAGAGGAATAATCATCGTCTTATAGATTTTAAGACTTGTATCTGTATCCAGGTATTTAACAATATTTCTCAGTTGTTTCAATTTGGCAATACCCAGTGAATCCATCTTTTTACAATGTTGTTTAAAGTTTAAATCAAAATCGATTACAACACCCAAGTAGTTGAAATGTTCGACACATGCCAATTTTACATTGTTCAAGGTAATATCGTATTTAGTAATACGTTGCATGTTTGAATGACACCAGAGGACCTTGGTTTTCTTGACATTCATAGTAAGGATATTTTGTCTACACCACTTCTCAATATTATCCACATCACTCTGCATTAGTTTACTCATAATCTCAGTATTCCTACCATTCAATACCAGTGCTACATCGTCTGCATAAAGAAAGAATTCACAATTGGTTATTACTTCAGTTATACTATTAATATATATGTTGAAAAGCAAAGGGCCCAATACCGTCCCCTGCGCTACCCCACAGTCCAGTACCTTTTCATCTGAGGTGATGTCATTTGCTACGGTTACTTGTTTTCTACTGTATAAAAAGGATTCTAACCATTTTAGGCAGTTATTATCACAACCAATACATTGAAGTTTCCTCATCATTATATCTAAATTGACAGTATTAAAAGCCTTTTTTAAATCCAGGAACAATATAAGGGAGTAATCACCTCTGTTTCTAGCTTCTATGAGATATTGTATTAACCCAAAAGTTGCATCCACAGTCGATCTGTTAGGTATAAAACCGTACTGTCCTTCACTAATTATATTATTATCAACAATATAATTCATCAACTGGGTGTGTATCAGTTTCTCTGTCAACTTAGAGAAAATATTTGTCATCGTTATGGGTCTCCAATTAGATACATCTGATAAATTCCCACTTTTGGGTAATGGGACTATTTGTCCCAACTTCATAATATCTGGCAAAACTCCAATACCAATAGAGTCATTTACCAGGTTCTGTAGTATATACGGTTTGTGACATAGTAGACTTTTAATAACAATACAGGGTATGTTTTTAATACACGAGCTCTTATGTCCTTTTATAGCTTGTGCTATCCTCTTACATTGGTTTGCAGTTACTTCTTCCAGCTTCATAGTACTATCATTTATTAATCTATTTGGAATGTATTCCATACCAACTATTTGACTAGCAAGGTCTGCACCTATGTCTATATAGTAATTGTTTACAAAGTTGGCAGTATTTTGATGTTCAATAACATTTCCACCAGAATCTTTCAAACACATTGTTGATTTAGAACTTTGTCCTTTCCAGATACCATTCAAGACTTTCCAGAATCGTCTTGGGTCCTTACTAAACCTGACAAGAAGATTTGTGGTTACATTCTTCTTTTTGATGACCAGTTTCTTATTAATACTTTTTTGGATCTGTTTGGCTCTGGCTAGTGCTGTATTTACTACATTTGGTCTACATTTCTTAGCTTTATTGAAAAATCTCTTTTTTACAGTTATCATACGGCGTATGTCTTCATCAAAAAACAGATCATTCTCTCGTACAACACGAGTTTTTACACGGTGATTTATATTCAAAAATGCATTAATATTGTTTATTATACATTCATACTTGTCATTTACATTCATGTTGTTCCGTGTCAGAAAATCCCAGTCTACATTCTCCATTGCATCCAAAAAGTCTCGTTCAGAGAATTGTCTCATATCTCTATTACGTAACACCAAAGCTTAAGGCTTAGTAATTCTTTGTTTCTTTCTTATTACATATATAGGAACGTGATCGCCACACAAATTATCAAGAACACCATATGTTTTTACATATTCACAGTTTGTATAAAAGTGGTCCAGGGTGGATTTCCCAAACGGATGGTAATAGGTTGAAGGGGTATGCAAATATTTAAGCCCAGTATGTCTTAAAAAATTTGACATCCTTTTAAATTTTATGCAATTTCTGGCTCTACTGTTAACATTAAAATCTCCCATGATCCAACATTCACTATGGCGGACAATAGTATGTCCCATACATGCTGTTAAAAAGTTGTAACACTCCAGAACTTTCCCTTTGGGAGGGCGGTACACAATACAGAAAATTTTACTCTTATGACCTGGATGTTTCAATTTTATGTATAGACATTCAATGTGTTTATTTACTGTTGTGAATTCCTGTATTACTTCCATATATGGAACAAATTCGTTCCTAACATAACATGCTACTCCACCTCTTTTACCTCTATGACGATCATTTCTAATCAATGTCATATTATTCAAATGAAGATGGTTACTTGAAATTGATGTCTTCAGCCATGTTTCAGTGATACCTATTAAATCAAAGCCTTGCAGATCTATACTAATGAAGTTGTATTTGTCTCGTAGACTCTGAGCATTCATTGCTAGGTATTTTAAACCTGTCTCGGAGACTACCTCCTGCGGGCTCTTACCCATATTCTAGTATACAACTGTTCCATCTGACACTACCAACCAACGACGGGCCTATTTGTAACATATTTACAAGTGCTAAGTAGATATAGACACTACAGTTATTAGGGTCTAATCTCAGGATAACGGGGGTGGTTGCTACCCTATACAGTGGATCCGTATCACCCAGCAGTGGCATAACTGAACCACAAAAATGCAGGGCAATGGTCCACGTGGTGAGAGACATGATAATTTGAACAATGAATTAATGCATCGGTAAACCTTCACCAATAACACAAACAATCAGAAGTACTAACTTAATCAAGAAATAATAATACTTATAACTGTATGTAAGTTGGACCATTTAAGACTGTCCCAAAGTATCAAAGATTTAATTCTGTAGATGCACACATAATACAAAGTAATATACCAAGGCCGTTGAATTGAACGGTCCTAAATACATGTTAGTACCGTCCCTTTTTAATCTCTTTATTCTATATAACGACAAGGTAGAAAATATAATATCAATGCGCTATGTTGATAATATGCGATATGAACGGTCCTGAAACCCTGTTTGTACTGTCCTTTTTTCTCTCTTTGTTCTATAGACCGACCAAACCGGCCATCGTACAGTCATAACTTTACATCTCTGTAGCATTGTCCATTTCAGTTTGCTCATCGTGCTTCTGTGCGACCTGACAAGCTTCCATTCTCATATTGTGTTCCTCCTGGATCCTGGATCTCAGTTCTTCTAGTAGGGTGCCCAGAGTATTCTCACCAGGGTAGTTGTCATCATCAAGACATGGGTCATGATAATCAACCCCTGCGCTCCAGTACATGTCTTTGTCACTGTGAACCAGACTTAGTTGGTTGGTTTTCCTCAGTAAGTCCTTGAGCATCTTGTTCTGAACAAATTTCTTACTGAGACAAAGTTTCATTATTTTCAGTCTCATTTTTCTCCACCTAACTCCTTTCAGACACATTGCTGCCTCTCTACGGGCCTCCGTTGCTGTGGCAGCCTTCACTACTCGTTCTGCTGTTTCGAACTCTTCCATCTCTACGCATCCCACCCAGTTAAACATATGTTCAGCTGTATGGAAGGATATACCCTGGTGCTCAATTTTAACACCATATGAGTTACTAAGATAGCATCTTTCACCACAAAAGATCACACTTGAGTCTGTTTGGCGCATATATAAAGTTCCTATCTGTAGCTCAGGAGATCTGTTACTCTTGCTTTGTCTCTCTTTAGATGCAGAGATGATGGGTGTGGATGTCTTGAAACTTCTTGGGTCTCTATCATCTATACGAGTCTCATTCTGTGGTGGAGGTGGTGACTTGGTTGCTGTATGTGGCTCCAATTTCTTGTTGGGCGGTGTCTTCTTAAGCACAGTAAGGTTACTAGTGTACTCATTGCCTGCAAGGCGTTGCAATCTAACTCTGATAGGAGTACATTCAGTCCTGTTAACACTTGCATCTCTTGGTGGGTCTTTTGTTCCAGGTTGATGTACATCTGCAGTATCTCTGTGTGATACCTCTTCCCTTCTACTAGCAACTCTCTGTGGTTTGAAGTCATTATTGTCAGTGGGGATATACCTCTTGGGAATTAGGTCCGGCTTGTATCTGTCATAGAGTGTGCCATTGATTAACACTCTTGTACCTTTGGCCCATGCCGTGGCTATCTCCCTCTCCCTGCAGAATTTTGCAACTCTGCGCATATATCCGTTTACTCTTCTTACCTCCTCGTCCTCGTCAGGGTTAATATACACCATAGCATATTTACTACCTGGTTTAGCTAGCTTTGATTTTTCTTTGAGGCAGGCATCCCTTCTCCATGCTGTCGAGAAGCATATCATCATTGCTCTGTTACCTCTGTCCCTCGCAGTAGTTAGTCTTCTAACTAGCTTTAACTCAGTTTTATCTATGTCGGCCACTAGTGTACTAATCAAGGACATGGCCATGTCTACCGGAACTTCATCCTTCTCCTCAGGCAGGCCAGTCACAATAAGGTTGAACCTGCGCGGTGACTTATAGTCTTCGTTTATGTCATGTTTTACCGCAGCTGAGTAGGATGGATTAATTTTCATCACTTCAACATCTCTTCTAACTGCTTCTGCTATATCCTTAGCTAGGTCAACAGCCTCTTTTGCATCCTTATCAGCTCGTTCTGTTATATTCTTGATTTTCTTGATCTCAGATGCTTGTTTGGTGGCAGTTAGTTTTCCATCTTCTTCTATTCTGTCCAATCTGTCACTCAACTGCTTGTTTGAACCATCCATCTTATCCTTAAGTTCCTCAAACTCTCGCTGTGCAATGGCTCTATTCTGGTCCATCCTTTGAAACATCTCCTCAAAGCCAATCTTGAAGAGATTCTTGGAACCTCTATATTTCCTTTTCACTGTGTTTATGCTTACATTTCTTCTACTACTTCTGCCCTTAGGTTCCATAGATTCCTCGTCACTCACCGAGGACCAATCACTCTCTTCCTCTTAACTATCTTTTCCATCTTCACCCTCATTTAATGGTTCAATAATATTAGGAATATATTCAGATCTCAACCTAACATCATTTTCTTGAACTCTCTTCTTCGATTTGTGTTGCCGGAGGTGATATGTAGGGGAGACGCTACTGACCAAACCGGCCATCGTACTTGCACCTTCAGCGCTCGGCGTCCTCGCCCTCTTTGTTGCATTGCTTTTTCCACCTCTATCTGATTTTCTAGGTCTTCCAGGGCCTCTAGCCTTGGTTTGAACATTTTCATCTAGATATATTTCTATTTCCGACCCAGATGATCGTCTATGGCGAGTTACTGACTGAGATTTGGTGTATTGACGACCGGCCATGATGTTTACTTCGCATATGTGTCGCCTATTATCGCTCACCTCGTCGTCTATGCGGTACTTGTAGCAGGCTATATGATCGTTTTACCAGGTATTTACCTCGTCTATGTGTGGTTATTGACGACCCTGATACTTCATGGAAGTTTAGAAGTCGTCTATTGTCCATATATCTCCATCTGTATACTTCAATCAGTGATTTATGGGACGCGCTCTGCTCGTCACTCTCCTGTCATCATGGCGGCCATATGCAACAATGGATCCCCCTCGCTTGTTGTCAGAAACGATACATTCACGATCAGAGAACTCGGGGTCTTTTCAAAATCCGAGTGGTAGGGTGATGGAATTCTAAGTCTCAACTCCAAGACTTACATTTGCTACGATAAAGACTCGATAGGTGAAAGTAAATGAAAGAAATGGAGTGCAAAGGGTGTCATAAAAAAACAAAACGTTCAAGAACCCAAAGACTTCTTGGATGTTCTTTTGAAACGAAAAAACTATCCACGCTGTTAATACAAATTTTAAAGTCATAGCAAAACAAAATGCACACTTACACGATAGAGAAAAAGGGACTGAGTTACTTGTGAAGCGTCGCATACATTCTGACGGAGTGACGACGAGTCCTTTAGAGTTATGAAAATAAAAAAAAAATATAATAAAAAAATTTAGATAACTGTAAAGGGAAAAAAAATAAATGTAGATGTAGATAAGCCAGTGAGATAATATCCTTTGTTGTTGTATTAACTTCATCTACTACATCCACCGACTTACCTCGTGTATCAGTGTTAAAAAAAACAACAAGACAATGTGTACTTGCGATCCCAATTTCACTTGGGAAATAATAGATGCATCACATATTTTGTTCTTTAAGGCCCCGTTGTTAAACCAAAGTGTTCATAAAGTGTTCGTTTCTAATGTTGTATTTGATTCATTAAGTGTGTGTTTCAAAGATGCATTTCAAAGAGTGGTTGGTACCACCACAGATAGAGCTATAGGAGTATATCAATTCCATAACGAGAAGACATGTGCTTTCTCTTTTGGAAGAGAGCCCAGACTTCATGTGTCATTGTTCAAAGGGAACATTCGACTCTTTTTGTCAAAAGTGTGTCAACCGAATGTTGTGTAGCAAAGTTCCTTACCCCGGTGTACCAGGTCGAAAAATCATAGAAGGTTTGCATATGACGAATTTGGAAGTATTCCAGCCACTACTCTTCGAATTTTAGTTCCCCCCTCTATTTCTTTGGCTCAAAGTGTCAGGCTGGATGAGATCTTCATGTTATATATGGGTTTGATGGTCTCATATGCATATTTTGGGCTCCATGGGGGTAAAATGTGTCCAAAATGACCAAAATTGTCTGGGCGAAATTGGGTCTGGGAGAATGACATTTGAGTTACAAGCCATGTTGAGGGCTTAATTTCCTACAGAAACAATCTTTATACCTCCATGAAAATCTCAGGTCCAGACTATTGTGACCTGTAGATTAAGACAATCACATTATCATTTATGTCAGATGTGGCCTTGCTATTGTAAAAGAAGCATACTTATAAGAGTGTTTTTTTTCTAGGCACATGTCTGGGCGAATGACATGTAAGGCCCCAGCTTTCAGCTTGCCTTTTTTTATTTATATAAAAAATATCTCACTATAGTCACACCCTCATCTACATAATAAACCACACCTCTTTATGCTAATAAGGTCACATAACTACTTGCTTGCATACAGCTGATGGTATGACGTGTGGACAGCCCGTTCTGATACATACTATACTACTCATTTGGATATATGTAGAATAGGTTTATCATGTTTAAAAGTTGGTTTGATGATTATGTATGTTTGTTCAACATGCCTCATATTATATGCATTAATATGTTATGATTTATATGGCATTAATAAATACTTGGTTACTTTATCACAGTAGTTCGAATTACCATAGCAGGTTCCCAGGCAGTGACAGTCCTGGAGGCAAAATGAGGTCCGCTGTCTAGTAATACAATGTGTGGTTAGGCACCTCTTTTAATGTTATGGCTGGGAGGGTTACATAATACCTCGAGATGCTGGCCCCAACTCGCGTACACGTTAGAACAGTGTCAATCTGCTATGCTGTAGACTAGCAGGATACCGATGACTGCGGTCTAGCTAGTCCTGAGGACTAAGGTGTCTGCCGCGTCCGCGCTGCCCCTTATTGCCACGTACGCTGCAGCGGCCAGCAACAGCCACGCACCGACATCTAGTCCTGGGGACTAGAACGCACCCTTACTATGCGTGCTACAGTTTAGTCCTCAGGACTAAACAGGTGGTCCCTGGGACTATGAATGCCATGCCCATGGCACCATGACTATTCACTTCTCTTGGATGATTATGAGCCAGGGTCTTAGTCCCAAGGACTATAATCTAGTCCCTAGGACTGTATCTTTAGTCCCTGGGACTACTGTGTAGTCCCAGGGACTATAGGCCTAGCCTTTGAATCTAAGTAACAATGCTGAAACTGCTAGGGACTAGATGCATGCTCATGGGGAGTCAAGGTTTGGTCCTGGGGACTAGAATTTTAGTCCCTGGGGCTACTTTTTAGTCCACAGGACTTGCCTTGTAGCTTCAAAGCCTGTCTGTCTAGGAACTAGAACATAATCCTTGGGACTAAGATACAATCCTTGGGACTAAGGCCCTACGTTTTATTTTTACGACCACATGGGTACGCGGAACAGCCCTCGGTGCTAGAAAGACATAGTCCCTGGGACTGAAAAAATTGTCCTGAGGACTAAAGATTATAGTCCTCAGGATGATATTTTAGCCCTGAGGACTACACATCTTATGCTAGTGACCTAGTGCTAGTGACTAGAGACATTCCTGGTGATTGGATGTTAGTCCTGAGGCCTACAACTTTAGTCCTAGGGACTTAAAGTGTAGTCCTCGGGCTAGAAGAATGGTCCTGAAGGCTAGAAATTGATCAACACAGCCTTTTCCATATCTAAACCCTGGTACAAGGTTCAGTCCCAGGGACTAACTTTAAGTCCTTAGGGCTAAAGATGTAGCTGCCTGGTCCTCAGGACTAAAGATGTAGTCCTGGGGACTAGAGACATAGTCCCAGGGACTACTATTTCAATCCAGTCGGTCCTGAGGACTAGGTCTTAGTCCTCAGAACCACATGCATTAGTCCTAAGGACTAGGCAAATGTTTTTTTTTTAGTCCTCAGGACTAAACAAGTAGTCCCTGAGTCTACAAATTAGTCCCCAGGGGCTAAAAGCTTAGTCCTGGAGGCTAACAGCACAGTCTTATACAAAGTCATGCGGTCTGCAAGGTAATTCATGGGAATGTACAATTAGTCCCTAGGACAATATCCTCATATTCTTAGTCCTGGAGACTAGGCTTTAGTCCTTAGGACTATGCTTTTCTCCCCAGCACTTGACCGGTATAGTTTAGTTGTGGGCTTAACTATCACCTAGTCCCCAGGACTAAGGATGGCCTTACTAGCTACTAGTAGCATTAGACTTAAGCATCGCATTATTAGCTATAGTCCTGAGGACTGCCACTACGCCTGCGCACCTACACTCACCGCGGGAAGCTCCGCGTAGAGTGCACATATTTGCGTCAGCGCGGACGTGCCAGGCAGCTTAGTCCTCAGGATTAGCTAGACCGCCGTCATCGGTATCCTGCTGTAGACCATGAGGGGAATCAGGTAGATAATTTCCCATAATATATTTGCATAGGTCTTCAATTTGAGACATTTTATCAAAATTCTGAACTGACAGAATGATTGTAAATGAATTTAGACCCCCTGTAAGCGTTTATTGGCCATTTTTGTTGACATTTTTTGGCCGAGTTTGTTGATGTTTTTCAGCCAAGTTTGTTGACATTTTTTGGTCCTCTCTATTAGTGTATACACAGTGCACTGTCAGATGTGTAGATGACACTGTCAGCAATGATTGACTTTTCAGGGAGTGGCCGATTTTTAACATTGTCAATGACACTGACGCTGTCAGTGGCGATTGAATTGTCACTATTTAGCACTGTCACATATGTTTGCTGTGAGCACAGTGTCACTGTCACTCAGGTACCAGAAGGTGATGGTCATGTAGGAGTGAGGCATCTGGGGGTATGCTTGTTATTTCGACCTGGCCGATTGATTGATTGATTGATTGATTTGTTTAACGTCCTAAGGCCGTAGGCCTCATGAGTAGTATAGTATGTATCGGAACGGGACTATAGTTAAGTACTGTTTATTACTCACTCGACCTGCAGCCAATCAGAGGCCTCCATTTGGATATGTGACCCGTTGCCATGGCAACGTGACCTACTTAGGGGGTCACATGACCACCTTTCAGCCAACCAGAGGCGAGCATTCTGGTAACCATGGTAACATGACCTACTTAGGGGATTAGCAACCACCGCTCAGCCAATCAGAGGCCAGCATTCTGGTCTATATTAGGAAGGTGGCCAATGGTCCTGGTGTCTAGGTACCTTTCCCATGGATGTGGTCAGCAGCAGGAGGCGCGGTGTGAGTAGAGCAGCTCCCTGGGTTTGCCTCTGTCCTCCTCCATACTGAAGAGATAAGGCTGTGATTTATAATTCCTCCTGCCCACCTGCACTCTTTGATCCCCAGTAGGTGGGAATCATCCGGTCAGTACAGACTATCATGTCTTATGCAAAGTCGAGTTAAGTTTTTAATAACAAGATGACCACAACTGATATCTTTTAAAGGTGCAGACACGATCCAGCTGGTTCAAAATTGACCAACAATTAGTAACTTTTAGGGATGTTAGATTGATGCTTAGGTAACATAAAGAAGGTATAAAAACCATGTTCGTTTTTCCACTGGAAGGTATTAAAGTTTGGTGGTCTTAACTCTGGCCGCCTATGAGAATTTGTGTTTCCCCACATTTAATTCCATAGAAAAAAATCTTCTAACAATTTCTTAACCAAACCTCATGTACTAACACCTGAGATCATTAGAATTATTTTGGAACCAAAAGGTAGGGGGTCACAAGCAAATTAGAATTTTCCTGAATAAACTAAAATATTTCTAATTCCTTTAGTATAGGAGTCTATGGGTACAGGAAATATGAAATCCAGTGATAAGAATGTATAGAATACCAATGTATCACACCTAAAGGGTTGATAAAGAAGGGTTATGTCATATAAATTAGGAATGTGAGCAAATATTGTCAAATTTGGCAGTTTCATTTTTTGCCACCAGGTGCCGTTTGAGTAGATCATGTCTACTCCCTTTAAGTAACTTCTCTGATGTATAAATAAGGTCTAGGTTTATGGCATGCAATTCTGTGGTGGTGACAGAAATAAATTAAAGTGAAGGACCACCTCCCTCACACAACCCTCCCGTGCTTGTCCACCCGGGGGGAGGTTGTAGAGAGGATGAAGTGATTGATAGCGAGCAGCTCACAGACATCTATACAAATTGTAATGGTTCGTCTCGTTAAGTTAGATTAAATCATAACGAAGAGAGAGAAAAGTTTCCGGGTAGGCAACCAAGCTTTTATTTCATAGCTTGCGTTACATACGATCACAGCCTCAGAGGAACACATGCTACTAGGGCATTCGGTTACCCTTTCGGGTAACAACCTGGTTGAGCAGTGGGTGAACCACTACTGAGGAACATGGGCTAGGACCAGCCTTATATAGGGGAAAAGCCCGCGAAACTCAGACCGGCCACGTGACGTGTGGCGGACGAGTGGTAGGCCCCCTGGTGTAATGGATACGAACCCAGAGGTAGGTGCTGCCACCTGCCATCCGGATTCCCCCACTACACCAGAAGGACCTAGGTCTGAGTCTCACGGGTACATGAACGTAAAGTGTAAAATACCATACCCCTACAAAATCAAAAAGCAGGTTGATAATGTAAGATATATCCTAATGGGCATTTTTCATTTACAAAATACATGCATGATTGATAATTACATTGCTATCTATGATTTTACTTTGCAAGGGAGGAAACTAGACAATATTCTTATCTGAGTAAAGGTACTGTGAGCATGTCACTTGGACTCATGAGAAGGTAGCAGCAATGCAACCGCCAATGCCTTAATATTTGTCTTAGACCTTATATATTTAGGATTTATAGTCACTGACGGACCAGCACTGCAGTGCTGACTCTGATGCACACCCGTAAAACATGACAAGTTGTCAAAGGATTCTGTAAGACTGCACTTTGTCAAGTCAATGGCTTCTCTTTCAGATGTTTGCAAATAAACTTTCTGCTATTTAACCTGTTGCCTGTTATGTTTTAATGACTACTATCAACCCATTATTTACCACAATATCTATGATTTTAATGTGATACCGTACCTGGTACAATTGATACAACAAGGAAACATAATGAAAGCATCCCAGCAAATTGTCGTTATCTGTCGCCATGATTGGTCATCAATGGTGACTCCTTTTTGAGTGATAACTCACTGTGTCATCTTTCGCCACTGTGTGTCAGTCTCACAATGCATGACAATTTATCACAACAGTCGCCACCATGATCTCACTTATTGCGTGAGTATGTGCCACCCCTTGTCATCCCTCACAAAGGATGGTGACTTATCACCACCATCGCCAACATGGATCTAACTCACCACGTGAGTATGTGCCCCTGCCTGTCAACTCTCACTCAGAATGGCGGCTTATCACAACCATCGCCAACATGGATCTGACTCACTGTGTGATTATGTGCCACTCCCAGTCAGTTCTCACTCAGAATGGTGACTTATCACCAACATCAGTAATATGGATCTCACTCCCTGCATGAGTATGCGCCACTCCCAGTCAATTCTCACCCAGAATAGTAGCTAATCACCACCATCGCCAACATGGATCTCACTCACTCTGTCAATATGTGCCACTGTCTGTCAACTCTCACTCAGAATGGCGACTTTTCACCTGCATTGCCACATGGCTCTTACTCACTGCATGAGTTTGTGTCACTCCTAGTTAATCTTCTCTCAAAATGGCGACTTATCACCACCATCGCTGACATGGATGTCACTCGCTTTGTGAGTGTGTGCCACTGTCATCAACTCTCACACAAAATGGCGACTTATCACCACCATTGCCAACATTGGCCTCACTCAATGCGTGAATTTGTGCTCCAAGTCAATGCTCTCTGAGGATTGCATCATCTGTCACTCACTCTCACTCAGAATGGCAACTTATCACCACCATTGCCAAAGTTGTTGAGACAGCACCACTGTTCAACATGTAGCCTATCAAGTAAGTGTGGGCATGAAGTATAAGTCCCATACGTATCAAATGTGCTTTGTTTCACACTGATTTCCATGTAATACTTCAGAGGTGAATCAAACAAGATTGTATAGAGAAAATATCAATTGAATTTAGATAGAGGTATCTCTAAAATGAAAGCAACTCTCCATAAACACCTTTTCTCTGGTTACAGGAAAAATACAAAGGGAAATATCTACATGAAAACCTTGTCTGTGGTTAGAGGGAAGATACATATGACAATACCTTCTCTGGCAAAATATACTTTGATCTGGCAGATGTGAGGCTGCATGATTACCAATGTCGATGATCATGAGCTTTTCATCTAACAAGGTGAGTGATCACCAGTGTCACCATCACTTATGAGTCTGAGTGATCACCACTCTCGCCATCCATGGTGAACCTGAGCTATGACGTGGTGCGCGTTTCATCTAGCGAGGTGAGTGATCACTCGTGTCGCCATCCCTGGTGAGTGTGCGTGATCAAGATCCTCACCATCTGTGGTGAACCTGTGCTATCAAGAGGTACGCGTTTCATCTAGTGAGGTGAGTGATCACCCGAGTGACCATCCCCCGTGAGTGTGAGTGATCACGATCCTTGCCATCTCTAGCGAAGTGATCACTCATCCTCCCTGGTGAGGATGAGTGATCACTCATGTCGCCATTCCTGGTGAGGATGAGTGATCACTCATGTCACCATCCCTGGTGAGGCCATTGTGATCACCACCATTGCTATTCCTGGTGATCTTGTGCTATAGCGACGTCGTGTTCCATCTAGCAACATGTGTGAGCCACTTCACACAGGTTCACGAGGAGTCACAACAATTTGCTGGGATATTCCTCTCACCAGATAAGAGCAGATAATACTCTCAGGTTGATTTGTTGGTTTAATGCACTGGCAAACAACATACCAGAACTATGTTTCTGCATTGTGCCAACTCAGTAGGATGAGCATGGCACAAGATTGCAGACTATGAAGGGTTGCATTGATGCATCATGACAACAAGTAAACAAAATGCTATATCACTTGCAGAATGTGATAATGTTGACCTCCATTTGTACCCCCAAGGTCCATCCCACATAAAAACGACCCCCCCACACTGAGGCTTAGTTGCGGGCCTGCATTTGGTCACCTTTGAATGTTATTATTCTAAAAATGACATTATACATCAAATATCTACATTCTAAAATTGACATTATACATCACATATCTACATACATTTAGGTTAAAGTAAATTGAATCTATAAATTTCTTCCACAGGTTCCTTCAGAAGATGGACAACACAACAACTGCTTTGGACCCATTTTGGTTTGAAGACATGACAGAGGACAGCAAAAGTATGAGTCTCACATCAATGATCTTCAATTCATACTCAACAAATGTCACTGATACCTCCACACATGATATCCAAAACTTCACATTTTCCAATTGGACGACAACTACTCCTTCAACAGGAGAGAGATCCATTGAAGGCCTATGGACTTATGCAGTAGTACGGATCCTATCAGGAGCTCTGGCTATTTTGGGGAACAGTCTGACCATCTATGCTGTGATCAAATTTGAGCGTCTCCAGACATGCACCAACTACCTCATCTGTAGCCTTGCTGTCAGTGATATCATGGCAGGCCTCATGGTACCCCTGGTCCTGGTTTATGAGTTCTACCCAACAAGTTCCTTCTTCATCCCTGTATGTCTAACCCAACAGGTAAGTGATGAACATCAATCTCTTAAAATTGTTAAGGATTTTGCTTGTGGTTTTATTAAGTGCACACTAAATTTTTCCCCTAGAATCTTTTTTTTATGATTTTTGCAATTTATTTACATGGTTTGACACCAGTGAGTGCAATTATGGCCCAAAAGGAGGGGTGCGGTTATTAGAGTAGCTGCTTTTTTTTAGAACAAATAAAGTAGTGATAATAAACTTGATCTACTAATGATAGGTAGCATGGAAATATGGTTTGATTTTAAAAGTCTCATTATTTTCTTCTTTGTGCAGTGCATGGCTCTTATTTCAGTAGGGTCGAGCCTGTTCAACATCCTCTTCCTGTCAATTGACCGCTATATCTACATCGCCTCCCCCCTCCGCTACCAAACGATTGTCACATCATTGAGAGTTGCCACCGTGCTTACAGTCAGCTGGATCAAAATCTTCATCGAGGCACCAACACTTATATTCATTGCAAACCACCTTCAAGTCGGAATGCCCTGTAGGTATCATGTTTTCCTCAATAAGCAGTTACTACTCCTCTACATGTTGCCACAAATATTTGTCATCTTTGCTTTAACGATTGTATTCCACTTTGCTATTGCAAAGATTGCCCACAAGCAGTCACGTCAGATCCAAGCACAGCAGCAGCCATATGAGACATTAGAGGTAGCCATCAGCCAAAGCACCAAGAAGATTGGCTACACACTAGCAATGTTACTTGGACTCTATGTATGCTCTATCATACCTACTATCATTGTTGGTATTGTAGCTCCAAAGGCTGTTGAATCCTATGATAAGTACACCGTTGCCTTCTACTGGTGCAATTCCTGGGTCAATCCTCTGATCTATGCTTGGAGGCTCAAGGACTTCAAAATCGCATTCAAAAGGATCTTTACAGGAACTGGTAGTTTCATTGAGGTCCCAGGAATGCCGGCATAGCCCTACTCGTAAACAATGCCTACTTGGGAAAAAAATGAAGTTGTTATGTTTGAGAGAATTTGTTAAGGGTTTTGGTAGTGATTACTGTAATCTTATTATAATTCGCGCTATACATATTTTCGTGAATTCCACGGAAATAGAAAATTCACGAATTTTAGGTACATCATGATAAATTATTCCTTTCAGATGGTCTGGTACATGTAAAGGGTGGCTGTTGAGAGGTGGGGGGAGTAGTGTTGACAATTCTCATTCTCTGTGGCATCTGTAACCACATTCTTGGGCATGGTACAGAGGGTTAATTCCGAGGATTAATTCAAGTTCTAACCCAAAAAAGAAATTACACTTGTTAATAAAACTTGTATCAGAGAGATATTTCCAAATGTTTCCTGGAGAAAATGCATATATATATTTTAAGCATCATAATATATTTTGTCCTCCAGCCCGGTGATGGGTACTTAATTGGTGCCACATTCCTCCAAGCTTGGGAACTGAGGAAATTGGAAATTACCAAATTTTGATATAATATTATGCGAAAATTTTGATATAATATTATTCGAAAATGTGTTTTTTACCAAATTCGCGGAAAATTTATACAAATGAAAATATCTACGTTTACAATACCATTTTCCAAAAGATTCCATCTTTTCAATATAACACATTATTTGTTTTGCATATGGAAGGTGTTGAGGAGGAAATTGTTTGAGAGATGTACCGGTTTTCAAGGTCAAAATAATGCTTTTTCACACTTGAAATAATATGTTTCAATAGAGAGCAAAAGAAAAGAGTCCACAGAAAAGAAAATTAACATAGAAATATGCTTTTCTGTCAAGAGGGTAGTAAACCAAGAACTCAGTTCACACATCCTTCAAGCCATGATGTCATCATTTTGTGTGGATGATAGACATGAAATGTATGTAAAATTCCCAATATTTGAATAAACAAATAGTCTGTCTTGCTGGTCCCAGATCACTCCATAGGGATTTATGGAGTGAAACCATGGCTCACATGTAAGAAAAGGGTGTTCTGCAAATCCCTTGACTGTATTTAATTGTTCAAATATGCTGAATGGGACTCACGCCAAATTAGAGGTGCGCACATAGCCATAGAATTTATACCAGTGATTTTATATGTTGGTTCACTTATTTTCAGTCCCTTAACCTAGACTGCCATTGTGCCCCCCTAAGCTTCAAGTAGTTTCTGTAATGGATAATTATTGTTGTGAGATACTTGACATATGGAAAGATATGAGGAAAGACATAAGCCTAGGGTCGAATTGAAAATACAGACTCCTTTTACTATAGTAACTATGTGTTTTACCATTGAGTGATCTCAGTCTCAATTTGCCAATAGTGAGATATTGATATCTACTCACCTTGTCTCCCAAAATGATGCAGAAGTGAGGGCGCAATCTGACACGGAGCCTATTTTCTCTCTTTCAGTCCTACAACCTCCATATCGTGCCTTTACATATTTAATGTCAATGGGGTAAAGCCTGCATAATTTTTTTTTCTTAAATATACTTAGTTGTTCTAATAATTAACAATGACAGTTGCGTGTAAGCTGTTTGCCCAGTGTCTCAGGTTTTTCCCCAGAGTGTCAGCTTTTTTTTTTGCCATAAAAACATCTGGTGGAATTATAAGTAGGAAAAATAATGTTAGGACTGTAGGAATCCACCCTAGGGTAAGGCACTAGTGGGTGCATTGAATGTATAGGTAGGTAGCTTAGAATTAAATCTCAGGGGTAGAAAAGAGGAACACCTTTTTCTCATCATGTCAGCCTTTAGCCTACAGTGTCAGATTTCGCCCACTTTGTCAGATATTCGCATACTAAATTAAATACAAAGTGATAAAAACATGTATTAAATGAAGTCTTAAGAAGGGCTATGATAATGGAAGCCAGGGGACGGAAAGTCTATTGATTAGAACATCTAAGCTAGAGTTAAATATTTGACACATTCAAATAAAAAAGATATATACCATCCATGTCAGCTTTTCGCCTACCATAACAGCTTTTCGCCCTACACACTTCCTTTGGTTTTATTAGTAGTAAAAATAAGGTTAGGAATGTAGGAATTCTCCCTATGGTGAAGCACTCTTAGGGAATTAAACGTATAGGGAGTTTAGAATTAAATTTCAGGGGTAAAAGAAAGAGAGACAATTTCCTAATTATATGAGCTTTTCGCCTAGCATGTCCGATTTCGCGTAGAGTGTCAGATATTCACCTACTGTGTCAGCTTTTCACCCAGAGTGTCAGCTTTTCACCCTGAACACTTCTGATGGACTTACAGACATAAAAAATAATGTTAGGATGGTAGAAATTCACCATAGGGTAATGGCCAAGTGGGCAAAGCTAATGCATGAGTAGTTTAGAATTAAATCTCAGAGGCAGAAAATAGAGGGACATTTTTTTTCTCATTATGGCAGCTTTTCACCTAGCCTGTCAGATTTCTCCTGGTGTGTCAGATTTCGCCTGGCATGTCAGATTTCGACTTAGAGAAATTTTTTCACCCGAAAGAAAATTAGCAAAGAAAAATATTTAAGAAGAGTACATGTCATGGCAGAAGGAAACAGGGTAAGGCCATATTTGTAACTATCCAGGGATAGCTAAATATATAGCTTGTTCATGTGAACATGATTTTGATGAAAAGGGCCTGCCATGTCAGCTGTTCGCCAGCGTGTCAGCTGCCAGGAAAAGGAGGAAAGAGAACACTTAGACAAATGGTAGAATCTTCTTACTTTGGGAACCAAAGGAGCTCCTTAGGCCTCAAGTAATGGGTAAATTTTTATTTCACTGCCATTATTTATATACAAAAAAAGAGGGGTTTCTGAAATGCATGTCAGCTTTTGGCCTTTTGGCGTGTGTAACACGTACAATAGATGTAAAAATACAATTTTGAATATGTATACAGCATGTTGAATTGGTGCCAAAATGGTGTGAAAAATGATATATATGAAATATATAAGTAGCATAAACTTATACATGTATAAAGGGCTAGCTTCTATATTATTTAGTCCAAGTTATGGTGCATCTGATATGCGAGGATTTTTCACTATAGAACAGTGCCAAAGTGGCCAAAGTTTGACACCAGGTGTGCCCTATAGTGAGGACTCGGGTTAGGCTGTGCGCGGAAGTTGGTGCCAGTCCGTTGGCTGAAATAAACATGGCAATCACCATGACCAGTCAAAGCGGTTGCCAATGTCACGTTGTGCTGCTCGTTCCTGAAATGTACAGAAAATTATGTAATATGAAGCTGGTTCCATTTCTCATGGTAAGAGTATGAGATGGCTGGCCATGGCTGCACACACAGCATCAATATGAGTTTGAGTTTTAAACAAGTTTATTGGCCAATAATATCATATCACATTGAAGCTTTTTAGCCATTAGCCATTTGGTGAGTAATACAACATAATGCAGGCATATTAATACAGTTAACAGTCAGTGTATAACAAATGGTTTCCATGAACAAGTCGTGTACAATCATTGTTTTGTATATCTGTAGACTAGGATCATTATACAAATATTTCACAATATTTCTTAACCTAGCTCTACCTTGGAAATCAACTTTCTTGCAGTGTGCTTTGAAATTTAGATCAAAATCTATAACAACTCCTAAATAGTTAAAGTGGTCCACACTACCTAATTTATGAATTATTTTTTCAAAAATATATCATGTTTGACAATACAATAGTTATAAGTTTCCAATTTGATACATCCGTTAAGGTACTACCTGCCCAAGTTTCATAACATCAGGCAATATACTGGTATTTATGGACTTGTTTACAAAACCTTGTAATAATATAGGCTTATGAAGGAGAAGGCATTTTATAACGTTACAGGGTATACATATCTTTAATACATAAGCTCTTGTGTCCAGCTAAAGATTTAACTACATGTACTTTTGTACTGTAGCGGTACTTCTTGTTGTGTTCTCGTTGGTTTCTAAATGATAATATAAGCAACCTCCATAGAGTTCTGGGCTTTCGTGCGCGGTGCGAAAGAACTCAATATCGGAAATGCTACAGTACAGTGATTTAAGGTAGTCTCAGTCAAACTCATAATACTATCAATTTCCACATCATTTTGTACATAGTCAAGACTCTCCATTTGAGGCCTTCCCTAGCCCACTTAAAAGGGTCTATTTCTCATCTTTCCTATCCCCTCGGGATGTGTGTGGTGCACATATGCGCGGGCACTGACACATTCCCCTGTGAAATTGTGTAATGTAGTTCTCGCCATGAATATGACCTTAACATCTATTACTCACTACTCACTCACTCTCCATTTGACGTGCTAAATCAGAAAGTCCCCACTATAAGATTTAGTCTAACTCAGGGTGCGTCCTATAGCACGGGGTATCCTATAAAATTGTGACAGGATCTGCAAAAAAGGCCCTTAATGCAGGGTGCATAAAGGTCCCTATTCCCAGTTCATGTCACAAATGTGGATTTACGTTAGTACCACAAGTGTCAATAAAGGATATTTGTGATCCTTTATAATTATTTTATTTGGTTATATAGAAAAAAAAACCACAATAACTAAGCAATGGATGGATTTTGTTTGCATGGAAGGAAAGGTGATAGGATAATTGTAGTCTGTGCACGGGCTTTATAATAATTC
The DNA here is from genome assembly GCA_949317995.1 of Acholoe squamosa. NCBI lineage: Eukaryota > Metazoa > Annelida > Polychaeta > Phyllodocida > Polynoidae > Acholoe > Acholoe squamosa. Next base: position 66,577,615 of record OX439046.1, on the reverse strand, counting down.
CATCCTGTTAATTTGAGATCACCAAATGTTAGCTTTGTAATTCATATACATGAGTCACCTGCACAAGAAAATTGATATTTTAAGTAGTCACATGTTGTAGTCCTAGTCAGTGGCAATCACCACAATTGTGTGAGTACATGTACATAATACTCGTAGGCATTTGAGTGAAAACATCTACCAGTCTGTCTCAATACCTTGTATCACCAACATATATAAAGAGAACTTGTATTGAATGTCAATAGAAGCTTGACAGCCGTACATAAAAATGACATTAAATTTGTTAAGATTGTATGGGGGCTTTCTGATAATGATGAAGGACCTATAAGAAAATAGCAAAGGTGCTGCTAAGGGGCTGAGCAAAGGCAGTTGACATTTTAGAAGATAAACCTGGAGGTTAATTCAAAAGGTACTGGGATTTCTACCTCTGCAATCTTAGTGTAGGCACATATCATAAGACCTAGCCAGTCTACCCTTTCTAATGCAGTGGTTGCAGGTCAGTCAGGCACAGCAAGTCCTGAGATCACTTCACTATTACGTTTCCAGCACTAAGATCACTGAAATCTTAGTGAAAGGTTGACTCAAGTCACCAAGTCCAAATGGGTCAGTTTTTATAGCACGTTCCAAAGCTCCGTTAATGTGAGTCACAAAATCAGATAGCATATTAATAATAAATTAAGAAATAGGCAGATATACATATAAATTTGGCTCTATAATACTACAACATATTACTTTAGATGTACCAAAAAATCAAAAACCTGACATTTAGAATTTTGGAATTAAGTGCCTTCGAATATATACCACACAGCACAAAATCTGGGAAAAATCTACTCCTAATTTCATCTTTCCCCTTTTTTCCTATAAAATCATCATATTTCCTCATAAATCACTCTGCTTTATCTACAGTGTCCCTATCAAACAAAGCAAATAATCTTATTCACCTATATCTTAATCACAAAGCTCCCAACAGAGTCTCATGAACAGCCGAAATTGTGACTCGCGTAAACAATTTTGAACAGCTATTTCTCAAGGCCACCACAGAACCACTATCACTCAATGGATTACATCCAATTACACAATAAAAACCCAAGATTTCTCCACCACAACAAATATGATTAAAAAAAGTATGCAGTGTCTAAAGATTTTTACCTGCCCAAGTTGGGGGAACCATAGGGGACTCTTATGGCAAAATATGAATGACCTGGGTAGGATGCAAGTCTACTGTATGACATAATTAGATGAAAAAACTGTCAATTAACACAAGTCACACTATTAAAAATGTACCTAATAGCTGAGAAGAGAATGTCCAATAGTGGGTAATACTGACAAGGATATTATAGAAGAACCCTATCTAAATGCCCCATGATTGGAAATCCCCTGCCTGTACCTTTGGAGTGGTAAAGATGGCTGAACAGGGCATGGAGTTAACGCAAGTCACAAAACCAAGCCAAATAGCTTTAGGCCTATACTGAGGCAATTCTAAGCATTCCACACTGGGTTGAATAGCACAAAAAGACAGGAGGGAGGTCATTTAATTTACCCAAGTAATGGTGATTTAGGCATAAGAACATGGGATTTTTGATGAATTCACCATGGGCTGGCACCAGAGGGGCCCGGGGGTCATCTTAAAATTGCGGAAAAGACTTCTAAAGTATTCTAATGTACAGTACAGACTGTTCTACACATATGGATGTGATTTACAGGAAATACTCGATGAATTCCATTGAATTATGCCCTTTCCCCCATTCCTGACAAAACGTGACCCGCGTTAACGCACCCAGGTATTTGGCTGAAAGAAGCCTCGCAGCTCCGTACATGGAGGGCAATAGCCGTACTTGTTTGTAACCTTCATCTGGTGATCATATTTACCCCTAGCATCCAAAATACATCGATTCAGTACAATTTAAGACTTGTGTGTATGCCCAAACATCCCCTCAACAATATTTCATGAGAATTTCATGTAAATTCCTTACCATTGTGGGGAAGATTCCTGGGAATTTGAGGAAGAAAACTGCTGTAGGTTGTACCTGTAGTAGCTGGGGATCCTTTGAGTTGTTTACAAAGGAACCAGGATGTGGGTCATTTTTACCCTGGTAACAGGAAGTCACTTTCTTTTCCCTCACTGATTCTAAGGCAAAAATGTAACTCGCGTTAATGACACCGAACAACCCCCATACAGCAAGCCTTTGGTTGAATTTCGTCATTATTTCAATGTCATGACATCAAAATTGCTTGCTTAACCTTAGCTGGGTGGTACAAATTCAGAAATAAGCAATACTTTATGACATATGAAAGAAAATGTTGAGTTAACGCGAGTTACAGCACTGGAGTTGAAAATTACCTCCAAGCCCATGGTGAGACAGGGTTTGTAGGTAGCTCCAATTTCTTTTCGTCCAAACAGACCTCCTTTGAGAGGGATTATCAATAAGAATAAAGCTAGTATTTTAGCATGCTAGCCAGTGTTCTATTATTATAGGCTTGGTCAGTAGAAAACCTGTCCTTTTGCAGAGGAAGCTATAACATGAAAAATTTACGAGTCATATCAACTCCTAACAATACTAAAATTTAGATAGGTCCCTTCTTAAAGGGAAAAATGTTTTAGGGTGTTCAAGAACTGCTTAAATGGCCAATCCATGTTCTATAATATAGGGGAAAAGGCAAAAAAATCCTAATTTTGGCCCTTTTTTACCTCAGAAGGCTAATATCTACCAAAAATAATAGGCTGACATACACAAATTTACCCTTTTTTGAAGCCCTATATGTTTTCTATAAAATATGACTAGAATAAAGAACAATGGTGCTTTGAAGAGTTTACTGTACCTCCCAAAAAGCCAACAAGGGCCAAAAACATTGTTTGTTGAAATGCCCCATATGAGTAGAGGCATATAAAATGAAGAGGGATTTTCTGGTCTCTAAAAAGGCATATCAATTCTTGGAAGATGTTTTTATTGCTTTGCGTTTCCTTACCTGTTGACAGCTGCAACGCTTAGATATTTGGAGTGTCCTTGCCTCTTATCATATTGATTCCTTAAGCTTTGCCCAGAAAGCTGAATGTATACATAATTTCATACTTGGCTGTTTTCATGTCAAATAAAGTGTTGAAATATTCAATTTAGATAAATCTTTTTGTGAGTTTGTAACGCAGGGTCAAAATCACCCAGGCTTCGATGTAACGTAAGCATTTATGATAAAAGCTTGTAAAAATGTTAAAAAAGTACGTACCAATTAACCAATGGTATCTGTTGTATACAAGTCAAAACAGTCTTTTTTAATGTTAAAATCACTCTCTCATTGAAAATACATTTTTCTGTCAAGAGGCCCTACAATTCCTCTCATTAACTTAACTACAATTTCAAAATGCTAAATGCATGAAGCCACTTAAGGGCTTATCTTGTGTATCTTCTTTTCGATTAGAACTATTTTCATATCATTATATCACATAAGAAAGGATGTCCTCTATGATTTCCCTATCTTAAGGTGCTAGAATGCCTCTTTGCTGCTTGATCAATTGAGAAAGTGGGAGAGAGGTAGAGAGACGGAGACGGACAGAGACAGATGGACAGACGGAGAAATACAGAGACAAAACAGACAGAGCCAGATAGAGAGAGCCAAGACAAAGAGAAGGACAGGTCAGTATAGTACCTTGGGAAACATGCAGGTTGAAGCACTGAGCTATCTGCCTCTGCCGCTAAGAATGTACGGCATTATCCTCTGGACATTAAGCAGGTGCGATTTATACCTTAAGTCTGCCTGATACAAGGGCTAAGGGAAGACAGCTTTTTTTCATAACAAATAAAGAAAATGATGAATAAGTAATGATTGATTTTATTCGAAAACCTGATGGCTTTTCATCCTCTCTGCTGATTGTGTCTGCAGTCAGAACAAACGCTTGTAAGAACACAAGGTATTATCTATTTCACTGTGTTTATCAAAATAGATTCTCATAAACATAACCAAAGTTTAACATTTTATAATTTGATGCTGTTTATCGTCATCTATAGCTACTTATGTGTATGCCCTACAAATAAGCAAATGCCATCATACCTTTAACAAGTATGCTGCAAAATAGAATATTTACTTGAATATAAAAAAACCTATTCAATTCCTTGTACGTATAATGATTATTTTTCATGATTATAATAATTCAGTTATTGACACCAATGTGCAAAGTATAACAAAGATATCAATGGTAAATTTCATTGATTGTTACTTTAACACTATCACACTGTCACATCTCATAAGGAGCTCTGAGGTACAAAGGTGCAACAATTTTAATCTCTCTTTCCTTAAATAAATCCTTGAACTAACATACCTTACATATATAGCACATCCTATAAGGATTATCGTAATCTGAGTATGCAATTGGCCCATTTCAGACACTTATACGTTTGCAATTTAACATAATATTTAACAAAAGCTTTTGACACCTTTTTCTTTTATTTAATCAAAACATTCCTCGACAGTATAAATGCCACAAATCAACCTTGCAAAACTCATGAATAGATCATTTTAGATTGTGTTTATATAAAGGTACCCAAGAAATTCAGGATCTGGCTTGTTTATGGTTGTGACCTTAATTTGGGATTTCATGGTAAAACCCCAAGTGGGATAACATTTCACTGAGTTCAGGCATATGAGTCGTTCATGATACTCATATCCTCTTCACTGCTATCAGCAGCATTATTTAGGGTCTGATTCTGTGCTTCAGCCCTACGTCTGAATTGGTCTTGCCACACAACTTGCCGCCTGCGTTCCACTTCACGCCGCTTTAACTCATTCTGGAAATGGGGAAAAAAGTGAAAGTACCAAATCAGGAATGTGAGAACTTTACCTATGATATTTAACTCTTTTACACTTCTTTCTTTAATAAATCACACAGAGCAGTGGTGCCACTGATAAATTTGGATCATATATATCGCACTAAGGAGAGAAACGATCACATCACTCAACTTGAGGTATAATATCATGTCACAATTCTGTTTAGGCTTATTTTTTAGGAAAAAAATGAAAGACAACCTCCTGATATTGACACTAAATCATATTGTGAACATTCCACATATAATGTCAACACACATCAAAATCCAACGAAACCTGATCTTTTACAAAAACCTATCTTTGATGGCAATGCTTATTATTGAACTCTATTGATAAAATCACACACCTCCTTTTGATTTCGTTTCTCCATATTCTCCAAAGTTGCAACAACATCATCCAGCTTGTTGTCCGTTTCATCCTCCTCTTCTGGACCAAGACACAGTGCCCTGTTCATTGGGAAGAAATCCATCGAGTCGTTTTTCACCTAGAGTATAACAGTATGCAATGTGTATGAGGAAAAGGGAAAAAGGTTTAATAAATTCATTCTCTAATCATCCTAAAACACCACCCACATCACAAAATACTGGCTTCCCAAGAAAAGGAAGGTGCTATTTTTGGTCTATACAAATAATACAAGATTAAATGAAATTAAATGAACTAAACCTAACATAGGAGTGTTGCCTTCCTTACACTAGCACCCCTATGGTAGTGTTAGCCTAAATTATTGATCAGAGGATGGAATTTGAACAAAGGTCTAGAGGAACCTCATTCCATCTATTTCTTGTGAAAGGTGTGTGAATTATTTCTGTCAATCCATTAAAATGATGCCAAACAGCATCATCAGTTGTGGGCCATGTGGTGTCAATTGACATTACCAGTCATAACTGAGTTGTTTGGAGAATCAACAGCCAAATCTGGGCTCAAAATATTGGTTGAATATGGAATGATGCATTCATTTCAAAAGAATCTGTGTAGAATTAATCTAGTTTAAAACAACTTCAACATCTCTTAATTACTATAATTTGTTCCGTCTAAGGGGCAGCTTGTATGTGAGGACACGCATTATATACATGCCCGATAGGATGTGACTTAACTGGAGCTCTGTATTAGGCCTATACACAGAGTATGAATTTATAACAATAAAGAGCATGAATTGCCAAAATCAAGTCCCCAGTGCACCTTAGATTAGGGTTATGCCTTATATGCAAGATGTGCATCATCGACAAGGTATACTGTTATATACGAACCATTGTTGTATGTGTATCGCCATATAAAACGTTTTCTTACCAGTTTGAGAATGTAGTAGTCTATTGCTCCGCAGTCAGCACTACTGGTTTCCTTTAGGTGTAGGAGATAGAAGACATAGGCCCACATATTGTGCTCCCATCTAACATGGTGCGCAAATCCCTAGAAACACAGAAGAATTGAGATTTTTATATTGTGGTTAAGGGGTGAGTTATTTGTTACCAACTGAAGAGCTTGGTTGTCTTTTCCTTACACCACATCCAGAAATATTATAGAAGTTGATATGCTCCTGCAGATTATTTCGTCTTCTGTTTGAGAGGTAAAGTTTATTCCCTTGCTGCATGGCCAAACCTGCAGCTGCCAATTCAAGGTTCCACCTCGTCAGGACACTCTGACCTGCCCCCCGCAACCCCCAACACCATCCCACTCCACTTTTGTAGTACTAGAAATTAGCGTCAATTTGTTCCAAATCTTATCACTCACAATTATTTACCACAAAATATGAAAAGGTATGTTACATTCAAGATTCATTGTCTCCTGTCTCCCTGGGAATGTGAGCAAGGATGGAAATGGCTGTCATAGCCACAATTATCCGTAAGGTACACTGTCAAAATAACGAAGGATTCCTCATCCAAAAGTTGCCAGAGATCCATTGTTATTTTCACAAAGATGTCCTTATATTCACAGAGATTCCTTGTACCACCACATGCCACCTGGGGGTTCCTGTAAAAACTACACTGACTCCCTGCTTAATGATTACGATGGTTCACTGTTCAGTTTTACAAGGACCCCTGGTAGATTTAACAGTTATTTTATACAGTTTATGGAGGAGCCATTGCCATACTGCACAGGGAGGGAACACACATCAAGGGCACTTATAACCAAAAAGAGTTCAATAGCTTCATGCTTGGCACGTGGCATGCAATCTTGCTCTAGTAGCTGGGGTGTAAGCGCATTCAGGGAATGGCACCCACTCATTGCTGGGTGTGCAGACTATTGAATAGCCTTCGGAGATGGTGATTCTCTTTATTTCTATTTCTTTTTTTAAACTTTGAGCAAATTCACACCTACCTCTGAGCTGTGCTCAAATTCATAGCTGTCACGACCACAAATGAAGCACACGTCTCTCATGTCATCTTCTGCTGAATTCTACAAAGTGAAAGATAGTTATAGACATACATACTGATTTAATCCTTTAAGGGCAACTGATGCATTAATGCATCATGCCCATTGGTCATCATGATGCACCAATGAAGTGCTGGCGAGACTGGCACTTCATTGAAGCATTATGCCGACCCTCCGGTACTTTATGTAACAACCCCATAGGGTCGGCACAATGCTCTAATGAAGTGCTGGTGAGCAGTCTCGCCAACACTTCATTAGTGCATCATGACAACATATATGTCCATGATGCACTCCTGCATCAGTGGCCTTTAAAGGGTTAAGTTATTCATGCACCTGCTGCAGGAGGATTAGCTTGTAAAATCTACCTAAAGCCAGATCCTTTCTGACCCCTTGATGTCCCTCATCGTTCACCTTACCAATTGGCTGTTTATTATCAACAAGGGAGGTCAGAATCAGCAACAATAGAGCATTGTAAACCCTTTTATTAGAAAGCCAAGAATAGGTGGAAAAGCTGTAGATGAATATAACTAGTCTATGAGTACATTTAACTAATGATGGTGAAGTATCATCTTAAAAAAGTAGATGGTTATTCATAGATTTGGGACATCGATTATGGGCACCCTCAAACAGAACAACTGCATATCACGGTAACTGGACACCTCGGAAGCAGGGAAGCCTCGGAAGCAGACACCTCGGGAGCAGGGACACCTCAGAAGCAGACATCTCGGATGCAAATAATCTTTCTAAATAATGGCTTTAGCAATTTTAAAACAGATTTTTTACATTCCATGATTCTATAGCGTAGGTACAGTATCACTAGCGTTGTCGTTTTTCAAATTCTATAATAGGAGAGGGATATTATCATAGTTCTATCTACTTCTGAGGTGTCCCTGCGTCTGAGGTGTCAGTATTTCATATTACTTATTGAAGGATAATGTTATATTCTCTACACCGCCATCAGAAACCAAGTTAATTTGCAAATTTATTAATTTAAATTGTCATACTTAACTGTGATGAGCTATCCACAATTATTTTTAAGATGAATTATGAACAAATTTCCTTAACACTGCTTAATGCACTGATTATTGGGTCCAGAGCCAACATAGAATATATTACCAATAGTTAAAATTTTTTACACCTTTTGGTCCCTGAGTTCAGAGAAGGTGTCAACAATGATACCAAAGATGATGTTGAGACCGATGGTTGTGAAGAGGATGAAGAAGCTCAGTTGGTAGAGGGTCATGAAGGAGAAGTTCAAAAAGTTTTTGCTCAGGTCGTTCAGCACTAAAGCCTGAAATGATACATCAAATCTATACTGGTAAGCAATGGGCTAACTTATCAACTTTTAAAGAGTTTCTAGCTATGTTCATTATATCTTAAGTCATCAGGTAATCCACTATGTTCCTTTACAGACAACTATACTTTAGCAAATAAAAAGCTACCACTACTCTACCAAACCCTATGTGCTTCTTTACATAGTAACTTATGTTAAGTTCTGGTTCCACAGGCATACACTCGGTCAGATAAGCCCTAATCCGACGTTTTATGATATATCAAAAGTATAGAAAAAATCAGTTGGGTTAGTGCTAATCCGAGCGCTTTAGGGGGAGAATTTCAGAGGTATATTTCAAAACCACTGACAATCACTAAGGCTAGCAGTCATCACAAAAGCTCCTATGTGCCAATTTATATTTGCTGCAATTATGTAAACCTGTGGCCATCAGTGCTTACCTTCTCCTCCCTGCACTCTTCCCCACTAAAGGATGTCAAGCAGATATATAGGAAATCGATGTTTGCTGTTTTACACTCAGATAGCTTTTCATAGAAAAATAAAGTTTGTCTATTGACACTTAAGACTACATGAGGTCTACCTATGTCAAGAGACTTGACATGTTAGTTTTAGCTCATGTGTCTCAGCTAATCCCAACATTAATTTTAGATCTACTCACATCTGTTATATCTCCTATGACACCATATCGCAGAACGGTGATGAAGCATTGCATGAGTGTTCGACAGTACATATCATTGCTCTCATCAAAGCTTGCTCGTAGGAAAGCAAAAGCTAATAGTGCATACAAGTAGATGATGATCACGCCCATAATTCCTACCCACAGCAATGACTTGCCTAAAGAAGGGAAAACAAAAGTATAATTATTTGCATGAATGGCAATCAATGGTCAAGAGCTCTCTTACTAACAATGAAACCAATAACTATAAGCATTGAATATAGCATCATTACATAAATGAGATAATCTGACACCTTTAGACCTTTTAAAGGGCATGATAATAACAGATATAATATAAATACAGGTAACTATAGATATTATCAAGGGATGAGCCATTTATTTTATGATGAAATATCATAAAAGTATGCATTCTCCAATAAAAAGGTTGTGCATCTGTGTGGAGCAATACCACAAAAACAAAATGACCTTACTCCCCCCCTCCTAATATCAAAGTACCCCCCACCCCCACCTAATGATGTAATTTGTCCCTTCATGGAGCTTGGAATAAATGGCTCATCACTTATTCACTGAAGGATTTACCATTCTGTGTGACTGCCTTGACAACACCCTTAAGAAGCTCATTGGTGGCCACAATGTTGAGAAGATGGAAGGCAAAAAAGTGATGCTCCCAGAAGGTGCCAGTAAACGAGAGCGTCATGAACATCTGAAAGATTCGTAGAAGTGACAGACTGTATGGTTTCAGAACTGGTTATGTATTAATGCAATATATGTGTTGGTTGTAATGATTCAGGAAGTAAGACCTAATATTTTACTGTAATGCATCAAGATGGTTGGCATAATGCAACAATGAAGTGCTGGAGTGTAGTGATACCACATTGGTGCATCATGCCAGAAGAATGCACATGATGCACTCCTGCATTAGCAGCCCATAAAGAGATGACCCTTTTAGGGCTATAAAATACTCCAAACTTCTTGTTCCTTGGACCTTATGATGAAGGCATACTTGAAGTGTGTCAGCCATACAACATAGGATAGCAGAATTAAGATTCAGGGGCCGCTGATGCAGGAGTGCATCATGCCCTTTGGTCAGCATGATGCATTAATGAAGTGCTGCTGCTTACTAGTACTTCATTGAAGCATCATGCCGACCCTCTGGGAGTGATTTAATACCATAGGCCCTGGTGAGTTACTTGCCAGGCCTGAATTCATGAATCATGCTGATCAATGGGCATGATGCATTAATGCATTAGTGGACCTTAAGGGGGTAACGAGTAACCTGTCATCCATGCTGTTTGGTGCATTTAATTCTTAGATGATTTTGAAGGGCCTCTTAAGTTCTATGATCTTGCTAAAATCAAATGTCAGAGGAATTGATGAGGTAATCAAACCTTTTCTGTACAAAATTGAAACAGTTCAATACTATACAAGGACTACGTACCAAATAGTAGACGGTGGTAACGCTGATCAAACTGGGCCTTAGTCGTGATCCTTGTACTTCCTCCTCGACCACAGGCTCCGTTGTTGTCGTTGTACTAGTCTCAGCTTCATCAGATTCAATCTCGGATTTCTTCTTGAAACGACTGTATAAATTGTTGTAAAAAGAAACAAAGAATTTGAAACAAAATTACTCTCGTGTATCTCGTCGTAGGCTATGAATCTGGTTAACTGGATGATGTGTAATAATGTCCTCAAGTACCTATTAATTTGATGATTACTCTTTTAAAGCTTTGAAAATGTGGGAATGCAATCCATGTATTCCCAGTTTATTACCAAGTTATTCAGTGCCGGGTAATGTTATGATATTATTCAATCCGCAGTCCATTAAATGCCTTTTCAAACCATTTCAACAAATCCTGAACTGTTCCCCCACATTGTAACTGCAGATGAGTTTCAAGGGTAAAACCTAGCTTATATGCATTGATTATATATATATATATATATATATATATATATATATATATATATATATATATATATATATATATACATTATTGATTTTATAGCTGATTTCTTAAGACTCACTTGACACATTTGGTGAAGACAGAGAAGTCTGGCATCTTTGGGTGTTTAAGGAGCATGTAGCTTATAAACAACATGACACAGCAGAAATTGTGGCAGGTACCCATGATATTCATGATCAGCGAATAATTTGTGAATTGAACCTCAGGCTCCATGCTAAAAAAGACAAGTTAACCAGAAGACCACCATTAGTCAGTAATCACTTGGGCCCATGGAACACAGACACCTTGCTTAAACATAAAAATAATGTATACATTACATTTAACATGGATTGAATAGACAGGAGTTTTTGAAAACCTATTCTAATGTCTTCACAAGTTCAAGTATTGCTCCACCCCCACTCGAGGACATATGATCATAAAGCAGATGGAGTGGTCAGTTTAAAGTGATTCTCTGGATTTTTTTCCTCATGTCAATATAGCTTTTTATTAAGGGAGTCATCATATTTTACTATCAACAGGGGGTGGTGAGTTTGAGGGAGAGGGTAAAAATCTAACCTTTCCTTGGGGGGATCAGAAATATTGACCACTCTTGAGGTTTCTAAACCTATTTTCAAATAGATCTAGTTTCAACTTTGACTATGTTAGTTATAATATTATGAATTATGATGATAGTTAATTAGTGTTACCTTCTAAAGATGTTATATACATGTTATATAATAATTTGACATTTGTCATTTGAAAAAAGTAATCTTACTGCACCAATCAATCTATTCCATTATTATCAATATTTTACAGCAGAATTCAATTGACTTCTTTTTTATTTCATAATGTAACAGTACTGAGAGTGTGATCTTTAAATAATTCAACCAATAATGAACTATAACCCATTGGGTAATTATTGGGTTGCCTAATTATCAGTTAAGAAAGTAGATATTTTGAAGTGGAACAAAATGGCAGACAAAGAGATAATCGGCATGTGCAAGTGTAAATAAAAAATTAAAATATGACCACAATTATTACTTACTTATGGACTTCAAATGGGACTTCTGTGATGTTGGAAGGAAAATCATTTATGTTGCCTGCAGCATCCCATGTTGCAAGCATAACTACACTAATGGCCAGTGACAGAAGAATAGTTGCATAGTTCCAAATGGCCCTAGAAAAGTGAAATATAGATAAACTTATTAGAGGGGTGTCACCCTTGAGATCTCATCTATTGGAGAACACAAGAAAATAATAGTTGCAATGCCCTTTCAAAAATGCCAGGTCCACATAATGTGAAATTTGACCCGTACCAACCATTGGCGAGAATTGGCGTTCTGTAATGTTATACTAGACCAAGCATAATAAAGATGAGCAAGACTTCTATGGTGGCAATCTAGTGATCAATTGTGTTGCATGGTAATTTTGTGGATATGTTTCTGCAAAGTGCTGGAGTCCCTGAAATAAGGACAGACTTGTAACCCTAGTAATGGGTGTGTAATTAAGGTGCTGATATTGATTTGTTGATCAACATGTAGGGTAGGGGGTTGTTGTGACTTTGAAATGTGCAAGCAAAGCATCGTGAGAAATAAACTCTCTGTTAAAAGACATATCAAACACCTTTCTAACTAAGAGTCTTTATTACAAAATAATAAAATAATCCAAAAATCTTAAACCTCAAATGGGTAGTGTTTTCAATGTGTTGAAACATACATTATTGTATGAAGATACTCACCAGCGCTTTGCCAATTGTTTGATGATTGGATTCCCTAGGATCTTGTTCTGGTAGTCCACATCATTGAGAACATCTTTGGCCCAGAAAATGAGGTCCCTGAGCTTGTTGGAAGGGGAGGTCCTGTCAATGTTCCACTTGATCTCTTCAATAATTTCCTCACGGAGAATATCCTATAAATAAGTAACTTTTGCAGTCAGCCAATAGTTTGAATTCATATTTTTAAAGGAATAAAAATATCTAATTTAGTTTATGCTATAGTGTCAATGTGTAATTATAGTTACTACTTCTATCCATATCCCTATGTTCTATACCATAATATCTATATGGTCATTACCGTTTAATCTCACATTGATATCCTAGCTTTTCTGAAAACGAGAAGAAATTAGGATTGGCCCTTACTCAGGGTATCACTTACATGGATTCTTTTTTTAAACTGTAGTAATATGATAACTGCCATTTTCCGAGTTTTCTCCCAGTCAGGGCACAGCTGATCTTAGGATGTGGCATATAAATAAAATAGTATCAACATTGTCAAAGGGTTAGTTACATACAGGGTTCTTGACACGGAAGTGAACCTTTTGTAGATGCCCATCCTTGACGACCTCTACCGATCTGCACTGACTCTTGAAATGGAGGAAGGCTGCCTTCTCCCTTGCATTGTCAAAACCTGATTAGACAAAAAGGCAGAAGCGATATGAGACATGCATTAAAAGAAGACAAGGACAATTACTCCAAATTGAATATTTTTTTCATTTGGTAGCTTTAAGCATGTCAGTCTTTAGTTGACAAAAGGGTAAAGGCAAAAGCGATAACACTATAAGGCTGCTTTGATTGTTTGAATTGAGAATCCCTAGCTACAATGTACTTGTGGTGCTATGTTAAGAAGTAAAATGCTTTACAACACAGGTTTTCCTTACAGCACAACTCAATTACCTTTTTTCTGTAGTTTGTGATCAATGTCAAAGAGTCTTGCCATCATGTAGTAGAAGGAAAATCCAAGACTGTTGATGTGTTCTTTCATCTCCTTTGACAACTGCAATACACCATTGTGACAAGATTAGAATATGTTGCTAAAGGTAAGGCTAATGAATTGAACTGCATTAAGTGCCCTACCTATAAGGTGTGGCTTATACACAAGGTTGGCCTCCATCCCCTTGTGCACATTAAAGTAAATGTCGGAGTTATTTTAGCATCAGATGAGTGGGATCAGATTAGTATTTGAATTAAGTACGAGATAAACCCCAAGCATTGGTAACAGAGAATTATATTCATGGGATGAGACTTATAATTATACTGGGTATTAAAAATATAGATATGCTATTGTAGAGGTCTGCTAAAACGTCTTTGGAAACACCTGGATTTTGAACCGAAGTCTCTGAACTAACAAGCGGGCACTCTACAAGTGAGCTACATCCCCAGACCTGATGTTTCCTACCTTCTACCTATACCTGGATCGGTATTATACATCAGGGGAGCAGCTTACACCAGCTGACCAGCCCCTGAGGGCTGGTGCACCCGGAACGGGGCAGATGGCTTACTGCCATAGCCTTACAGACAGAGCTGGCCCCTACACTACATTGTCATTATAAAATATGAAGGCATTAATGATATATTAACCACTAAAGTGTTCTTTTACTCGAGGACTTCCCCACAGACAGCTGCAGAGTATTTACTAAATGTTATCATATTTTATCATAGTTTTAAAGTGCGCACTCAGTGAATATAACCTTTTAGAGTTGCCTAAGTAAGAATCATTGCATACCTTCTTTTTCTTCTTAGTTTTCCCCTCTTCAGGAGTCTCTCCGAGGATGAGTGTTTCGGCATCACCAGTTTCCAGCTGTTTACACCAGAGGAGAAAAGGTATTATTATTCTTAGTACACATGTCTAAAATTTTCAATACTATGCTCTAAATCCTGATACAGCGACTGTGATGGTCAATAGGACAACCAATCAGACACAAGAGATAGCTGGCAAAATGTCTGCAGGACCAGCAGACTGCTGGATCAAATATCTGGCTATGATCTCAGAAGCTAATGTCACATGCAGGTTTTCAAGACTTGCAAATAGGACCCCCCCCCAGTTGCATGTTATTGTTTGATATCAGTCACAAGTCATGACATGTCCATTAACTACTTATTTTATTACACGATTAATGCATCAGGATGCATCAAAAAGCATCATGCATTCATTGACGAGACAAAAAAAAAAAGACCTGGCCTGGAGGCAAACGCCTGCACCTGGGGTTAGGAGCGTGATGTTCTCTCCACTCCACCATCGGCACAAGCGTCTGGAAGTTTGGGCTGCACTACACTAATTGTTTTCTCTCAATATTTCTATATAGGATTTGGGCCGAAATAAGATATCCCTGCTGTTCATTGGGCTTAGCGGCCGGCTTAGCTACTATGATTTTCTTTAGCCACACATTTTTCCTAAAAAATTAGACCCGTTTGCATGGTTGCTTTGTGACTTAATTTTTTTTACAGGCCATTTCCTGTGGACATACCCAAATCATGCACTTTTGCAGTGAATATTTTGCATTTAATATATAATTCCTTTTCACCTCAAAAGCCCAATCGAACATCAAATTCCATCTTAGATACCACTCAAACCTGTTAGTATACACTATAAGGATTAATTTGATGCCTCATTTACATTTCCACTGTCGATTTTAGACCAATAATCTTTGTACAACACCCTTCAGTGTGCGTCTAGCTTGTGTGACTTGCTGCCACCTAGTGTCAATTAGTGTAGTGCAACCTTTTTTGCGGTCTGCTACTGGTGTGATTGCCTCTATAATTACAATGCCATTCTCACCTTGCGCATGTGACAAGCTGGTAGAACCTATGGCATTGTATATATACAGGCAAACACACTCTGTTTCTCATCAGTCCCTGTGGTGCAATTCATAGGGAGTTGGATTCAGGATCAGTAGAGTGCAGGTTCGACCCCTACCTCTGGCAATGAATATTTCGTAGGTTTTAACATGTGACATATGACATGTAAGGTGTGCTGATATCCATGGATAACAGCACACCTTACAAAGGTCATGATGCATGCATCATGGCATGCAATATCGACAGGTATCAGAATGGGAATATCCACAAAAAGAACCTAAAATCACAAAAGTCGTGTAATAACAAGCTATATACTGCAAAAAAAGGCATTGCTCTTTTGAACTGACTGAATTTGAAAGTTTCTCCTTGTGTTTCACTAAATTTTCTTTCATCTTGAAATTTTGGGAGTCCTGCAAAAATCTATCATGTCCCTCATAATAGCAAATTATTGAGGGCCAAATGGCCTGCATGGTGAAACCTTTTGATCTTGACTATGGCGAATCTGATCATTCTCTTACTCTGATGAATCATGACTTTAACCTAAAGGCATGGGCATGGGCAAATGTTCAGTATGATGCAGCTATGAACCACTGAAGAGGATGCTCGGTGGCATTTCGCTGGCGCATCATACCGACTCATTGAGTGAGCCATCTCAAAAATCAGTTTTGTCATGAATGTAGCCCTGAGTTCAATGCCCCACCAGGGCTTAATTCAGGCATCATAATGACCGATGGGCATGTTGTGATGATAGGTATTCTCAGCCTTTAAATCGTAAGAGGCGCATACTGCACGTATCATGTGACTTACATAGATGATGCTGTAGGTCATGTAGATGTGTCTTCTTATGGCTGCGAGATCCACGGTGTCACGGATTTCCTGTGGAAATATAGAAGCACGATATTGATTTTTTTTTCTATTCCTTTCTTGAATTTTGATCATCTTCTCATTAGGTTGACTATCTCTGACAGTACTACATGTATTCATGATGTGCCCATCAAAGTGTATTGCCACTTACATAGGCCTATCAGCTTATGTAAACTATATATGTCAGCTCATCTGGAAGTAAATAGTTATTACATTACCAGATCAGCTATAATTATGTAAATCTTATTCATTTTGTTTGTACCAATTGCCTGGAAAATAGATCAGATGCAGCGAATAGAAATAGAATTTTGTGTTTTATAAGTTTAAGACAAACTCACAGTATGCAAGAGATTCAGCTTGGAACATTCTTCTTTCATTTTTCCCTGATGGCATTGCGTTTGAATTGTGTGGAATTTGACCCAGAATTTGAGACTTTGTAACAATACCCTCGTGTTCAGAGGCCAATATCTCAGGTACTAATCTGGGTTGGAAATTCCAATTGTATGTCCAGTTATATAACATACAACCTACATGTATCTACATCTAGGAGGAGAATTGTCTGAATCTGAGAGGGTTATGCGATGACCAATTATTGTAAAAATACAATGGAGTGACCTCTTGGGATTCACCAAATAATGTCCCAATAAGGAAGGCACCATGCTTCCTTGCATCATAATGACTGTAGCACAAATATAAGTACAATACATCACCTTTGCGATTTGAGTTGCCCCAGGTCCATTTTCCTCAACGAGTGCAGAAAGGAGATTGAGCAACGCCAGCTTTAGCTCAACGACCTATTTTTGATGATTCCGGTGATAAAAATGACAAAATTTCAGACATTCTTATACAATAAAGTTGTATGAACAAACATTGCAATGATGCATATCATGCCTACCATAGTGCTTGGCAAGCTATAATATGTGTCCTACCAAACCTAATTTAATTATGATGTACATGTTATACGCAATGTGGGAATTTGCACAGTTGCGGAATACTATCGGAGGGATAATAAAACCGTAGTGTTGTAGATTTTAATAGAATAGTAGAGAATAGACCTGTGAGACATAGCGCGGCAACTTGTAATCTTGTGTCTAGTGATAGAATAATAGGAAAGCTAACTTCAAAGGCAATTAAAGGTTGTACCATCTGGCTCACCCTGTAACTCTTGTGCTGCCTTGTACTACTAGGTCTACTACCGAGAAGTTCTGCCTGCCCATAGATGACCACTACAAATGGTAGAGGTGGGCATGTTCAATGACCCAGAACCATATGCACCAAGGACCCCAGAATGACTAGGGTTGTGTGTGGCAGTCTTACCAACCCCAACAGCATACAGCTGGTCACAACCCCCTCCCCACCAAACTGGTAACCCCCTCCCCTCTGTAGACAGGGTACACCAAGTTTAGCATTTGTCTCTCCATAGAGATTTATAGAGATTCTAAACAGTAAATATCTTCTTCAAATACAGAATATATGATCCAAATGTACCATAACCCCGTGAGATGAAACCTTTAGTACATATATACAGCAATTTCAGACCACAGAATTATCAGATAAAGCCTACAGAGATGTATTGGTGAATCTTAATTGTGTCTTATGCTAATCTTCCATAGAGCTCCAGGAGCTGAAATGTCTAATCTAATCATAAAACCCAAACTAAACATATATCACAAAAATAAGTTATCTACCATTAGTACATACATATGCTGATAACAATGCCTCAATATTGTGCCAAAATAGTCCATAAGAGAAGAACAGTGAACGAAAATAGAAATCAGGGCTCCCCTATCCCTTACACCGTGGCAGCTCTGAACCATTGACTAGTCTACAAGTCTCACTAGTAGGACTTAGAGTCGCCGCGCTAATTATTCTCACGAATCAAGTTGATTCAAAGATATCTAATAATCATGTTTTGTTGTATTGTTTTGCCCATCCTCAAGCTGTAATGGGTCTTATATGGTGAGTTCAATGCATCATAAGCCAAATTGTAGGTGTGAGAAAAGCAGTGAGAATAACACTTCCCTCTGTTATGTACATCATGCCCTGGTGCTGGTAGGTTTTACCTATCACTCTTTAAAACTCAGTTATCCATAGATTTTTTAGATGTTGCATTCAAATATTCCTAAACTGCGCAAACTGGGATGGTGCAATCACAGAATTGCGCAAAATTAGTGAGGGGCAATTCCGGAATTGTCCCATTTCCTACTTTGCGCGTGACATATACAAAGCTGTGATCGGTGATGCTTGCCGAATTTGGGCTTTTGAATCATAGGACTAAGGCAACAATAGTTTGCTGTAAAGTGTCGTTCAGAAACTTCAAAACCATGCCAAAAAATCCAATATATTCTGACCATAGAGTCCTACATTATTTCTGGCTGTTCCTCAACTGTTTTATTAAATCGCATATATCTGCGTTTTTACAAAGAGAGAAACTTTTGCTTACATCATATATCAGTTTTACTTACCTGTTCAATTTCACAACCTGCAAAATGTGGGATGTTCAGAAGGAAGTTGATGTAGTCCATTATCTTGTTGTTCAACACCACTGCTCTGTTTTCTTGGTTTCCCTAAAATGTTCAACAAAAGAAAAAGATTATACTTCAGTTGCCATCATCTCCCAATATTAAACCAAACAAGAATCTGCCAAAAACATTTAAATATTAATAATTTTTAGTTCTTTAGTTCAAATCAATGGCTGCCTAACTAAAAGCTGGAAGACCTTTTATTCTTCTTGGAGAGAGCAAGTTCATAAATGTTAAAATCCACATACAACACAGATCTCCTGGAGAGTAGAAACGAGCTGGGTGGCCAGGTCGATTGTCTCATCATTGATGTGAGTGTACATTGCTCCAAAGAAGACAGTGATCTCAGCAACAAGGTTGACCTTAAGTAGGTTATCTGGCTGGTCACGTAGGTAGTTCTGTATGAAAGAAAAAAAGTCAAATAATTTCTTGGCAGGCCTGCATCTATGAATCATAATGATCAGTGGGCGAGGTGCAGTAGCTAGACACTTGAAAGTGACTCATGGTTGGCCCCATAATAATCTTAATATGGGATTATTAGTTGCCAGGAAATCATGGTGGTTATCATTTGTAAACCTTCCTGATATAGAATGAAAGTTACCCTCCCCGAAACCTTGCATGTTTATATTGATTTCTCTTCTTCTATTCTATGGATTCTCTTCTATTCTATTCTATTGTCTTTTTCTATTTTATGAATTTGGACAATGTTTTGTTAAGGATGGTTATGCTAGCAGCTCTTTGAATCTTAAATCACCTGATGTTGTGTGTACTGTCCGTCACAGAGCCTGGCGAGAATCCTGAGTACAAGCACCACATCTGAACCATCCTGGTAATTTCCAACAGCCATGTCTTCCTCTTCTTCCTCTTCCATCTCCTCTTCGTCAACAAAGGCCGGGTTCACAAGGCCAAGGTCAATCTATGAAACACCGACAGGTACAAAGCTAAGTTACTGTAAAACCTTGGTTGTAAGCTGACCCCTCTCATAGGGTGGGTTAGACTTTTGGAAAATGTTATAAGCTGATTTTAGGGTGAATTTTTAACAGGTTTCTCTATTATCTTTAGTAATAAACGCCCTCTCATAAGCTGGGGGTAGAGTTTGCCAAAAGTTGCGAGCCGATTTTGACCAAAGATAGCAAAAGAAGATCGGCTTATGACCAGGGTTTTACCATGCTATCTTTACGTATAGTGTCCTATGCTCATTAGAATATGCAAAACTGGCCAGTGAGAAAATTTAAAGAAAGTCTATACTGAAATCCATTGCATAATCAGCCACTGAAATATCTTGATAGGGCTGAATGAAGGGCCATGATATCAGGAGTTCATCCCTCCATAATATTTTCAAGCATAAATATGGTTTAAAGGTATATGCCAATGTTGTTGCGCCTGGTGGCCAAAAATTGAAACTAATTATGATTTATGTCCAGTATAAACCTGTTGAATGTACAACTTTTCGATGCTCCGTACTATAAGACTATGATTCACTGGTTGCAAAATTCATGTAGTTAAGGAAAAGGGGGTCATTTTTTAATATACATTTTGTAGCTTGTAGCTTTTTCTCCATAGTTGGGCGTACAGCTTATAATGATTGGTGTCAGTGACTTAAACCTACCTGCTCAGTGTTTTCATCTTCAGCATTGTTATCAAAGATCAAGAGGCGGTTTGCTTTCATTCGCCGGAAAAAGGGTCTCATGCTCTTCTTCCGCATTGCCCTCTTGCTCATTTTAACTTTCTTGACCTTGTAAAGAATAGATGCTTATAATACCCCCAAAACCTATACTCCCTTTCAAATCAGTGATATGATACAAATGTTTAAAAACTATGTACAGAATTGATTCATCATCATAAATAAATAAATAAATAAATAAATAAATAAATAAATAAATAAATAAAATGGAGGAAAATAATCATATTTTGGAGTAGCTATCGGAATATTATAAGTTTTCGAGTCAAAATTGATTTTGGATATTGTTTCTGTCTAATTCATACAATTTGATTAGAAAGCAGAATGTGACAATTATTAAAATGGCTTTGACTCTATTTTGCTTTTGTACATATGCATATTGAAAGAATATTTTTGTTAAAAACATTAAGTAGAGGGTGTTTGTCGAAATACCTCATTTGCTTTCTGGACATTCTGTGATGTATCCTTCTTCTTCGCCAGTTCTCGTTTTTTATCCTCTGCCTGTGACTTTATTGAACGTCTTCAGATTGATAGCACAGTTAAAGCTGTATTTCATTTGACTAATACATTACACACTTTGCTAAGAAAATTAATAATCCTTTTCAAATTACTAGTCATTCTGTCCATCAGGTAAGCAAATAGCACATTGTAAATGTGATGACCTACAGATCAGGTATATCAGTAGGGAGTGAGTGAGTAACAAATGTTTGATGCTATTTTGACAGCTAAAGTAATTACTTATGGCAAGATAATAAAAATAATAAAAAAGAAATCAATTGAAAAATGAAATTTGTGAATTGCCTTACCTTTCTTTGAGTGCTCTGATTGCTACCTCAAAACGCTGTCTGGAAACCTTGAAAAATGTTTCATCTAGATTTGTGCTGTTGAAGTAGTTGATCAACCTTTTCTGTGAGGGATAGATAACACAAAAATAAAACTAGATTTCCATTTTGGAAACACATTTCCATGTCAATTTTTAAGGTATGTGGTTTGGAAGTCCATATACAACCTAGAGTGAAATTTCTTTTCAGTCTCTCATACCAAAGAGATAACTGAAATACATTGGCACTTCACAGGACTTGATGTCTATTTCCTCAATTCCATATATCTGTAATATGTACCAGGGCTGCTTGTTGCATTTGCTCTATTACTGGCTGGCCTAGAGAACCTTTGAAGACCAGGCTATCCCCAAAAGTCCTTTAATCTTAATTACTTCAAAGACAATTTCTGTGAACTTTGTTGTGCCCTCATGATGGCCTTGCAAATTGCGATATGACTTAAAAGGAAATATGAAAATAAATATATAGAAGGAATTTACTGATGAAGTCTATTGAGATTATGTCTCACTGATTAATCCCATTTTAAAAACATAAACCTGAGTCTCCCTTGATATAAACTTTCTTTACTAAAGGCACTTTTTTTCTAGAAATATTTGAATATCATATCCTAATACAAATGTGATTAGGATAAGGGTCCATAGACAGTTTTTGGGAAGGGCTCATAACTTTTCAAATCTAAAGCCAAGGCTCCACTGGCAAAATAGCAATGGCAGCATTCCTTGTGACACACATTTTCCTTTGTTCTGTTTGAGGAGACAAGCAATAAGGACACTCCAGTTCACTATATAAAATGTTCAACAATGGAAAAAGTGTGCCACAGGTAACGCTGCCACGACTGTGCCACAAGTAAGTTGGAGTTTGAGCTTGTTATTTTTGTTTTTTATTTTGGCAATAATTGACGCAGGATCCTTTACATCAAAAGACAAAACAAACATACAGAGGTGAACAGGTGGATCATGGTCATACATATTCATCATAAAAGATAAAAGTCAAATGGAAGATATTATAACATGGAAGCAGAAAAACATACTATGTTACAACATTGAGCCAGGAGCTGAGCCTTGGCATACAAACATGAGATGATTATTACCTGCACTTTGATGTTGGAGTTGAAGAGCATCAGGTCAATCAGGCTTAGCACCTCCATAGCTAGTGGGATGGGTCGTGCCAACAGTGGAAAGATTGTCTCAATAATTTTGTTCTCAAGGAGGACGTGTTGGATTGTTCTGATTTCGGTCAGTGTGCTGCAGAGAATTCACATCATTTTAGGAATAGTCTTGATTTAATTTGATTTATTATATCCCAATGTAACTTAATGAAGAAAGTAAAGAATCAAAGCCTACAAAGTTGTTGTCTGCTTTATTCATTTGCAGTATTATTGTTTTTACTTTTGATGTAAGTGAGGAATATGGTGGTGAAGTTAATCTGATTTGCAGAGTTCTTAGAATAAACTAGATTTGCATTTTATAGTCTATACACAAATGACAAGAACAGCTAGTGATTTTTCCCAAAATATGATTGCGAGAAACCTCGGAAAAGACCCTCAAAGAGTCCTCGAAATGCAATATTTTAATTTATGGATAAACTTTAGAAAGTCCATCTTTAATGGAAGGAGACAATCGATTCATAGAACCTAAAACATCACAATATTTAATTTAAATCTAGCTAATGAAATTATGAAAAACATAATTTATCAAGCCATTAGTGCATCCTAAACATTGTGTTCATGCCTCAGGATGAACTCTGTGTCTATAGTTAGAACTGATAACATTTAATGTGTATCAAGATCTTCATCTTAACACTACAGACAGATATATCTTACTTCTTGTGTTTCTTGACATTATTTGCCCAGTCATCTGGCAAGGTGATGTACTTGTTGTAGATCAAACTGCGCAGAATCTGAAGAGATCTCATGTCTAGCTGTTCCTCAGGTACAAAACTGGAGTTCTTGACATTCAAAGCAGCAATTCTTAAAGAGAAAAGGAAAATTTGTTATATTATTCATATTTGATGAATGTATGACAATGAAATGTGTTATGGAATTAATATACAACCAGAGTTTTGTCATGATAGATGAAATGTATTATATCTAGATTCAGATGCAGCTGATCAAATCCATTATTTTTTTTATAACACTTTTAGACTGGAACCAACCTGTCCTTGAGAGGACAATAAAAATAATCAAATAACTTGAAAACCTGATTAACCAAGATTATAAGCCTATCATTTATGTGATAATAGATGACTTCCATAGTACTTTACATATTAAAAAAATATTGAAATAATGCTTTTGGGACCTTTATCATTTGAATTCCAGTCTATAACTAAGATTTCAAAGAAAAACTTAGTCTTATATTAGAAAATAGCAAAAAAAAATCCCCCCCATTTCACTCGAGGCATCAATAAGTAGGCGTCTAAATGTGCGACTTATGAACCATTTTGTATGGATGGGTAACAAATGTAGCACACGCCAGCACTGCATTTGTGTACAATGATAATCAAGTAATAAGCAAAGGTTCACGAGTGGGAGTTTGTGGAAGGGTTATTGCAAGCGCTGTGTTGTTGCTGTATTTCACGACGCCCCTAGGGCTGAATGCAATGTTGCAAAGACACTGCAAGTGCGATGACCCTTCCACAAACTCCCACAAGTGCTCCTTTGCGTTTATTTCAGGGTTAAATCATCTAAATTTTGAAGCTATGACGTCATCAAAGAGGTCAAGTGGCCAGGCTGTGTAATACTCACCCTATGTATAACACAGTTGCTGTGTAATACAGAGTTTCAATGCAAACTCTATGGAACCCCAGTATTCAGATGAACTGAGTAATCATTCAGCAATTCATGTACCACATAATTATGTACAGTAGCGGGTATTACAGAACTAAATACATGAAGTACATGGATTTAAAGGGTTCAACAATAAGTATAGGAAGAGTGTGACTATATCAGCCAAGACATTCTGCTTTACAAAAGACTAATAGTCCTATCACACATGTTTTGCTATGAATGCTGTATATTCCTGTGTATAAGACATGGATTTTTTTGCAGATTTTACAATCAGCCAAAAGTGGGGGGGGGGTGCAGCTTGTAAGCGGGTGCAGCTTATACATGGGCATTTGCGGTAGTATCATATTTCATATAATTATATTTTTTAGAGAGGTAAAGTATCTAAATAAGGTCTCACTCAAGGTGCTTGATGATGCTTTGTATGGGCTGTGATCCTGCAGGTCCATTTGGAGAGAAGCTTTTAACATGCACTTGAAATTCCTGACCAAGGGGGATTTTGACCTCCAATTCCTCTGGTACATAGGCTACATGAATAAGAGATGTTGGTTCATTAATGACTAGTTTACATGGTTTGGAAGTTTTTTTGTTATAAAAGGTGTTATACATTAGCATCACTTAAAATGAAAGGGAATACCATCTCCTTTACAAAAGTTTAAATGCTTTCGTTTTTCAGCGATATTCGTACAAGAGAAATCCCCTAAAAGAAAGTTTAAGTGTGTGATTGACATATTAGACTCTACATTTCTGTTTCTTTGAATATTCAAAGAAATTGTTATAAAGTGTCCTCAAAATCATGATGACTGATATGGCTGTTATTGTGTCTTTCTCTATCATTCACCCCTCATGACATTATAGCTGTACAGAGTTTCAGGTAAGGTTTGTATCTATTGATGTGATACTTTCCTCTGGTGGTGTATCCATGGCATAAGAGGATTGAATGCCTAATATACCTAGAAAGAATAGCCAGATATAATTGATAGTCAATACTTACGCTGGTTTGCTCGCTTTCCTCTGATACGTAGCTGTGCATTGAGAGTGTTCTGGCTCTCCAGGTAGGTACTTAGCCTCATTCCAAAGTTTTGCATCTTTTTATTGGTATCCAGCTCATCAGTGTTGTATTGTGGACTTACCTAAAGGATGGGAGGAAGGGTGAATTAGTAATTACTGTCCGTTATGAATAACAGCAGATGGCATGAGTGTCTTCAAAATTACAAAGACCGAGGCCATGTGGATTACAGAAATTTACCTAAATTCCTGCATGGCCAATAGGAAAACCGTGAACTAATTGCAACATATAGTATCAGCTCAAAGAGAAGGGACAGCATATAGGCAGGTATTTGGTACTATAGAACTGGATCAAGCCTACAATTGTCAAGCCATAGATAAGGCTTAAAGTTCCCCCCAAAGTCAGGGTGCGCGTATGCAAGGGAGTATAGGGTAATGACCTAACCTGTATCCCTGTTTCATTCACAAGATATCCTTGTATATATTTATATATGTGATTATGTATACAGAAAAATAAGGTAATGGAATTCTAACTTACATCATCCACCTTTTCTTTGATCTTTGTCACTGTTTCTTTGAAGTTTGTCTCTTTGCATGCTTTGTCCAAAACCTGAAAGAGAAATACATGAGGTCATTATAAAATGAGCCTTTGAAATGCTATAAGAAATGAACGAGATCAGTGAGAGCAAAATAATGCATGCTTAAAAATACCCTACCTCTTTAGTGACTTTGAGTGCTTGAGCCAGGGTTTCGATGCAATTTACCATTGTACAAAGCTCACTGTTGACTGTTGAAACATCGCCACAGATGTCAGTGAATCTCTGTAAAGGAAAATGAATTTATAAGTCACTCATTATCAGGCAAGCTGAATTTGAAGCAGTTTCTTTTAGCTGAATCACAAACAAAAATTACTTTATATTATAACCTCTAAAGATTAAAGTGTAAATAGTTATGACAAAAGGAAATGTATATGATTCATGGTTGAAATGCAAGTTCTATTACTGTACAGATGACATGTTTACAGGGGAGAATGGACTAGTCCTGGATTTCTTACAATTGTAGCCGAGCTGAGTCTCCTGAGCAGCTGAATTTCATGTGGGTAGGTTTCCTTGTCTTCTTTGTAGAACTTGCTGAAGAAGGTCTGCATGAAAATAATTGCATTATTTTTTACCATTGCACACTTTGGTGTATGTTTTTGGTTACTGAATGGCAGTGCCTGGCTTCACGATTAAGTCTTTATGCTGTTTTTGAGTATCCTAAACTTGTGATGTTTTTTTTCTTCTTTTTCTTTACTTGTTAAAAAACACTCCCTTTTCTTTGACAAAGCTATTTTATCAGCAGCGTGAGTCCCCATTCTGCATTGTACCTTATTGGCTGAAGGATTTATAAACTCCCGTACATCTATTGCCTTTAGTTGATCGGGCTATTTTGGTGAATATAAAGAAACACCTCCTTCAAAAGCTGACTAGGCCTAAATTTTGGTATTTGATCCAAACTTTAGCACTTAACATTTTCTCCAAGTAGGGGACTACCAGATGGACAGCTAATCAATCGAGTGAATAACCATGCTCTAATGGTTCCAAACAAGCTTCTAAATCTTTTGAGAGAGATCCGGAGGGCATTTCTCAACACTGCTCAACACATCATGGCTATATTACTATCAAAGGCGTACCAAAATTGCCATTAGAATTGTAAATGCATATAATTGTTTAATTATAGTGCCTTAAGAAATGACCTCCCACTTCCTAGAGATGTAGTATGGTACTAGCCTAATCTCCCGTGTATAAGGCGCATCCCATGTATAAGACGCACCTAGAGTTCTAGAAAAATTGTCAAATAAATAAAGAATTCATAACATTTGTTCTACTAAATGGATTTTGAAAATTGAAAAAAGCTATGTATAGCTAGGTCCGCTGTCTTCCCTGGACGCTATGCTATATTATGACTTAGGGGGTGTAACATATCGAAAGAAACGTCTCAAGTGGTGTCCACCTTGCGGATCCAGAGAGTACTAAAACCTCGCGCTTAGGGCACACCTAGATTACGGTATATTACGGTATATCATAAACCTGAACTCACCTGCAGAAGAAGGAATCCTGCTTTCACCATGAAGTTGACAGCACCTTCAGAGTCCACTGTGTTGTCTGTGACAGACATCATCATGAGTGGAGTCTTTGCAATGGACCTCTTCTTCGGAAACAACTGTTTGGTCATGCTGTATCTTTGCTCTACTCTGGTGCACCAACAGGATATAGATCGTGAAAATAGCAGATTTATTGCTTGAAGTCTAGTAAGGAATAGGGCACATACCATGTCAGTGGGCATGCTCTAGGTGCCTTAAAGGCCTTGAAATATGAGCTAGAGCACAAATTTTGACCAATATAAAAGAAAAATGGGCAGAAAATGTGATACAATTTAGCTATATGACAAAAAATAAACAAACAAGAAATGCTTACTTACTAAGCTGTCTTTATGGTTTTTCTATTCCAGATAGGTTTATGTTTGATTTCAAAAACATCTTGGTCCCTTTTACCCCAGCCTTTTCAGCTTGGTCCCAACATGAGAGTGATATCAAATAACATCAATCATACCAATAAGAAATCTCAGGCATTGTCATCTAACTTACTTCTTAGGAGTAGAATAATTATATTCTGCCATCACAGTTGATCTAAGAGAATTGACTCGGGACATCAATGTTTGAAGTATTTGGAAGATCTTCCACATGTTTCTGCAAGATTAGGGGAAAGAACAATTATTATCTGAAATTCATGATATTATGAAGTATAGGGCACTTCAAGATTTCATCCCTCTCTGAGTCCTATTTCCTATGCCATTTAGCCTTTAATAAATCATGAAATAATTGTTGTTCACCAAAATCATGTTTACTTATAAAACATACACAGGGACTGTTATGCTAACCTAGCTTCAAAGATGTACCGTAGTAGAACTCTAGAACCATGAATTTACAGTAATTTCCCAGAACATCGTAGCACCGCAGGGGATGCTTTATCATTAACTAAAAATAAACTGGAAATAAAATAGTGGACACAGTACTAAAAAGATGGTTGCCCACTGGTTATAGAAGAACAAAATGGAATTATGGAAATATGGCTGTATCTATACTCACCGGTCATGGTGTAAATCATCTACACCACTCTCTATCGCTGTGCGTGCTGTCCGCATGTAGGCCCAGATCAAGTAGTGTGTGAAGCCCACCTTGGCTTTCATGGGCACATTACGGTTGACAAGAATCCTGAGTAATTCTGGCACTGTCATCAAGGTCTGGCAGAGAGACTCAATGTACCGGTTCTCCCCCTGGTGGAAGATAAAACCCATGGAAATAAATAGTCATTTTGCTCTTTGCACTTTTGTTTGTAATCTTGGTCATACTTATTATAACAATTCAACAACAAAAAGCTATTTTGAATTATCTATGCATATCTATATAATATCATCAATATATGTCTAAACAAACCCTATTTTAACACTTAGCAGTTTAATCTACTCACCAAAATGTGTCAATTTAATTGATGCACATTTAGAGGAATGAATACACCATTTTGGGCTAGTAAGTACATGTAACCATTACCTCAGCACAGGTGGCCAGCAACTCAACAAGGTTGATGAAATATTTCTGGTTGTCTTCACCCTCCTTTCCAATCAGTACACGCAACCTGAATGAATCCAAAAATTCATAACTTAAAAAACTCGTAGTACAAAGAACATAAGATAAGGAAAACATGAAACACATTATGTCTCCTACATTTGTAAAGTTTATTGAACAAATCAAACAAGTAAACCAAAAATTAGGCACAAAGCAGGGTCAATGTATACTCCCAATCTACTAGTGCACAAATATATACAAAACAAACAATCTCTTATTTCATATGTCTAATGAATGATTATGGAAAAGGGTTTATTAAATTACATATTATAGAGAGTAGGTCACTGCTTACCTGCGAGACTGGGAGTAGCTCATAACATAGGCAGCTGACTTGTAGTTCTCCATGACATATTTTGTCACCAGGAACTGATTCCGTCTGATCAGCGTCTGTGAGCGTTCCATCTTCATGATGACCTTCAACAGCTGAGAAAAACAAGCAAAATGATTTCTTGGGTTGTATGAGCGTTCACTGTCATGCATCATGTTTGCTATGCCCCATATTAGGTGCATAATTCAAAGTTTGTCAGTGGATGGTTTATGATGATTTCATTTGGATTAAGACATATTTGTAGAAATTATTGATACATCAATACTTTAGACACAATGCAATTTTCTCAAGCCTGTGGATTAGGTTGGAGGGAAAAACTATGGCCCGATGATTAAAGTAATAGGATGACAACTTGAACAGTAAAAGATGGAACAAAGCTTTATTACTGACAACAAGAACTGACGCGGCTTTCTCCTTGTATTTTCCTGCTAGACGGACAATTTTTTGTATGTCCTGAGACTGCAGACGGAGGCAATGCACTGTATGGTCCCGAAAGATCTGTAGAAAGGTGCACAAGGAATGGAGATGAGTGGCAAAGTCTGAGCTAGCATTGATTAATTAATGGGTTGAATTTGTTTGTTTGTGTTTTTAGGCAATGTTTCACTTTAATGAGGACACATTGTGACTAGTTGAGCAATATGCATAATGTATCTAATTTTGCCAGTGTATACTTATTTAAGCAGAGTTCACAAATCTGCAAAGGCTCTTTACACACTTTCTCATCCACATACTCACCACTTTCCTCAGTCACTGACTAAAGAATCTGCTGACTCCCCCATTGACTCAATAATCTGCCCAGTGACTTACTCATTAAAGAAATAATCCATCCCAGGGGTAGACACTAACCGGGCTGTTGGCCACCTGGGCAAGTGGTTTAGCATATACTACAATCTCCCGTGTATAAAGCACATCCTGCCTCTAAGAGGCACCTAGAGTTTTAGAAAATGATCAAAACAATGAAAAATTCATAAACTTGTTCTACTGAATGGATTTTGTAAATTTAAAAAATGGCCAATTCCAAAGGAAATCTAGAAAGAAATACTGGCCTCCAACCAAAATTATTGGCCATCAGCCACTGGATCATTCTTAGTGGATTTGTACCCCTGCAATCAATGATAGGTCCATATAATCACTAACTGGCTCAACAATTTATGCATCATGTAATTTTTTTTTTCTTTTTCCACATGCATGTAACGATCAACCACCCCAAAGAATTACCTCAAGTAGAGCAAGTCCCTGTTGCTCCCCACAACATTGTACAGTAAGTAATTCCTCTAGTCGGTTCATGAGGTACGTTTGGACGTAGCTGTTCTTCTGTGCCAAGAACCGCACCAAGTTCAGTCCAGCCCCAATCACTCTCTGTGAGATCTCAAAACGATCCTGGAAAATAGAATATATTCATGATATTTCTATTGTTACATACTCAAATGCTTCATTGGATGAACGATGTGAATAACCGATACCTTTAGACCTGGCATCAGAGGCACATTTAAATACCTCATAGTGATATGTAGTCCAGACTTAGTCCACACTTTTAACCCTAAAATGCTTTAGGGTTTAGTTGATTAGATTCATACCTTTAGATTTCTATCCACATCTTGTGTCACAAGTGGAATGAGTAGGTCCAGAAGCCCTGAAACAAGAAAAGGGTCATTTTTATTGTACAATTAACTTTCTAAAACAATTACTTTTGAACAGAATAATCTCACTTCAAAACCATGTGATGAATGCATAGGTTCACTTTTATTATACTGGGTAAGGTCGGGTCATTCCAACTGGCTCTGCCTCTTTCCTTCTATCAGACAAATTCTTGTGAACCTTTGATTTATAGCTCTAGGAGAACAAACCAGACAATTGCTTCCCTCTGCTGCAGTAAAAATGGATTTTTTTTTTATTGAATTAAATCTCTGCTCATTGTGGCCATATTTCAA
This sequence comes from Acholoe squamosa, assembly GCA_949317995.1. Taxonomy (NCBI): domain Eukaryota; kingdom Metazoa; phylum Annelida; class Polychaeta; order Phyllodocida; family Polynoidae; genus Acholoe; species Acholoe squamosa. The sequence continues at coordinate 66,546,334 of OX439046.1, read as the reverse complement.
TGAGGATTTTAAAAATTGTCAGGAACACAATTTCTTTTCATAGTAAGCTATTTTTATACATTATGGTTTCCAATCTTACCGTTGTTCACCAAGATGTTCTGTCCAATAGAGTGGTGGATGTGGGGCTTATGTGGTACATAGCACAACCTGGAGGGGGAAATAAAAACAAGGATACCATGGTTGTCAAGACCAGGATTACTTAGGAGGGGACAAAGCACCTGAAGCCATGTGCATTGGAAATTCAAATTTTAAGATTTAGACGTTTGGTCTTGCTATTTTTAGGTAAATTTGTGCATAAATGACCATGTTAAGTCCATATTGGGTGGTAGGCAGAATATGATTTTCTGGAGGTGGGTAGATGCCCTCCTGTTCTAACATTCATGGATACAGTTGTTGAAAGCTATGAGTTTTTGATCCTCAATCATTCAACTGAGATGAGGCTTATAACATTCTCTCAAACTCAGGGTGTGGCTTATATGTGGGAATTTATGGTATGAAACTTCATATCCTACACTCATTTTCTTTGATAATATCTCTATCATTGTAAACAGTAAACATTAAAATGATTCATAGTAAAAAGTTTTAAAATGTACTTACTCTGCAAAGCTGTTCAGAATACGGACTACCTCATCAGCCATGTCAGAGCTGAGCTTGCTCTTGGTGAGTCTGGTCAGTATCACCATGTTCTGAAGTGCACCCCTGTGGACCCGAACTGACTCAGTGGTCAGAAGGGCCTGACACATTCAGAAAAGAAACAATTTTCATCAACATCATAATGATGTATTTTTCATTTCTTTCTTTTCTTCACAAATTAACTGTTTTGCTTATTCATAATTAGAAACATTTATAATGTAGAATATAATAACCTAGAGCTGTGTTTTCTTTTGGCAATACAAATTAATAAGTAAGAAACTCCTAAAAGATCATTTCAAATGCCCAATGGTTTGAAGATCATATTTTACGGCTTGTTCTGATATTTGCATGTCTGATCACCAGGGTATAAGCACTTCTCTTGAGGAAGCAACATGGTCACAGAGGTAATGAAACAGATGTTTAACCCTTTCACCCCTGGATTTCCACTACTCTATGGGATTTGCGTATGGGTTAACAATTAGGACCTTTTTTCCCTGATTAAGTGCCCAGCTTATAAAGACCCAAAGAATAAAGAGGAGAAGTGCTGTGGTACTAAAAGATCACTAAAGTAGTAAAGCAATTTCAGAGGACATGGATGTTACAATAAAAGTAGCCATAATCTGATAACTTACAAGTGATCGTTGAGCAATCTGAAAGAGGTTTAGCTTGGATGAGTAGAACTTGTTGAGGATAGAGAGAGACTTGGTGTTCAGCTCATCTGAAGGGTACTTTGTCAGGTCCTGTCAATTAAAAACATATAATGAGAACTCAGAACAAGATAATTCATAACTTGGAATTTAATATGAATAAATGTTTAAGTACGAGTAACCAGTGATATATGTTAAATGGGCCCTGGCATGGTAATGCATGCCAGCATTAAAAAGTCACGTGATCACCCCTTGACCAATCAGGGCATCGCGATTTTCCCGCTGGTTCCCGTGATTTTATGATCGCTGTTTGAATTGGTACCCATGTTGTTAATTTTCCATGCCAGCCCCCCTTTAAATGTAAATAAAGAGGTACTGACTTTGTACCTAATGATAAATAAATATATATAAGTGGTACTAACTTTTACCATGTGTAATATGAAGAGTATGTAAATGTTCAAAGTACATAGAACATTCCCGACGTGTACAGTCAAGGTTTCAAAGAAAACAAACTCCCGAGTTCCCAAGTCTTGAATAAAGGGTGGGAGTGGTGGGAAAGTTTATAATGGTGTGTTACTGATACGCCAGGTGAGAAAGGGTGCAAGTTGCAACCGGTTGAATACTGTGGTTTATATATAGTTCAGGGTCAAGCCCGTTGATGGAGCCAATGAGGATACCTTTAGTTAAGTGTAAGGCCACCAGGTGGCGAGTATGAATTTCTATGTTCAGTCTCATTAACCGCAACTTAATCACTTCTAATGGTGGTAATCACTTTTTTTTTCTTCTAATATTCATTTGAGTTATAGAAACAGTAGGACGTTTTATCCGTTAAGGATGTCAAGGATGTTATCATGAAAAATTTCTTTGATAGATCTGTAAGAACTATGTATATTAGGTTTTAGCAAACTATGTTCACAAACATATAAAAAATGTTTGAATATAGTATATAATAACTTTAAACATACAAAAAGGATTGCAGGCAAGCTGGGTTCCAGCAGTGTTGTCATGTCGTACATCTGTGTGAGGAACTTCTCAATCTTACTTCTGATGCCAGCATCTTTCCTATAATACAATTTACACCAATTTAATACTTTTACATAATATTTGCAAATGCAGAAGTCCATGTTGCAAACATGGACATCCGTGTTTGCTGTGAAACGGCCTCCAGGGGAGGTGTCTGTTGTGCAAATGTGCCGCGCAGCTATGTACATACTCATTCCTTTATTTATCTCTTTATGTATAATCTGCTTGTATCAAACCTAGTTGTTTTTTTTGCTAAATTAGCAGGTCTGGAAGGGACCGATTCTACATACATTTGTACTATGATGATATTGCATGCAATAATCTGCCAAGGAGGCTAAGTACGTTAGTATGTTTGTATTTGATTGTGTTAACCTATACAATTATATTTTTTGAGTAAGTTTTCTTTGACTGTGTATAATTATAATACTACCATGTATACAGAAACCACCCTTCCCAAAGCACTAAGAGCCTGATTGAGCTTCCAAACCTGATATAATTCTTAGCTGTTGTGACATTGAGGACTTGGTGAACCCAAATAGCTGAATGTATGGAAGACCATTCACTTGAAAAAATGTGATAAAAGATTGTCAAACTAAACTCAGACCCTTGAAGTTTTAGTCCTACCTGATATGTCTAATTATAGTAAATTTAGAAAAAGCCTAGGGTATTGCAGTGAACCTGATCATTTATTAAAAGGAGTCATACATACGGTATGTTTGTCCATAGAAATCAGTATATTTTGAATATTTCAAAAGGTTCCTGAATGTTTGGTAGAGTCATCAGTCACAGATGTACATTTTTAACACCTTCACCTAGATGCCAGGTGTCATGAACTACAGCAGAGAGGCTTTTTTTTTGTAATAGTAAACGTTTGGAAATATCTTTATTCATTAAATACAAAAACTACCTAAAGAAACCTTTCTTTTAGGCACCAGTTTGAGATAACTATACTGTGCTGCTATTTTAGAGACACTCTAAATTATCTACAAAAGTAACTGCACTTAAAACCATTAACCTACCAGAGCCTTCTGACATCAAATTCATCGTAGAGCATTTTTCCTAGTAGTTTCCTCTTGCTTTTTGGTTTATCCTCTGCCAGGTCAATCTTCTTGAAGACTGATACAAAGTACTGAACGAGGGATGAAAAGGAGATTTATGAACACATTTACATAGAGACATTTGTTACACTGCATACCTAATGTAAGCAATTTGAAGAGGTGGATTATCAATTGTTGAGATTCTCAAATAATTTGTGAATTTTGTAACTGGCAGATATATTCAAATATGTTCCTGATTATAAATAAATTACATTTCATATGTAGCCCTGCAGGCGTACAGTTAGATGCTGTAGGTTACTTACCCTGATTCTCCTGTTGAACTCCTTGATCAGCAGAATTTCCATCATCTCTAGGCCTCTACAAGAAAAGACGTCACTTACCATAAATTCTCTTGTATAAGCTGTACCTTGTGTAAGCCCCGCACCGCCCTCTTTGGAATGAGCTAGGAGCCATACCTGAGGCTTGAAAATTTGAGGTTTAATACTACCGTATTCGTTCTAATAAGCGCACATGCTCTGATAAGCGCATACCCTACCTTTTGGGACCTCAAACCATGCAAATGCAGTGTAAGAACAGAGATTTTGGGGGCAAAATCACTGATTTTGATGAAAAAATCAATGATTATGATGAAAAAAAATCAATGATTTTAAGGCTTTAAGGGGTTCGCTTATTAGAATTAATCTTTGTATTGATGTTTTGAGCATCTAACAATTGAATTTCCGCACATGTGCGCTTATTAGAATTAATACGGTATTCTATAGCGCTAACTTCACAAGCTGCACCACTTCCTTGACCTGATCCTATGAGCCACACTTTGATTTCGGTTCTGACAATAGCTCTGGCTTATATGAGAAAATTTATGGTGCTATATAAGGATTAATGTTTCATGGAATTTAGCTTTATGGCATTTCCCCATCTGATTCTTGTGACAATTAACCTGTACATACTGTATCTTGACTTGGATGATAGCATCTGTCTCTGGACTCTTTTCAAAGCGTGCCTTCTTTCTCCACTCTCTGACAGTGGCCATTTGCGACCGTGTGAACTCTTAAAAGAAAAGTTAATGTGATGCCTAATGATATAACTTAAATTATTATTTGATCTTGGCAGACAACATTATCTAAGATTGCAGGCAAAAATAAAACATTATCTATATATAGTGAGGATATGTGCTGCAAAAGAAACTTTACTTCCTCCTCAAATTGTGGACAGAATATTTTGCCCCCTCCCCAATGCCCCTTAACTAGTTGTCCCTTTAAAAATTACAGATATGGGTAATATTGCATTGGATGATGATTATTGTTGCCTGCCCAATGGTAGATGAAAATAAATAAAGCATTTTTTCTGTCATCAGCATTACCTCCAGACTTTTATACATCTACACTCAGGACGGTGGAAGTGAATAAGCCTTACCAATCCCCAGCCCTGGTTCAAAGGGTGCATCTGTGGTACCATCAAGAAGGTTGAAGACTGGCTTCATGATTTCACCGAGTTCCTCCTTTGAACCCAGGAAGCCATATTTGATCAAACTGGTAACCAGACGTAGCACCTGTAAAACATATATTCAATTATCAGACCACCATAGAATTGACAAAGTTATACTAATGGAACACTTTGGAGTCCCTTGAGTGTTCTCAGTGATGAAGAAACTGTTCTTTTAAAAGTAAATCACTTGTCACTTTAACTTCATAAAGTAGATAGGTTGGTCATGGGTCACATCAAGAATTCACCATTGTGTAGGCCAAGTGTGATCCATGTGCAAGAACCACCAAGAGAAATGTGATAAGGGTATTTTCTTTTCATTTCTAGATGCATTTTGTCGAGTGGTTATAAGAATTCCTGTTTACTGTATGCCAAATATAATGTTCAATAAACACCCCTTTTAGGGTTCTACTATACTCATCATATACCAAAAATTGTACACACTGCATAAAAGGTGTGTGGCACCTAGGTACTTACCTCCTTGAGTAGGACGTTTCGTCCTGGTTGTGAAGAGACAACCATACTGTTGTCAGCAAAGAACTGGTTCAGCCAAACCCGCATTGAGGGGAAGTGGGAGTCAAAGTCATTTGGAACCTGGAGTGAAGCAGTTTATGAGTTAATTGAAGCAGTTTTAGAAAAAGCGATTCATACAAGCAGGTGCAGAAGATTCTGCTTAAATCTCTTGCAGGCCTCAGAACAGTCCCTCACTTAGGGCCATGGCTGCTACCATTAGTATTCTGTCACGGATATATGGGCAAATGAGGTTACATATCAGCCATTATTCCATGATTTCTGGGATTCTGAGTGCTTTTTCTGGATATTGCCATGCACATACCTGTCGATATTGCACACCCTGAAGGCTGTAGCATCAATTTTGTAAGGCGTGCGGTTATCCATGGATAACCTGCATGCCATGCAGTTATCCATGGATAACCTGCATGCCATGCGGTTATCCATGGATAACCTGCATGCCTCTCATGTCCTTACATGTCAAATGTTACATGTTAAAACCCACGAAATTTACAAGGCCAGGGTAGGGATCGAACCAGCAGTCTCACATCCCAAATCCAACTCCCTATGCATTGCGCCACAGGGACTGACTAGAAGTGGTTGGCTAGAACTAAACCAAACCAAAGCAAGCCTAGCCGGGCGCCGAGGTGTGTGTACCGATTGTGTATACATAACCACGGGATGCATTCAAACAATACCAAGCCGAGACGGCCGCTGAAGGAGGAGACACATTAGTCTAGTGGTTAGTGCATTGCGCTCAGCCTTCGAAGGTGAGGCGCTCGAGTCCTGGTCCGGGTGCGTTTTTTTTTTCGCCGTGTGCGCTGTAGCTGTCCGCTGCTGGGCGACAAGGTGTATTATGCACAAACATAACCGCGAGAAGCATCTTTTTTTCGCTGTGTGCGCTGTAGCTCTCCGCTGCTGGGCGACAAGGTGTATGTACCTGTAGATCTACACACACTATGGCTGGCTTCGAGTCCCGGGGAGGGGGAATAAATTTTGTTTTCAACTTGTATTTATTGATATTGTATGAATTATTTATTGGTTTCGTGGAATAAAATAAGTAGTCAATGGATAATTCATGACGAGTGTGTGTTAGCAAAGGCTAATTACACTCGGGCTACACCCTCATGTAATTATCCTTCACTAACACACAATCGTCATGAATTATCCATTGATTACTTGTTCACTAACAGGCAGCAATCGTCTTGGAACACAAGTGGGGGAAAACGGAAACCAAGGTAACGTACTCCACGCTCTAATCCAACTAGAAGAAACAACAACTTTGTTTCTCATGAATAGCAGCATTGAGGCTATGTAGTTAGTACTTCGGCAGTTCATACCGTAAAGCTCTGGTCATAAGCCAATCTTTTTTGCTAGTGTAGGGGTTCGTTACCCCGTCGGGTGCGCAGAGCCTTCAGAGGGACTGTTCACTTGGTTGTGTCACTCCCCCTATGTATACCATACCGATCCAGGGTAGTTGGAAGGTGGAAATGTCAGTGGGGCCGTGTTGGTGACAGGGTATGTCAGGCCAGGGGATGTAGCTCAGTGGTAGAGCACTCGACTTGCAAGCGAGAGACCCGGGTTCGAATCCCGGTGTCTCCAGAGACGTTTTCACTGACCACTACAGTGGTGGAGACACCGAGTGGTCCTGCCTCACAAGGGGGACCTTTAGAGAGCTCGGTACCTGGGCCGGTATGGTATAGACAAGCGCTTCAACTTGCTAGTGCTGAGGGACTTGGAAACAGATGGGCTGTGTGTGACTCAGTACTGGTACCGTTCAGACTGGACTGGAGGACCGGTTCTGGCGGGATACGGTTGAAGCTGGTTGGGAGGAGTGTAGGGGTTCGTTACCCCGTCGGGTGCGCAGAGCCTTCAGAGGGACTGTTCACTTGGTTGTGTCACTCCCCCTATGTATACCATACCGATCCAGGGTAGTTGGAAGGTGAAAATGTCAGTGTGGCCGTGTTGGTGACAGGGTATGTCAGGCCAGGGGATGTAGCTCAGTGGTAGAGCACTTGACTTGCAAGCGCGAGACCCGGGTTCGAATCCCGGTGTCTCCAGAGACGTTTTCACTGACCACTACACTAGTTTTGGTCAAAATCAGCTTCTAATTGTTTACCAAAGTCTACCGCTGGCTTATAACCGGGGTTTATATACAATAGATTAAAGAGAAAATATTGGCCCAAAATAGGCTTATAACATTTTCCAAAGATCTATCCCCAGCTTATGAATGAGGTCGGCTTATGAGCAGGGTTTGCTGCTGTTGATGTTCTGATGGCTCTCTTTGTGTAGTGTACATTATCTCAGCCAGATCCTCTGTAAAGATGGGGGAAGCTAAAGTTAAATCAGTTCTAATCTAGACAGGTATCATCATCAACTTCTGAACAAAACTTTCATTCTAATGCAATGTGGTGACTAAGTATCCCAATGCTGATAATGGTGATTTTTAACGTACTGCATCTGCTGAAGCTTGACCGTAATTCTTCACATCAATCTCGCTGTAGACAAAGTTGTTTGATGTGACGGCAATAATTGAGTGATTGTCTCCTACTTCAATGAATAGTCCTGAAAAGGCAAAAGAGACATATCCATGTTACCAGTACACTTGATGCAATGAAGATTGTGTGAATAACAATTTAACAAATAACAAACTAAGTCAGTCAGAGTAGCAGTTAAGTGAACATTGATATTCATCACTTCCTATGATATCCACTTAGGTTGGTTTTATACAAATAAAAGCCTTTCTTGCCCTGCACAATGGAAGATGTTCATAAAGTTGTCCTTCCTAAGATAGTTCTTTATCAGCGGTTAAAGAGTTGAAGGATTAGGGATACTGTTTGATTGACTCACCGATGAGCAGGTCACAGAACTTGGCACGCATGTGGAATGGGAGCATCTCAGTCATCAAACCTAAGTAGGCAACTTCCCATGTGAAGAACTCCCTGTTTCGTGTGATCACATTAATTGCTTTCTGGTTTCGGCCCTATTCGATTGGACAAAAAATCAAAATAATAGTGTAATCACTGTAAAGAATTAACAGGCTGGAGCAAGTTCTAAGTCAAAATGTCTACAGGCTAATATGTTTTAAATTTGAGATGCCTAATCTTTAAAAACTGAAAACATCCCCTCATCCAAACGTTCAATAGGTTCAATATGCAGGCCATTAACAAAACTTTATTTTTGTCACACTTATTCCTAGTCTTGGAAAAAGCAAGTACCAAGCTAGTGTACATGGTGTAGCAGGTAGGATAGAAGACTTCAGATTAATGTTGTCAGGAGATTGGGAGGTAGTTCTCAAGAGAACAGTGCTAGGTCACAGCCAGTTTTGTCAAAAATGTCGTCTACATGGTTAGGATTAATTAATAAATTTCCCTACTTACATAGCAAAGACACTTGTAGAGGTCCAGCTGGTGTGTGAGGAAGAGGTACTGCTGCTCGTCATAGTCAGCATTACTTTTCTAAAAAAATTCAACAACAATAAGACCTTACATCATACTAAATAATGTTATGGTGGCTTATCATACATGTCATGTCTAGGACTGGTGGTGGCTCATTACCTACTGTATTACAATTAGCACAGAGTGAGTTGGAAGTCGTGTGCCTATACATGGGTGCTCAAAATTTTAAGGATGTCACATTGTCACTTTTTAGGAGGGATGCGTGTCACTCCATCACTTTTTACGTATATGCCAATGTAGTGGGAACTTTTGCTAGTGTCGCCGTCCATCAGTTTTTAAAACCCCTGTGTCACAAGCATCACTTTTTAAAACCACTGCGTCACAGCGTCACTAGCGTCACTTTTTACCCATGTATAGGCAGAGTCCTGTTGTAGATTGGTGGTTCATCAGTCTTTGATGTAAAATGTATCACCGCAACTTATTGTGATACTTGATGAAAAAATACAACATCGATGTCGTCGCTTGGAGGGAGCCAACAACAATGACAAAACCTAACTTTTATTCTTGAGAATTGACTTCATAACACTTAAATCCAAATTTCTACCAAACGTTTCAGAGTAAAGATTAGTGTTAGGTTGAGGGTTCTTGTATAGGATAGTGTTCTATTACAGCATAAAGTGCAAAGATTTTGGTTTTGTTCTAATTTAAAATAGAGTACCCGAATGACAGGAGTACCCAAAAAAGGAACTGGAGAGTGCCTGTACGAGCAGGAGCAGCAATCTAAGTTAACATGTGTTATCACTGGTAATATTATGGACATAAGATCAATGTGTGATGTACCGGTTACCCCATATACGGGGAAACAGACTGGAGTAGTAACTGATTGGATTCAATGTCTGCTTCTCTCCTTGTGCCTGTATGTATCTCAGGCCCTGGGGGGGGATGAGAATCTCGTTTGGCAAATACCTGAAAGTGAAGTGTCCCCCCCCATGTGAATATCCCAAAACTGAATTGCCCCCCTATGTGGATACCCCAAAATGCAGTGCCCCCCCCCCCATTGTGAATACCCCAAAATAAAGTGCCGCGCCCCACTCATTACCACTCACTATAATACACTAAAATTGATTCTCTTAGTAGAAATATCCTAATATCACTCTTCTCCTTAGCACATGAAATGGCACTTTCCTGTGCTAAGGGATTTTCCTTTCAACCACAATGCTGGCTACCTGATATACCATATAGCACCTTACTATGATTGTGTGCATCCCTTTATGTTGCTGCAAGCTGGTGTAGTAGAAGGTGTAAAAACTCCTGTAGACACAATCAATACCAATGGTGGTACCACTTACAATTATTGATAGTTGCCCCAATGGATGCCATTGTAAGTCCCCCTGTATTCTATTTCATCCGACATACTAAAAAAATTCTGCCCCCCCCCACTCAAGGGGTCAAAATGTTTTTGACCCACACCTGAAGAGCCAAAAAGCGTGTGCGAATGCGCCCTTTTAACCTATTCCGATGTAGCAGTTTATCCCATCAGGTTATCCCATGAGCATGGCCATTGCTGGAGCTTGTTATCAGCAAGTTCTAATGATAAGACCTACCAGATGGGTACCAGTTGGTCCCCGAAAGGACTGCAGTGAACAGTTGGGATCATCTCATTTGCTAATAATTAAACCTGCTTATAGTCTGTATAGTAACATGTGGGCTTTTTCGCTGAAAACAGGTGAAATTGTTTTGACTCCCTGGTCAAGGGGTCGAAAAAATTCTTAAAAATGATCACTCCCTTAGCCCTCTGTATCCTGAAAATACATACTTGTTAGCAGGTAAGGGGAAAGGGACATCCATGCGGGGGTATATGGATGATCGTTTCTGTTTGCCAACTCATGCTTTTGAAGTGAAAATCTGCAAATTTAAGTACACACGAAAATGTCTTTTTTTTGCCTTTTCCACGAAAATTCATACACACGAAAATATCTATGTTTACAGTAGATATTCTGAATTTGGGAGAATGCTATAAGTTGCACCTGATGCCTGATAAGGTTCCGATTGCCTAATAAAGTCTATACACCACTTTCAATGTAATTAGCGCACATACGCTAATAAGTGTACACCCCCTCTTTTAGACTAGGAATTACTGTGAAACCCTGTTCATAAGCCAACCTCAGTCATAAGCCAGGGCTAGAGTGGGAAAATATCATGAGCTGATTTCGGTTTGAAATTTCAAGAGGTTTAGAAAAACTAATTTATAGTAATAAAACTTGGTCATAAGCCGGGGGAGACTTTGGGAGAAAATGATTTAGAAGCCGATTTTGCTCGAAAATAAGAAATAAATCTTGCATATGTGCCCTAGAATAAAATATCCCCTGACACGAATGTCCTAAAATGAAGCGCCCCCCCTACATGAATATCCAAAAATGAAGTGCCTCCCCCACAGAAATACCCTAAAATAAAGTGCCTCCCCCTCGCAAATGTCCCAAAATGAGCTGCCCCCCCCTCGAAATGCTCACCCCCCTGCCATAAATAATGAACGCTCCCTAATGACCATCAATACATGGACCCTAAATGGTAAAATAAATCAGTTACGTCCACTAACCCAAGGAATAGACTAACTCTCCATAACTGAAAGCAATCTAAAATGGAGTATCTCAACAACACAGGTGGCACTGCCAAACATGAAGTTGTTTAGGCATGATCGCCCGACCGTCGTTGGTAAAACTGGAGGGGGGGGGATAGCATGTTACGTGTCTGACGTGTAAACCCCATAATTATACAATAGAATTAAAGGAAAAGAGGCATACTAATAATAACTTAGAGAGCATTGGTGTTATCACAAAGTACCCTGGCCAAAAGCAACATATCATCCTAACAGCTTATAAGCGTCCACGTGAAAATACCAAAGCTGCTTATAGCTTACTCAAGGAAATTCTGACTGCACCAATGGTTGGGGATCGAGAGGTATGTTATGAGCCTACAACAGGTGGGCATAGGCGAATGTATTGCTGGCATCAAATGTCTCAAAATGTCAAAGTCGTCAGGAGTTCAAGACATACGGTCTACAGTACTGAAGGATGCCCTAATGGCAAAGCCGACAATATTGCAGCAATTAGTCAATAAATGCATCACTGAGAGTCAGAATCCCAACAGCTGGAAGCGGGGCATGAATGATACTCTCAAAATCAGGCGACATGACCCAGGTGGGGAACTGGAGGCCCATCTGCCTGCTGAGCTGCTGTTCCAAAATCTGTGAGCGCCTTATTCACAAGCAAATGATGTCACAACTTACAAGGCACAAAGTGTTTATCAACGAGCAACACGGCTTTCGGCCAACAAGATCCACAAGTACCGCAGTGATGGAGTTAGTAACAATGTTATACAACGCGGCAAATCGGGTCAGGTGACTAGACTGATATTTGTGGACTTGAAGAAAGCCTTTAACAGTCTAAGCCATTCCATTCTATTTAAAACGCTCGAAAATATGGGCTTCAATGCCCAAACAGTAGCTTGGGTGTGCCAGTATCTAAGTGCAAGAATGGAAAGTACAATGGTCAATGGTAGGATCTCAGAAACAAAGGAAGTGAGGTATGGTGTCCCGGCCGGCTCAGTATTGGGCCCGTTATTGTTTCTGTGCTTTATTAATGACATAAAGAGAGCAGTCAACCATTCAGACTTCCTTGTCTATGCAGATGATCTGGTAATGGCAGTATCATCAATTGACCAGGAAAGAATTAGGCTGCACCTGCAGCTTGATCTGAAGAGGGTAAGTAAGGGTGTATGACTGAGGTGATGTGGGTACAAGCAAGATTCGATGACAGAGTACTCCCAATCTATCTGGGTGGCAAGAGGCTGGTTGCAGTACCACGGTTCAACTACCTAGGTGTTACAATAGACTGTCACATGACCTTTAAGGGAGTGATCATTATTTATCAAAAGGGGGGGTGGTGGGTTTGAGGGGGGGCGTAAAATTTTCAGACCCCTCCCGAGGGGGGGCTTAAAAAATTTTGACCCCTCTTGAGGGGGGGCTAAAGAAATTCACCCTCTTTTTAGCAAAAAAGCCCGCGCGCTACTATAGATCAAAGAGGGGCGCGAAAGCTCTCCGTGCCTCCGGCACAGGGGGCGCAACAAATTTTGACTGCCGTCGAGGGCGGGGCGTAAATATTTCCGCGTGTCCACGCGAAAACCTACCAACCCCCCCTATTGATAAATAATGACCACTCCCTAAGGTTGAAGTAAAAAAGTCATAGCAATGGTGCAAAGGAGGATGATGCACCTCCGGAACATAAAGAGAAACACACATGTGCCTACCACCATGAAGGTGTACCTCAGTATGATACATAATGGAATGGAATACTGCGGTTTCATATGTGGCGGTGCGCCAGGCTGGGTTAGAGACAAGATGCAAGTCCTCCAGAATGATGTACTCAGGCTCTGTGAGGGTATCCGAGACAGAAGGTATGCACATGTACAGGATTTACACAGGATGTATGAGCTGGAGGTGCTGGATGAGAGGAGAGAACAAGTTCTATTGGGCATTATGTATGATTATGTCCAAGATGAAAACAACATTATTGCCCCTGTGCGGGAGCTACGAGGGAATGCAAAAATCAAGCCAAATTTGCCAAGAACACGATGAGACATTTACAACAAAAGCCTGCTGTATAGAGCAAGGCTTTTATGGGATGATTTAGGTGAAGTAACGGAGGATGCTTTGTCTCTGCTGAGTGATTAAATCTGGCAGTGCGGGAGAAATGCCATTATACATAAGCACACACAGTTTTTTTATTATTATCATTGGGGAGCCATTTAAGGGAAAAACTCACTGTGTATTCGAGAATGTTATGCCTTGAAAAAAAAAAACACAAAAAAAACCCTCTGTTTCAGATGAAAAAACTGGTAGGTTGTTTAATAATGACTATTGTCTTGTTCAGGTTATCAACATAATCAGGATTCTGGTAGAATGATGAACTAACAACAATTTTATAAGCAGAATTATTTAGAAATGCAATTCTAAGAAACAACACCGGTGGCAACACAATGGGAAATAACCATGATGCATACATTACAATATAATATAACATACTGTTCGGCTCCCAAAGAGTTATGGTCAACAAACAATAGATATATACTTACATAGCTCATTGTGTGAAGCTTTGTCCATGAGTTCCTGTTATCCATTGACACATAAAGGACATTCTTGATGAGTAATATGTCCTGTCCTAACTCTATGTGGCACAGGTTTTCCTAAAGAAACAAAATTGAAATGAATATCACCAACCAATGTATCTAAATAGCACTCTTCTGAATAAGGAGTATGTACTCTATCTGCTTAAGAAGGACAAGGTGCTAAAAAGGGGTTACTGTCAAACCCCGCATATAAGGTGCACCCCACACATAGGGTGCACCCTGAGTCGGTTTGTTTAAGAAGAGGACAAATACATGTAGCAACCATGGTGAATGTATTACTTTTACCTTTTGCTTCTCGAGGAGTTCCTCAGCAATGAGAGTTTGGTTCTCTGTCATGGCGATGCCATTACACACACTCAGCACTCCGAGCAGGTCCAGGTAAAGGTAATTCTATAAGGAGAGTTAGATATTACAAGGATAAATGTAACGATTTTTTAAGCCACAAGTGAAACAGACCACAGCTTGAGAATGTGATAGGTCAACACCAATATCTAAGCTTCAAGAGTAATTTTGCCCTCTCACAAAGTCACAGTTATGACCGCGTATATATTCATAGAAAATTGGTTGATTACCAGACTTTCTCATAGTTATTTCTTTTTATAAATATGTAACAAAGCTATATTAAGTTAAACTTACACCTATCTAAAATTTCTCTCATCCAATATCTTACCAAGACCTCATAGACACAACATCTATGCAAACAAAACATCACAGGATCAACTGTTATTGGCAATTATTTCTAACAATGTCAATCAAACAATTGAGTCATGCAAAAAAGAAAGACTGATTTTTTTCCCCTGCCCATTGGGTAACCTACTTGTTCATTCTTGAAGAGATTGATGATGGCTTTGATGCTGTCAGGTGGGATACGATCCACGATGGATCGATTGTCACGTATGAGGTCAATCATCATCTTACAGCATTCATGTCCGACAGAGCCCTGAAAACGAAGGAAGATGTTATCACCTTAATAGTGCAAGAAGGATGTAACTAAATCTGGGTCAGCAGGATAAAGATTTAAAAGGTAGGCCAATGTTTGAAAGGTTAACCAAGATACAGTTTAAAATTTCTTTCACTGAGGAAAGAATTTCTATCTGTGTGTTATTATATCCAAAAAAAAAAAAAAAGATCTCTAGCCAAGAGCATGTCAATGTGAAGGTGCTTGACCATGATGATAACTTTTTGTCTGAATTGGAAAAGAATAACAGTGGGAGTAAATGACCATCATTTCATGCTTATACGGCTACTGCATTCACTAAATTGGATTGAGAGAAAAATTAATATGCCTGTATCTCTTTTGTTGTTGTTGTTGTTTATTTTATATATATATATATATATATATATATATATATATATATATATATATATATATACATACATACATACATTCTATTTACTAATTTCTTTCCACCAAAGGTCTATGAAATTACACAGTACTGAGAAATTTTCCATCTTCGTAGTTGTAATATGGTAAGAAGATTGGACACACTTTTGATAGACATAGTAAGTACTGACCTTGAGTGAGAGTTGTTTCAAGAAGAAGGGAATATAACTGGCAGCATAGAGAGCATTCTTCTTGCTACCACCTTTTGTGTAAGTGTGAAGCACCTGGTAGAACTGTCTGAAAACCTGCAAGTTAAAAATCGATCTATCATAAATCATCGTGTCTGAAACATGATGCTTTTTTTAGGATGCCACCTGGCTTTGCAAAACAATACCTCTGCTACTGACAGATGACCTTGGCTTGTGGTTACCTGCCCTGTCTACTAAACAGCTATTTTGAATTCAAAAATACTCTGGCGTCCAAAGGTATTCCGGGTCCATCAACCATTGGTGGGATTGCCAGGATACCCTTTGCTGTTTGCCTCCTTACATAATTATGTACAATGGAAGAAGGTGAACTAGGGGAATCTATAGGTGGATGGGAAGCATAGAAAGGTGGTCATCAAAAGTAAGTGAGTTAACCCTTTTTTTTCATTCAGCCCATACAAAATTAGGACTTTGTCCAGTCTTTCTTTCATGTTTCAGTACCATTTCAAGTATGACAACCAATATGAATAAAAAAGAGAACACTGGCTAACCTTAAGGGTTGACAAATGATTAAAAGAAAAACAGACAATTACCTGTGATAATTGATATCTACTGTATATAGGAGAAACCACTACTCAATGGGTGGTTTAACGCCTCAAATGATACAGGAATCATGAATGTATTAATTCTGAGAGGAAAATGAATGATCTATAGGGTCAAACGCTCTACTTAGTCCAAAGGCTGTATAATGAACAACATAAAATAAGGCCATATAGTAAGGAGGAGATATTCCTTGTGTAAGAATATGATAAAGAGTCCTCAGCTGGTTACAGAATGGTATATGTAAGCACGACATCATCTGTGAATCACCCATCTGAAGCTACAAGCTTTTAGAGAAAACCTTGCATTTTATAGTGATGATACATAGTCTGACTCACCTCATACAGATTGGAGATGTCCTGACTCTGATCTGAGATTGGCGTCTTCAGGAGGCGAATCATTACATCCACAGCCTGTAATATCAATGTTATGTGAACTACGTAAATCTTTCTCTTATAAACGACAATGAACAAGGTGTATTCGCAGATCGTTTCTTTCAGATTCGATTCTAATCACCATTTGTCGCCCTTTTATTTTTGTCCCATCTTAGATAAATGAAACAGAAATGAATATAATTTTAAAGAAATGTGTTGTCACAATCTTAACTGTTTGTGCTAGGATATTTCATCAACTTACACAAAGATTTCGAAGGAGTTTCTGTCTGTCTTTTGTTCGCACAGCTGGGTCCTCGATGAAGTTTTTCAAGTCCTTCAGTGTCTATCATATAAAATAATTACAATAAGAAAATGAGTTTCAAAGTTTCACAATAACTGACATGTAAAACGATTATAAAAATTGAAATTCAATTTTCTCAAATGGTTGAAATAATCAAATTTACAATATCCAAAGAGAACCAGGAAAGTGCAAAATGTAACTTTCAGAAGAGAAAAAAATAGACTTGAATAGGACTCACTGTTAGAATGGCAACTGTCTGTTTTGATGTTAACATGTACTTAGGATCTTGTCGCTGAAACAATAGAATTACAATACAATCAAACATACAATACAATCAGAGCACTCTTAGTTAGGCAGGGGCCAAAATAATTAGGTCACTAATGGTGCATTCAGGATAAGGTCAGATCTGTAGTGACCCTTTAAGGGAATCTCCCCCTTTTGAAATTTTGATCCTAGCCCCCATAGAATTTGAGATTTTGTTCATTGAAGAAGCCCTGTCTGCTCATTTCACCCTCATGGGTTCCATACAAAGAACTGTTATCTAGATTATAGCCGGTCCACTTGGTAAAGCCTATATTAGTACAGCAATTATTCACCAGATGGGGGATCTGTGCTGGCAGTTACCATGCATGAAGGTGGAAACTGTGGAATAGGCACCTTGAGGGTAGTATATACCCTACCTTGTAGTAATAGACCTAGCTGGATCCCATGCTATGATTATACTTACTCAAAATTCCACCGCTCTGGAAGGACACTTATCAATGACCATTCACCTAGATATTTTGGGGATACACACTCATGATAGTATATATGCAGACCCAGACAGTAGAAAGTGTGAACACCTGACTGGCTTTTCTAAAATAATGCTGACACTACACACTAGTAGGTGTCTATGGAAGATCAATGCAATGCTCTCCTAACAGATTGCCATTTTGGGTACACTCTAAATTGGACTAGGGCCGCCAGATTCGGGGATGAGACACCTCTGTTCAGATATTTTGAAGTCCCAATAGAGGATTTGTGGAACAATGAATTTCTAGAAAGATCGAGCCCTTTTCAATAACTTAAGTGAACTTGAACATACTCATACATACCTAAAAGGGCATGTGTTTTTTTATTTCCCCACTTTTCTGACTAAAAACTCACCTTGACGATGAGATCCTCCATGAAGGGTACCATACCAGCGATGTAGTTGAAGTTACGCCATTCCGCCTCTGCCACCTTCTGTAGCGTAAATGCGTCCTGGTACTGCTGTGAGGAACTCGCCTTTACCTGTGTGGTCATATGTTATACACCTTTCAAAGATTGTCAACATGAAGGGCTCACGAGCTGTCAATATGTCAGGCTCGGGTCGACCTGACTAGTGTTTTTTCTTCAGAATCTTTAGATTTGCAGAAGTCGATTTATAAACTTAGAATACTATTAGTGCATTATTAAAGTGAATTTCCTTTTCTTTTTAACGCTATAATTGTCTTTGAACAACAACTGGTTGCAGATTATGCAAATCTGTCTTAATTTCTATCATACCACAGTCTACACTCCCTCATGATAGTTGTGGATGATCAATCCTTGTGAGACTTAAGAAATTATCCAGATGATGGCCATTTTTTAACATACTTGCAAAATCACCATCCACACATATTTTTCTTTTATGAAATTGCCTATTTCTTTGGTTGACCTAATCATGACTTTCAATTGGTATTTTCAGACCTAAAGTGTTTTTTTAATGGATATCTCCAGGTCTAAAGTTTAGTTACATAGGAAACATTCATGGGGCACTAGCAATCATTATGTGTGTATCTAGAATGTTGATATTTTCCTTGAACCATTTGGAGTCAACTCTACAGAAAACTGTGGTGTTGGAAAAAAACAACCTTTTTATGGAGGAGTTTCAGATGTGAAATTGTGTATTTGACATTATGAGAACATCATGACTAGAGTATCCACATACAAAGTAATCAGATGCTTTACCTGAAGTAGGTTGGCTCTGTCCCATTTAATTGCATCTATGCCTGACTTGTCTCCAACATTTGACTGCTGCCTCTTCTCATAAGGTATATCTAAAAGTAATACAGCAAACAATGTTGATATGAAATCAGGGTTGAGGTAAGCTTTTGGTTGCTCAAAACCTCATTTTTACAGGGGGTCCACTATTCTACTATTCTATTTCATGTTGTGAATGCTGAATTCTGTCAGACCATGCAACATCTGTCGCAGATATCAAAAATAATGCAGTTTTTGTCACAGTAGTGAATTCTGGGCCCTTTTAATTTTATTGGGCTTAAAAACCTGAAATGGTCAGTGCCTATTGAATAGTGAAGCTTTTAACCACCCGATGGGAGTAAATGAAGAGTTTGGTTGCAATACACCATAAATCCATTGATCTATCATATAGACACTAGGGGGAGTTACGATTGTATGAAGTGTTGGCATGCAGAATGCTTCATTATGTCAAGGTGAATATTGATGCTCCATTGACAATGCACTAAACCCCCGCATTGCACCCCTGCGTTAAATAACCCGCGGGAATTCCGCACGGTGACGTCATAGGTCCACCGTGCATGTGCAGCCTATTTGAAATGTAAACATCCAACATGGCAGCGGTCAGGATTTGCGATGAAGACGGGTAAATAATGGTTTAATTTCAATCTTTTTGATGAAATATCGATTAATTATCAACCCAGACACCTTGACATAAATGTAAAGATGAACTCTGATTAGTTTGAGCCTCCTGTTTCTTCACTCGCGTGTCTGGCAAGCTCCGCACGAGGCTGGTCGGCCTCGTGCGGAACGGGCCAGACACGCTCATGAAGAAACTGTCGGCTCAAACTAATCACCGTTCACCTTTACCATTTTATTGCATCGTGCCGATGTTAGCTTAGCTTCAACCTTTAAGGGCTGCTAATGCAGTACTGCATCATGCCAAGTACCGTAATCTCCCGCGTATAAGACGCGTCCTCTACGCCAAACAAAATGCTGTGTAGTCTTATAGCTTTCTCTCAAGTTGGGGGTGCGTCTTATACGAGGGGTATTTATTCTATAGAAATGTACTAATCTTAAAATTTCAGCAGTAAAATGTGCGTCTTATACGCGAAAATGCTTCTCCCAAGAAGGGGGTGCGTCCTATACGCACAATGCGTCTTCTATGCGGGAGATTACGGTAGTATTCATTATACAGTGAAGTCTCGATATATCGGCCACCTCTATTCCATTAAAAAAATCGGTTAGCTCTTGAATGGACGGAATTCCTCAAGCAGAAATACAATTGAGCAGTATGGCTTTGATCTAATCTGTTCTTAGGGTTATCCGACCAATATTCCGAATTATTGAAGAACAACATATCGGGACCTGACTGAATTGCTCCTAGGTCTGCTCAATAGCACTTCATGGATCATCATGAAGAACAGGAATGATGCATTTATGCATCTGCATCCCTTAAAAGATTTAGGGGTTAAATCCTCAGATATGCCAGTGCTTAGTTAGGGCTACTCACCAACTGGAACATGAAGCCAACATCCTGTCACCACATGCTGGATCCTCACAGTGCTGTCAATCTTTATCTTACTATGTTCTGGTCTCTGAAATGTAATTACCATTAAGGGCCCTGTGTGGTTTTAGATTTTCTTGTAAATATCGTATTACCATAAATCCTCGGATATAGGATGCGTCTTGTGCACTGAAATGACCCCAGGTGCGTCCTATAGCATTGTCAGAAGTTTGGTGTGCGTCCTATAGTCCAGGATTTTCCACTATAGAACAGTACTAAAATCACCAAGATTCGACCCTAGGGGTGTCCTATAGGCTTAAGATTAACTAGGGGTGCGTCCTATACCTGAGGGGCATCCTATACGCGAGGATTTACAGTACTACATATGAGGCCCCTGAAGCCAGTGTAGTATAGGTCTAACATAGACCTTCCCTGCTTAACTCCAGAATAGATATTACATAACAAACAAAAAATTTCAAAATATTTCTTAACAGGTTACTAAAGAATTGCCTGATCACCTACCTCTGACAGTGAGTGTATCTTGAAGACTGTGTCTGGGCTGAGTCCATCATGTGACAAAATGAGCTCACAGTCATCTGTCAGGGCAAGATAGCGCCTGGTCGTCATGTGCCGAAAACGGACTGAGTCTTCCCAATATGTCAACTCACCAGAAAGAATACTAGAAGCCAGCTCAACCTGCCAGTAGGTAATACCAGACTTTGGGCGATACAGGGTGCGTCGGTCATTAGGGTCGGTCTCTCGTATACGGAGGTGAACTTAATCAAAAGGAAAGAGTTTTCAATCAATAATTATGTTCAATCTGCACCTACTGTTAACCCCACCTAAAAAACCAAAGCTTACAAACCATTTAAGACCCTTGGTGTGTGGCGCATAGATTTACCCAGGCATCAGGATGTGGCTTATATATGAGGTGTTTTACATACAGACTTTGGGAACCTTTTTATGGTGCAGATTATAGCTTTCTCCAAAACTCAGTGTGTGGCTTATACATGGGTGCGGCTTATACACAGGGTGTTACTGTACTTAGTATACCTGCTTTCCTCATAGATCTTGAGAAGGATGTGAGATGTTTATATATATATATATATATATATATATATATATATATTTTCCTCAATTTATAAACTTCAGAAATGGACAAGCGATTCGTAATACTAATACATCTCTGATCGATGATCATATGTAATACATAAAGCATACAAGTTGAAGAAATGACACCGATGTACTTAAATGTGCAGGTGCTTACCATCTTCTACTGGAGGTAAATTGGAGCTTCCTTCAGCCACTAAGTAGGCCTCAATGTCCTTGTGAAACAACCTAACAACATCTCCACCCTAAAGTCACAAAGTAGAAAAAAAACTCATTATATGGGACCAGAAGGACAAAACAAAGAAGAACAGATCATTTGTGAATCACATCATTATGGCATATAGTAGATAACAAGAGTTACCTATTAACTGTGTAATAATGCTGACTACAAATAACCTATACCCCTGCCATAATTATATCTAAGACATCCCCAGAATTTTATGCTACTGTGCCTCTTTGCTTATTTTCACACAAGTGCCTATTCAAGGAATCTGCACTTATAGATACCTGCTGCTACAGATATAAGTAACCGCTGAAATCCTTGCACCTAAGTCACACTTAGGATGATTGCACTCTTCATACTGAGCCAGAATATACATAGACGCAGTGCTGCAATAATTGCAGTTTAAAGTGACATAGTCCGATGGTTAGGGCAAAAAAAATCAATCTTTTCCAAAATGAACCAGGATGTTCACATAGATCATAATTCCTATGGTGACTACTTTATTGGCTCTCCTTCATAATTAGGCTCATATTTGAAAGAATTGTCAGATTTATACCCTGTTTCCTAGTTTTGGAGTGCACACCAAAACTCCATCCATTGGAAATACACTGTAAAATGCATATGACAAGGTCCATGGGACTGCCTTTCCAAGCATGTATGGGCTTAAGATAATGATAGTCCACAAATGTCTAAATAAGGTGTTATTACATTATATAGAAAATATTTGAACAGAATTTGAAAAATCAAAAAAAAATCGGACTATGCCACTTCAAGCAATGACCCTTACATCAGAATGACACTGCCTGGACCATTTACATGGAGTGGAATGATGTGAGAACTGACCTTGATGAAGTTGTCTGATTCCTTCGTACATCTGTAATACAGCGACAGTGTAAAGCCTGCCTTATCAACTCCTGAGTTCAATTCAGACCTGCAAGGTATACATGATTTAGTTATGGCAAAGCAATAAACAAGAAATGCCGTTGTGACCGCGTAAAAAAACGCCTCCCACTGTTATTTTGTATTGTGAGACCTCATCACATGGGGCAAATGAAATCATCATAGCACACTCCCGTACCGCTTCGCGGTACCGCCGCTACGCGGCCTGGGAGGCGCTAAAAAAATGCTATGATATCTTGATAACTCTGCAGCTGCAAAGCCATGTAAGCTTTAATTCTTCCCAAAGTCTGCAGTACATGTTAAAAAGAATGACCCAAAAAGTGTCCTCCACACACTCTATATGGTAAATAATAGAGAATTGCTCAATGCAGTTTGATGTGAGATTTCACCAGAACCCTACTTGTTGTATGGTCCTATTTTCAATGCAATGATGAAATAGGTGAAGGCACTCAAATTTAGTGGTGTCTTCTCTCTCAAACGTTTTCACAGTGTAATGGGAATAACATTATTTGAGCAAATATATAAGCATTGGAACAGAGTGGAATCCACTCTTCCTCCGCAGTGGAGGACTATGCAGGATCATCCCTCAATGTCTAGCATGTAACTCTCCTCTATCTAGGTTACTGGCTACTCACCTGCCGCTCTCACTTACTGACAATCCTTCAGGGAGCATACTTTTATCCTTCCCCTACATCAAGATTTTAAAAAAATGCTATCACTTCAACCTACCCTCGAGTGAATGAGTCAATTTGGTAGGGGTCACTGGCATGAAGAAAGTTTCCTGGTGACTTGACACTTTCTAGCACAACCTGATCATGCACCTCAATCTAAAGGGATGAAGGATGTAAAATTATGAATTTATTTCAAAGTGATTTTAAACGGTTTGCATAATGTGCTTTATTATTTAAACAGTACCAATTTAAAATGTTTTTATATGAAAACATATCTTAAAAGTAGAAAATGACTGCAGCAAAGATTTGCATAAGACAGGTTGATCTAA
The DNA here is from genome assembly GCA_949317995.1 of Acholoe squamosa. NCBI lineage: Eukaryota > Metazoa > Annelida > Polychaeta > Phyllodocida > Polynoidae > Acholoe > Acholoe squamosa. The sequence goes on along the minus strand of OX439046.1, from coordinate 66,522,874 downwards.
CCCAATCACAACCCTTTAGTAAAAAGAGATGTCTTTGATTTGACCGATGATCGTTAAAGGGAAATTATCAATTAATACCCAGCTGGAAAGCATAATGTCCATCCCTGTACCATGATCAATGCATCAAAAAAGGACATCGGCATAGACTAAAAATGAAAATAATATTCAAGGACAGGCCATCAATTGTACTTACAAATTCACCCTCCACCTTGATTTTGTAGCGTGGCAGAATTTTAAACAAGGCATTCTTTGAGCTAAATGGTTTCAATGACACCATCATTTTGCTTTTGTCAACTGCACTTGTGTTATCCGTGCTGATGTGGATAAACTTGTTGCTGAACACATGGAGCAGCTGCAATGAAAGGAAATGAAAGATAAAGATATAAACTCTAACAACGTTGAAGCAATTTGGTTTTGATCAACTCTCCCATCAACTCTGCCATTCATTCTATTGAATTATCACCAACTGTCAATTTTGAGACAAAATTATATTTCTCAATGTTGTTTGGTTGATTTTTTTTTCTTTTTCATTGGCCAAATAGCAGACACTAATAGTTTAAAAAAATGTTCATTAAAAGAGAGCCCACTCTCACTCCGATATTTTTTCAATTGCTTTTTCTGGATAAATCACTGCTGGAATGTAAATAGGTATGAATGTGAACCTACCTGTACTGTTTGTCCATAACGCAGCCTCTTGCCCAGTAGTCGTGACTGTTCAGCTGTGTTATCTGCCTTCTCTATATCAGCCATGGTCTGTAACATAGATGTAACTGTAGGTGAATTTAGAGTATAAAGAGCCTAGATCAAGAATATAATGAAGATAAAATAAAACCATAGTGTTGTAGATTTTAATACAATAGTAGAGAATAGTCCTGTGAGACATGGCGCGGCGACTTGTAATCTTGTGTCTAGTTTCAGTTGGTGAGACAGATAGGGCATACTATCATCTGGGCTTTTGGTAGTATATAGCACAAATTCAACCTGAACTACCCACTGCAGCTAAGTATTAATAGTCTGTAGACTGTCCATTCTGCATGCACCTCACTCAGCTGCCACAGGGACCTGTCTTATTCTATGTTCAATGCTATAGTCAACAGGTGTGTCATTATGAGTGTACACTGTCTCAGATTGCCAGGAGCCTGCTCTGCCTACCCCCCCCCCCCACCCACACACACACACCCAACTGCCAATCACTTGTAATAGTCTGTACCTCGTCACGGGCCAGTGGTCAGCAAACCGGCCAGATCACTCCACCTCTCTGTAGAGGGGGAGCACAGTGTAAGTACCTCGGTGTACATACATGTTTTCAGTGTTCCACAAAATCATTTATATAATGAAAGGAGTAATCAAATTAATCTTTCATCACCAATAGTAGATACATATTCTGAGAAAGCACTATTTCAATGTAAACTAAAAAATTTACACAGAAAAGAATGTAGCAGTTCCACAAGGTGGCCTTACACTTCAACCTCCTCTGATTTACAAAAATGCACATATGGCAACACACAATTTAGCACTGAATTCTCCATAGAGATCTTTGACAGTGAATACTTTGTTCAAATACAGAAAGTATGATCCAAATGTACCATAATCCACTGAGATAAAACCTGTACTACATATATATATAGTAGTTTCAAAACGAACAATTCTAAAACAAAGGCTACAGGGATGCATTTCTGAATCTTAAAATGCTCTAATGCTAATCTGCCATAGGGCTCCAAATGATGAAATGTCTTATCTGCGAATAAAATCAAAAGTATGAGATATATTCTGAAAATTCCTTCACTGATAAGTAAAGTACACACACTGTTGTTATTACATTAGAATAGTGAGCAGGAATAGTCCATAGCAGAGGAGCCACAAACAAAAATAGATTGCAAGGCCTCCCTATCCCTTACACCGTGGCGACTGTGAACCATACACTAGTCTACTCATCTCATGAGTAGTACTCACTAGTCGCCGCGCTAAAAATACCCACCCTGCCTTGAATTGATTAGAGTATTTCTCTTATATTTGACAGTTTTATTAAATGCTGATATTTACAGCCTATATTCAAAGTTTTTTTTACCATGCCACTCATTCAGTTTTCTTTTAGTCAACAGGTCTGGTTTAATTTTTGCAGGACTGAATACCTTAAGATAATTGCAGCATGAAAAACATACTCGATCTGAAGCCCATGTGAACAAAAATGTATATACAAGGAATCTAGTGAGATATATAGAAGTTTATCCTCCCATGTTCACAATATTTGAAAAAGAAAGTTAGTTATGGTCATTAGGGGGGAAGGTAACTGGGGATTTTTATATGCAAGTAAGTTTGTTTTTCCAACACCTAACAGCCCCTGTAAGACTGACCTCCCTGTCAACTGAAGATCAATGATAAATGCCCTCTGAAGCTAGGAGTATATGAGTACGACAACAACCTGCACAATAATCACATTAGATGAAGACAAAAACAGCTGAAAAAGGCGTGTCCTGACAAGTATGTTTATTTTGATGAATTCCCCTCTTCAGCTAATCCCACAAAGGCAACCCTCCTACCCAGCAGGAGAAGGGAAATCATTCTTCCAACTCTACAACTGTGTGGCTTACATGTCTAAGTAGTTTAGAAGTAACAAGAATGGGGACACCTACTTTGGCATCCTTTATCTCTTTCTGAAGGTCCAGGTCCTCTGGGTTGATGCCATGTCTGTCTACGAGTGATCTGTACTTCTTGGACAACTTGTATCTGTTCATGGAATACACCTGGAAGGTGATAGCTGCAAGAAGAAGTATAGGTATTAATTATTGCTGTTGTAATTTAATGGCCATCTAAGTCTGATATTACTGCATGCTCTAAGGTTCATGAGCCTATCCTACCATAAATTCTGTTGCATGAGCTGCAGCTTATACTAGAACCAAAGCCGAGGTGCAGCTTATAGAATATGCCCAAAGTCAGGGTGTAGCATATAGTGGGTATTTATGTGTGCAGCTATTATGAGAGAATTTACGGTAGCTATTGTAATAGCTCGAGTATAAGGTGCATCTCACATATGAGACGCACCCCGGAGGAATATCTAGAGCTAGGTTTTTAAAGGTTTTGTACTGTTATAAAACGCAACCTATACAGAATGTAATGGGTACTGTGATAATACAGTTTATGAACTCGGCCACTGTGAGCTTGGAATTAGCTTATTTTGTTCACCACAGATAAAGTTCTTCTTGATAAATGCGAAAAAAATTTTTCGCTGTGTATTTTCCAATTTTCTTTATCTTATATATTTTATTTTGGTCTTATTTTTTTTTCCTACCGTGTACATTTGGGATCCCTGCAGGTTGTTCTCGGTCTTGTCCAGTGTAGACAAAAAGTCCATCCATTGCGGAACTGTCAAACAAAACACAACAGCAGATTATATTTTGGTTCATTGAGCATGAAGGGAGTGGTCATGTTTTTAACAGCATAGTGGGAGGTGTGCAAGTGCAAAATGATAATTTATTTAGTAACATGTACTGGGAAAAGGGGTTTTAGGACCCCCTGAGCCCCATTTTCGCAGATCGTGTTAATCTGCTCTCTAGGGTGTGCAATTTTCTGTCCCCCCCACATCTCATTCTAATATTGCTTGCTGATTTATCCCCAAAAGGTAAAAAAACAGAGTATGGTGTTCTCCAGCAAATAAGGCGCACCTTCTGTATAAGACGCATCCAGAGTTGAACATTATGCTATAAGGTATGCATGGGCTTGAATTTTAAAGGTTTAGTACTGTTCTATAGCAAAGGTTCTAAACCTATAAGATGCTCCTCACTGTTGGGAGGTTCTATAAGTTGCTGTAGGCATAATTATGCTTAGCTGCATATGCGTCTTATATGTGGGGGATTACTATGTTGTTTTTTTTACCTTGACAAAGAACAGGGGTAGACACGAATGCTAGCCTAGGGAGTCAAATGACCAATGACTTTTGGTCCATGCCTGTTAAGAAGCCAGTTTTGCCCATTGAATTTCTCATAATTATTTACATTCAGTTTCGTGCAATTACGTCCAATTACTGACCTGCTCTGTTCACTGTACATGTAGCCCTTGGTGTCCTCACAGAACAGAGAGATGTAGTCCCCGAAACACACATAGTTCGCCATGGTGGTGGTTTGTGGGCCACCCGGCCTCTCTACTCCACTTCACTCACACACTCCTAGAAGAAAACCATTAAAAGCAATGATGAGCAACTCTTGAACTAGTCTTTAATTAACTTATTTTAGGCTAAATTTGTTCATGCGTCTTCAACAATTACGTGTCATGATGCATGAATGTACAGCTCTGGCAAGTCTACTTGCACGGACCTCGGGATAGGAACTAGCTTTTAGCACATACTGAACCAAATCAAAGCTACACCTTATAGATTGAATAAGCATTATATTTCAATAGGTACTCTATGTTAAGGGATTGGTCATTACTTATCAAGAGGGGCCAGAATATTTTGCACCACCCCACCCCCACTAGACGCATGGAAAATGTGATGGAGAATCTTTACAAACGAGGCTAGGGGGGCCTTATGGGGTTTTCAGTGAGCTAAACATTTTCAACCCCTCCCCACCGTTCACATGATAGAAGGTAGCATTACCACACCGAATTTTCAGATGCATCAAAACTTTTTTATACCTCTTTGTGCAACATTACAGGGATCATAAAACCTTTGGAATTTTGTCTCTATTCCAAATAGAACCGAAATTATCAAAGATTATTGACCCTGAGAACGTGCCATGTATTGGGGGAAAAGCCCCATAGCAGGCCTCTTATAGATGAATACCCTCCTATAGCTATGTCATAGGGTGGCTACCTGTGGGCAAACATTGCCTACAGACACTTGTAAATCCGCAAGGGTTAAGGTGGCTGTAGGCAATGTTTGCCCACGGAAGGCTTGGCTTGGATTTGAACCCTGGATCTCCTGAGAGTAAGGCAGAAGCCCTACACATGAGCCATGGGGACTGCTGTATGTGACCACCTAGAAGAGGCTACATAATCTATATGTCACCAATCTAGCCATTTCCTTATATTTGTTATTTCAATCATCCAAAACATAAGAAATATACCTGGGACCATATGTTGAAAGCTGTTCATAAGAAATATACCTGGGACCATATGTTGAAAGCTGTTCATATATATTTTCATCTGAATGGCAGTCAAAATATTTTGCACCCTGGGCACGCCAGACAGGCAGGAAATTTTTGCGCTCCTTTTTGATCTATAGTAGCATGGGGGCTTTTTTGCTTAAAGAGGGTAAATTTTTTATGCCCAGGCTCCTCAAGAGGGGTCAACATTTTTGTTTTAGGCTGTAAAAACCTTAATAATGGTCCGATTTGCAAGCTGTAAAAACCAAAATGTAGCCCAGAGTCCTCCCAGGATTACATCCAGCTATTCAGCTTTGGGTTCTGCGCTGGCCCTGCAGCAATTTCAGGGCAATAGCCGCAAGGGTTAACAACAACTTACATTCATAACTTTAATCTTGAATTAAAGCTTATTATCTTTATGTCATGGCTGATACAAACATTACTATAGAACTGTACTGGACACGCCGTATTCAATAGGGGGATGGAATACAATGTGGCCATATTCAATGGGTGTCCACTATCTTGGATTTTGAAAAGTTCTGAGCAATTTTTCTTTATCAAAAAGCAAAATAACCACCTAGGCCATGACATAAATGCAAATGTCCACTTCCATGGGGCTGGCGTATCCCACGAAGCCATTATATGGCTGAGTGGGGTACGACCAGTCCCACAGAGGGGAATACAATGTAAAAATATCCCATGGTCGTGGACATTTGCTTATGTATTTCCACATGAATATTGCATAAAGAGGCCGCAAGCACAAGTTTCTGAGCAGCTTGAAGAATTCTGACATGCTCTTATTACCATATGTGACCCATCAAGGGAGAACAACCCTCCGCAGAGGATTTTTACTTCCCCATTTGGCCACTAGGGGGCATTGGAGGGGCAAAATTACTCTAAAATCATTATAAAAATACATTAAGTTAATTTCTTATGCAGAATTCGATAGTTTCATTTAAAATGCACAGTTTTTGGTAGAAATGGCCCATATTTGGTTGGTAAAATGAACATTTTTCATGAGAAATCAACCTATATGCCTGTTACTGGTTGCCATGGCAACCATTCCAATAATCAAAATTTGCAGATTTTTATGCCAATTTTCGGGGATACTCATCAAAAACCCAAACCTGAAAACAGAAATAGAAAATTCCTTCTAGATCAAAATCTATGATAAAAATCACCATAATGTTTTGTATTTTTTATGAAAAAGGCTGATTTATTGTGTTTTCAGACATTATCATGGTTTATAATGTATTTAGAGCTTAATCGTCGATTTCAGATATAAATGCTAACCTATGTTCAAGGAGGGGTACTGACATAACTACTAGGACTATTTAAACCAATGATGTCTCATTTTAAAGATCTTAAGATGAGCTTTGATAATGAATTTCCCTGCAGAGGGGTGGTTTTGCTTGCCTGGTGACATATTTGTAGCTCAGTTTTGGGGAAGTCATTCTCAGTGGGAATTGCACTAAAATGATGCTGAAAACCTCCTCTCATTAGCCAATCTGGTTTAGTTAACCTATGTCATCATGAGGAAACCCTAATTGTCCTGATCTGAAGGTAATCCCCCTGAGAGTATGGGAAAAAACGGCCCATGCATAAGTAATCAAATTGCACTAGACCTCCTCCAATGCACATGAGTGTGGTAATGCTAATAGAAGTACTGGTGAATCTCCCATCATATGCCTTTCCAAGTTGCCTACACCCAAGAAAAAGAGAATGCATACACATATCTAACAACAGCAATGAAGTAAATTTTGGGACCAGAAATATTACGTAGCCAAAAGCATTTTTCTGATTTCAATAAGATAGGTTTTAGTTACTGACATCAAAGGAAAAAAGGAAAAGAAAGGGAAGGTTTTATATGGGAAGATATGCCTACCCTCTATTCGTGGTGGCTGTAGAGGTTGTCTAGTCCACTAAGTGAGGTTATTTTTGTAGTTACTAAGAAAGGTCAATTCAGGAGAAAGAGTGGCTTAAAGCTATTGATGAGAGAATATACACGTTTGAGAATACTCAGTTTAGGTTGAGTCGTATGGGGACACCTGCATTGCAAAAATGGTGTATAGATGTTACCATGTGTCGGTCTTTGGTGCAACAGCTGTTTAGTTAAGCATGTGTTGAGGATTTAAACATTTAAACTAAATAACTAAACATTAGCACTAAACATACGTGTTTAGACTGTAAACAGAGAGGAAACTAAGTGTTTAGCTTTTAAACACTAATATTCCTAGGTGTTTAGACCTAAAATATACACTAGTTGGCAGCTTTATTCTATAATGGGCCTTCTGCATGGAGTCACATGTTATTGCTGGGTTATATGTTGCAATTTTCTCCGAAATAAATGTTTCACATAATGCAGCATATAGATAATGTCAACAAAAAGGGATTATGCAACTTAAGCCTATGGTATAGATATTAATACACCATAAAAAGCAGCTCTAGTGTTTGGATTTTGTGAATCACAAGAATATATAAAGCAAAATTCTTTCTATCTCTTGGTTGTATTTGACAATGAGTCCCTGGCACTGATGTGATGAGGGACCCCTGCTAGTTTCCCTTCATCTCTGTGTCAACATAGTGTGGTCCTGAAAGCATATGGCTCATTTGCATAGGGTGACTGATCAGTGGTGTTGATGGTAGTTGTTAAATCTCAGGTGGGCCTACTCATGCCCCATGAGTGTGACAGCACTCTGATAGGCCCTACACCATGAAGTAATCTAGGGCTATTCTGACTTGCAGGCACATGTGAAGTGATCTCATACTATGTTCTTATTTAGTGGGAGAAATAATACAAGAGTGCATGAATAAGTTACACATAATTCATAGAAGATGTATGAGAACATAAAAGATACATATATTACTAAGGATAGATATTATTCAGTGTGAATGCAGTAAATACGGTCCCTTACAACATAGACAAACCCCCAAACAACATTAATAAATGGCTAACCACCATGTGTCAGACCTTTAAGAACTACCTCACTTTGTCTCCACCCACAGGTTTTAATCCATCGAGCCTGTGCATGTCAGCCCTACGCAGGGGCGGATCCAGAAGGGGTGGTCTAGGGGGGCACAGCCAAGAAAAGTTGGTTTAGGGGGGGGGGGGGGCACAGCCAGGGTCCGGCCTCACATTTCCTATAGTTAAAAGTTTAACCAAGACCAAAAGGGGGCTCTAGAGGGGGGGGCACGTGCCCCCAAGGCCACCCCCTGGATCCGCTACTGCTACGGGGTTGATACATATAATACTCCCGGACATTAGAGCATTGTGCTGATATTTATGAGGTTACCTGGTACAGTAAGGTACAATGGCGATGTTTAGGCTGATGTAACAATGTTACTGAGTTCATAGCGTCAAAGGGCTGCATCCATACATCAGGCCAATACCCACAGGTTCCTGACAATCTGAGACACTATGAGTACAGGAATGCAGCAGGAGCAAACAATGCCCCAGAACCAGCAGGGACTGCAGGTAATGCCTCAGCAACAGTTACAACCATTACAAAGTGCAGTGCAGAGCGCTAGTACTATAGGGCTACAGTCATGTATCATGACGACCTGAGATAGTGTAGACTGATACTAATGCAATTGTAGACTTTGAGAACTAACATACACCTATTACGAGGTGCTTGGGAGGTGGTGGTGGTGGGGGGGGGGGTACATACAGTGATCGGGCTCCTAATATGGGAATGGCATACTTGTTCACAGTCCTAAGCCTCCAAATTAGGCAATGCCTTGTCACTTTGACCTCTTAATAGGAACCTGAGAGTTTCTCAGCTAACAAGGACTATATTAATGTATCATGACGACATAATGCACTACTATACAGGCCCTTAAAGGGTTAAGACGTGGGTACGGCCCTGGTAACCTGTGCTAGACAATGCCTGGTTGTGGTAGGGGGAGTGGTGGTGTCGCGGTCAGCAAGGGAGCGGACCTGTGAGTGGGTGTGTGTCTGTGGGGGGGGGGGGAGGTAAGGAGGACTGGGACACGCAGCAGGAGAGAAAACCATGTGCGTCTATTTGGCCCTGTAGGCAGACCGGACAAGGGGGTATAACCCTCCTATAGAGTCTCCACCGGTTGCCATATCTCGACCTTATCTCGTGGATTCACGCAGCTCTCAGTCACTGATTCAAGGGGGGGCGGACGCGGCGTACGCCCCCCCCCTTTTGAGCCTCCAAGGGAAGTTTTGAAATCAGTGAATTCTCAGCTTCATGCCAGTTTTTACGGTTTTCAAATCGGACTATTATTAAGGATTCTACAGCTTAAAATATAAATGAAAGTGGAATTGTATTAGGCAGGGTATATGATATTGGGGGCTTGGACAGGGACTGCTACATGATATTGGGGGCATAGACAGGGTCTGCTAGATGATATTGGGGGTGTAGACAGGGTCTGCTACATAATATTCTTTATTGGGGGCGTAGACAGGTTATGTTACGTGATACTGGGGGCGTAGACAGGGACTGCTAGATGATATTGGGGGCGTAGACAGGGTATGCTACATGATATGGGGTCTGCTACATGATACTGGGGGCGTGGACAGGGAACATGAGGCAGGATATGGTACATGATACTAGGGACATAGACAGGGTGTGTAAGCTTGGGGGCATAGACAGGGCATGGTACATGATACAGGGGACATGGACAGGTTATGTAAGCTTGAGGGAATGGATAGGGTATAGTACATGATACTGAGGGCATGGATAGGGAATGTGACACTTGGGACTGTGACAGGGTGTGGTACATATTGGATGCTGACAAAAGAGTATGCATATCTGCAAACCACTCAGTCTTTTCCCCAGTTTTTAAAGATCCACCAGGGCACCAGAGAATGAAAATAAGTGGTCCATCAGGATAAAAAGGAATCCAGATAGGGATATGACAAGAGAAGAGGGGGAGGGGGCTGTAAAATAGGAGAGCTGGTACCTTTTTTTAATGTCTTTTTTTAAAAATAAATTCATGAGGCAAAAAGCATTTTCATATGGGTTTGAATGGTTATTCATGTTTATCCATGTTTGTGGAACCCTTAGAATCCACTAAAGTGCTCTGTTTCTCCTCTAGATTTCAATTTTTTTTTAAATGGGAAAGGGGAAAAGCCTCACTTATAGCTGTAGGTATATTTAGTCAGGAGAACCATCAGAATCAATCTTTTTCCCTCTAGATTTCAAAATTTTCTGGGGGCTTGCCTCCACAAGACATCTTTGAAACCTAGAGGGGGGAATCCTTACTTATGGCTGTAGATAGCTTAGTCAGGAGAGCCCTCAGACTCCACCAGAATGCACTATCCCCCTTCAATATTTCAGAAATTTCCTGGAGGGGATACCAGTTACACTTGCAACATCACAGTGCTGTAATTGTTCCTCCCCTGATGTCCTGGACCCAAATTATGCCTCCTTTCTGAAAATCCTGGATCCACCCCTGAGAAGTCCCTCCTTCTTTAAAAAGAAACCTGGATGAAACCCTAAATGAATCCTCAAATACTTCAGTCAGTAGAGCTCTCAGAATGCACCATTTGCATTCTAAAATTCAAAATTTTCCTGAGGGAGCATGCCCCCAGATACCCCAACAAGCTCGCTGCGCTGCACTCGCAACATCACAGGTTTCCACTTGTACCTCACATCTATGTTTGCTGCCCATGGGCAGATTCACGCCCCCCCTTTCTGAAAATCCTGGATCCGCCCCTGGTCAGGTTCCATGCAGATTTCCCTCTTTGTAGTGTTTGATTCTAGGGTCACTGACAAAATACCCATACATTTCTCAATCTATATTATTATCTTTTTCTAGTTTTTGAGATATTGGGAGGTTGGCCATACAAACTCCAGGCAGAATGTGGTCATGGTCTGTGCACATACTACCACTCCACCAACCCCACCATACAGGGCTATAGACAGGGCTCAGCAGTGCAGGTGAATAGCCTAGATGATGTACTTTAATTGTTCATTACACCTTTAATAATCATTATTTCTTTGAAATTCCATAAGTGGATGAAAGCAAATGCATTACCCAATAAGCACTACTGGTTGGTTTTGTTATTCCCCTTCACTGTAATTATACACTCAGCCCAAACATGATAAGAATTACTTATTAAGGCTTAGATATGTCCCCTTATAACACTAAATCCATTCTAAACTACTCAAAATACAATCTAACACATAATAACTTTTTTCAGGCAATAAATTAGGCTTTAAGATGTGCCTACCTCCATTACAATCATATTCATTTTTCAGTTAATTTTGAGCTGCCCAGTCCTTCAGGGTAAGAGCAGTAACACTTCGTATAAGAATAGAAAACTGGAGGATATCCTCAAATGTAGACCAATGTAAGTCCTATGCCCTGAGGGTACCAGATTTACCCATAGAAATGCCACAAGGCACAGATTCACTATCAAAGACCATGCCCCTCAGTCCCCTCTTTCCAAGCTATGCCTATATTTGGCTGTACAGGGGTCTATGGGCACTGTTTTCGTGGTACTGAGCTCTGCAGGTGAACAGCCTACCATACATGTGTCATATATACAGTGTGAGTGGTCAATGGGTGCAGTCCCCACACAGGGAGACACTACCATGTTTAGAAGTGTCTGCATGTGTTTATACTAAATATATAACAGGTATTGCCAATAACTGTTACAGGAAATACATATTACTACTTTCATTCGGCCTGAGGAACACCTGTATGTCTGTGACGGCAGGAGTCTGTAACAATGAGGTGATACATTTCATAAGATGCCCACTGACTTACATATAGAAAGGTTTACATTTTCCCTATTGTCACATGACATCACCTCACAACAGTTCTCTATGGGTGACAGGGATATATATTTTGAGTGAATTCTATCAATTTCCATTGTCTTGTATTGAGGTGAAAGAAAGTGCATACATTACCTGTTATCTTCATGTTCATACATTGTGTGTGCATAAAAGAAGAGAGAGAGAGAGAGAGCGGAAGAGCATACGGTTTAGTGTTTGGGTCACGGTCTAGAAACACCCTCCTAACATACAAATGTAATTAAGGAAACGTGACAGGCTTTGGCATCAACAAGGGATCATTAAGTTTTTTATGTTAAATCCTTTTGTGCCCAGAATTATTTTGAGAAAACTGTCTTTTTAATATAGTTTAAAAAGTGCACACCATTTCGTCTATCAAATTGAAAATAAATCATTTATTCATAAGGGAATAAAAGTGGCATTGCAATATGAAGTATGTGTCCAAGGAATTTATGTACTCACAGGTAAGGGTAGGGAACTTATAGGTGGAATGGACCTATTTTGGATAAAGTCTTATTATATCAATTTTTTGTCATTTTTACCTTATTTGGACTACCCTTATCCCAATCTAGATATGAAAATAGATTGGCAGATCCTCTTTATTGTAGTTATGACACAGGTGCCTCATAAAATGGCATTCTAATGACTAAGGTTAGGGGTGCCAGTAATACATATATCTATACAAGTAATGATCAACCAATTATATTGCAGTAAATTTTTTCTTATACCCCATGGGTAATGTTTAAAAAGAGCTTCTGTTCTCAAAATGTAAAAAGAAATTTGAAAAAAATATTCATTGTGTAATGGTTCGTTCTATGCTATATAGATATGGGTGGCTCTTTGGCTCGTTTAATTGCTATAAGAACCAACACAACATGAGTAGTTTGGGTTGGGCAAAACCCTCAATCTTCCACCTCTCGGGTGGCTTTTATTAAAGTAATTAGAAGTCCAGTCCCCTTCTGCCGATCGCCCGGCTCCTTAGTAGGAGCTGGATGCGAGGCATGGTGCTGCCCCCTCTTGTACCAAATGGGTATCACAAAGCGACACCTGGTTGGCATAGAAGGAATAAGCAACACACAAACATGTCTCTCGGGCGATCCACACTAGTATATATACAAGGATGCTGGCCCCTACAATTGTAAAGCCACCCAAGATAAAATGCCCTTGAGGCGCCACGACTATTCTAGCTTCATAATAAAACTGGCTATAAAGCATATATTGTTATATATATCAAGTTATGGAGCTTTCCCTAACCTTCAACTTAGATAAACTGATGTATAGAATCTGTAGAAGTTTATTCAGGTGTTTCAGGTAAAGGTGAAACTGTCAAGTTTTATAAATTCTAAGTAAAATATTTTTTGAAGTCGTTTATTAGGAAAATTACATTTACAAGTAAGTTCAATTTATTCCTGGTGCCCACGCATTGTGGTAGTTATACCAAGCCCCCTCCATGTTGCAAAAAATATTAGATCTTATTCACATCATTAGCAGCCAGTGGTGGTGTTTCAGATTAAACAAATGTACAGCCAATGGTATATCAGTAAAACCACTACATACAAGACAAGTTTATATAGCAATCGGTTGATGAAATGAGATGAGGATGAGGAGACCCTAACATTTCATTAAGTTGTCACATAAAACAGTTCAAGTCGTTCTTTTAAATGGCTTTTTTGAACTCAACAAGGGTCTCAATTGTTGTGTAGGAAGCTTCAAGCTGGTTCCATCTTACACTTGCTCTGTAGTATGCGCCTCTCAACACTATTGGTTTTAAATAATTTGGTACAATAAGACGCTTTCCTATGTGGAATCTAGTAGGGATATTTCTCTTGTCAATAAATTGATCACATTTTGATAGCTGGAAAGCATAAATAAAAGGTGTTGGTCTCTTCTATCACATAACTCTGAACATTTGCTGATATGTCTTATTTGCAATGTGGCCATAACAGAATTTTCTTCCAGTTTTACTTTATATAAAACCCTTAAATCGTGCCAGCTGAAGTATCTTGTGTCTTATATTCCGTTTACACATTGCCCTGTGTTTGATAAATTTCAATTCTGGATCAAGGTTTAGACCAAAGCAGGTAAAAACATAGACTAGTTCATTGACAGTAAGTGAGTTATCAATGCACCTTTTTTGTATGGATGTTGCATATCAAAAGGGGTATTCACAGTTATAACAGCATCATCAGCATATAAGGTGGTGTTAAAGTTACCAATTTTTGGCAAAGAGTTAATATAGATAGAAAACAAGACTGGACCCTGAACAGAGCTCTGAAGCACACCATATTTGACTGGCAAAGATGTAGATAGCTGATTATTAGCAAAAGTGTTCTGTATCCTATCTGAAAGATAATTTTTGAGAAATTTACAAGTCAAGCGGTCAATTCTAAATATAAACAATATGAAGGTGTGTTTAAAATAATGTTCTTTATAATAGTGTGGAGGTGCTCAGTGACTGCTGTCTGGGTCGAGTGACATGTTCTGTACCCATGCTGGGCGGGGCATAGAAGATTGTGTTCTTTTATATACGTCTGAAGTCTTTTACATACAATCCTTTCCAATAATTTTCCATGTATTTGCAGTAAACTAATAGGCCTTAAGTCATTTACATCTAAAGAATTGGCTTTTTTATGGAGGGGTACCACTGTACCAGCCTTCCAGGCTGTGGGAAAAGTTGCTTCGCTCAGACATTTGTTTTATATAATACAAGTATCACATCAGAAATTGCAAAAAAGGCATCTTTGATAATGAAAGATTTACAGTGCTTTATGGCTGATGGTTTCTTAATATTTGTCTTCTCAATCAGTTTTATGAGATCCAAATAGGTGATATCATGTAAGAGATTCACGTCCACGGCTGGTGTCCCATATGGAGTAGAAATAACTATCTATCTCCCCGTCAGCAGGTGGGAGTGCTTCTGCTAAGTCCTTTCCAATATTGACAAAGAAACTATTTATATATTCAGCACAATTTTCAGGTGGAATTATCAAGTTTGTGGTTCTATTTCATAATTTGATGAGAGTACTACTGGTTTTATGTGGTTACAACGGGTTCCAGTCATTTGGCCCCTCTTTCCTTTAGCCCCCTGTCATTTGGCCCCCATTCATTTGGCCCCTATGTAAACTGGCTCCTATGTCATTAGGCCCCCTGTCACCAGGCCGCAACTTACCCCTTTCCCATGAATTTTTGAATTTTCTTTTCTTCTTACAGTCTTCATCCATTATCATCATACCTATTTGTTATCATAATACATTATCATTCATCATCGTACCCCATCATCTCACCCTTATTCAAACTCTTATCATCTTCCCTCATTGAAGGTACATCACCATATATCATTAGTACGTCATCAGTGTCTTCAGGACGTCATCAGTGCCCCTGGTATGTCATCAGTGCCCACAGTATGTTAGCATACGTCACCATACATCATTAGTACGTCATCAGTGACTCCAGTACATTATTAATGGCCCCAGTACGCCACCAGTGCCTCCAGTATGTCATCAGTGTATCCAGTACGTCATCAGTGCCTCCAGTCAACATTGTAACCATCGTATGTCATCGTACCTCATTGTACGTCATTGTATGTCATCATACATCATCGTACGTCATCGATGATGTACGATGACGTACGATGAGAAGAGGCAAAATTTATGCCAAAAGACATAGGGGCCACATAATTTTGCGTCTAGTTTGTTTGCAGCCATATGACTGGGGGCCAGATAACATGTAGCTAATTGACTGTGGGGCCAGAAGACAGTAATTCGGTAACAACTTATGTATTGCTTCCCAAACTTTTTACTATTTGTTTATAATGTTTAGCTATGGTCCAGTCTCTTTCCGTGTTAGAACTTCTAGCTTTTCTATATGCTTTGTCTCATACTCTCATCAATTCCAATATGGGTTGTGTGAGCTATGGCGGAGTATATTCTGGTATAAATAGCTTCTTTTTAGGACACAAATTGTCCAACTTTGATAAAATAACATCGAGTATACTATCCCGAATTTCATTTGGATCGTGTAGTAATACAATGTCAGCCAAGTTATGTTGGGGCAACATATTCTTAAAGTTCAAAAAGTCATATCTTCTATATGAGCTTGCAAATACAGTTTTCATTTTTAGTTTCATTTTTTCACATTTTAAGACCATAAATATAGGAGTACGATCTGAAATATGTACGTCCACCACTCCAGATGACGATATGTTATGTATATTGGTATATATGTGGTCAAGTATGGTGCCTGACACAGGTCTAGTGACCTCATTCATAATTTGGAACAATTTATTACTGGTACAGAAATCATCCACAGTGGAGTCTTTGACATCTTTCTTATTTAACAAATTAACATTGACCCCCCCCCATTAATATGAGCTTCCTATTTTTAGAGACATTTTTCAACAGTGATGTCAACTTGTTATATATTGCACTCTTATTCTTACAATCAGGGGATCTGTAACACACAAACACTTTGTATTTTATAACATTGACAACCACATCTACACAAAGAATTTCATAATCATTATCGATTATAGAACAGGTTTTGTAGTAGTCCTTAAGGTACAGCATTAGGCCACTAGCGTTCTTATCTCTACTTGGGCACCTGTCTAGTCGCACATATTGATATCCAGTTGTCACCGTATAGTATAGACGGTTTAAGCCAGGATTCCACTATGCCTGTCATGTGAGAATGTGATATTAACCTAAAAACATCAGTCCTTTTGCTATATATCTTTCGGTGAATAATATCACGAAATAGATCCATTTGAAAAACAGTATATGTAGCTATGAGAGTCATGAGGTGAAGATGTTTGATGCAAAGTATGAAGATGATCGCAGTAAATATTTTCCAGTATGGCTGATAGGCTGTCATGGAGGGGGGTCTGGAGCATGCTCCAGGCAATAAAACATATATATATATATATATATATATATACAGGATTTAAGTTCATTGTTTTACTGGTAATGAAATTATAGAGATAATATAGGAATAGAGTATAAATACAAAGAAATGACTGTGTTTAGTTATATATGTATACATCAGGTGATGATCAATCAGCTGATATAATATGAGTTCACTAGGTCAGACTAGTAATTGGCCAATATATGGGTCAGGTCGTCAGAAAGTGTAAGATTTTACCCTTGAAAGGCCTGAAATTTTTTTTTTCCAATAGCTTTATGTAACCATAACAAATTTGTGAAGGGACATCCCCTCACCTCAGAAAACAAAAAAAAATACTGACTTGGAATATCTGGTTCCATTTTTATTGCTTGTTAACATCCGGTACCAAAATGATGAAATAAGAGGTAATTAAAGTTACTCTCAGTAACATAGGAATGTCCAATTATGCATAACAAACACATGGAATAACAAGGCCAACATGTCTATTGTCGACTTCAATTATAAAAATGGAACAAACTTTGAGTTATGCATGCACAGAAGACTGCCTCTTACATGATGATAAAAGTACCGGACGTTACGTAACGTCCAGTTCCTTTATCAGAATTATTTCACATAAGCTGCTCTCACACGGAGACAAATGTAGATAGACACACAATTTCTTCACCAAAGTAGGGGATAATAGGGCCCTCCATATGGGTAATAACAAAGATTTTGAAGCTCCATTTCTTCATGTTTTATAACTAATTTAGATTTAGGTACCAGATGTTCCAAATTACAGATTTCCATTTTCAAAGACAGATGATGAAAAATTCTCACTCAGTAACATGTCCGAACCGCATGGAAATGATACCTATGATCATATACAATACAAAAAATAACTTTGTGATACTCAAGATATTCTTTATTCAATACAGGACACTTGTAAAAATTACAAAAAGTCAAAAAAGAACAAAATTGGCTGTTTTTTTTTTCACTTCGGCAGGATATAAGTCTGAGAATTTTTGATGGGTGACTACAAATTTACATCTTTCTGATAGTCCTAAGTGTCCTTTTTCAAATGAGTCTATGTAAGACAAGTTTGGCATTCAACTTTTTTCTCCATAGCCATAAAAGTCCAAAATGACCCAAAAACACAAGTTCTACTGCTTTCTGGTGACCTGACCCATATGCGGGTCTTGTGATAATAGTGTTAAACCAAGCGTGTCCAACCACGGGGGGTTGCCGTAGGTTATAAATAGCGACCATCCAAAATTTGATGCGTGCCAACAGGGTACATATAAATTTCCAGCACAGGTTGTAATAAAGCTTTCTAAGTTCATCGTTTATATAGCTCACATAGCCATTATCAGCTGGGGGCCGCCATTAGACCCCGACTCCACTATGACTAACACCTTCAGCCCCCGACTCCACACTTTATGCCAGGGATCCCTCCCATTGGTCAATAATACAATAGCCATGTGCCGTATATAGTCAGTAATATGTGTATAAATTTATCTAAGGCCACAAACAGAAGTACATACATCTTGCCCCACATCAGTATAAACAAATAATTCAGAGATTAATAATATCTTTTCGTTTCCTATTGTTCAATATCATTTGGTACATAGAATCATTTACTACATATGCAAACCCTTGCCTCTCTAGAATTTCTTATAAGCTGAGAAATTAAATGAGAATGTTGGTCATTTTAGGATCACTAGCGTATAGTGTGGGTGCTTTCTGAAAGTATTATTTTTGTCAGGGTCCTGAAGAAGTGGTTCCACAAATGCTGGTTGGGCTATTCTCTGCTAATTCAATAATTTTTATACAGCAAATGTTTAGAAAAGTATCTTTTGCCCACCTATCTATTTATTACACACTTATTTTTCATGAAAAATTGATTTTTTTTTAATCTCCCCCTTACCACTCCTCAAAGAAAATCATGCTGTATCAAATTAGCCCAGCAATGTCAGCTTGGAAACATTTAGATACATAATCAGGGTGGTCTCACTGTTAAGAATCACCAAATACCCACTGTGTGTCCTTATGTACCTATAAATATCTGACATACACCACTTGTCAACAGCAAACCATCCCAAATTGTTCACGTTCTTGCTAGGCACCAAAAAACTACAAACCCGAAACTGAAAACAAAAATGTTTTCTAGTTCAAAATCTATGATAAAAATCACCACATTGTTATGTATTTATTTATGAAAAAGGCCAATTTATTGTGTTTTTAGACGTTATTATGGTTAATAGTGTATTTAGAGCTTAATAACCGATTTCAAATTTGAATAATGACCTATGTTTAAGGAGGAGTTCTGACATAACTACTGGGGATATTTAAGCCAATGATGTCTCATTTTAAAGATCTTGAAATGAACTTGGATAACGAATTTCCCTGCAGAGGGGTGATTTTGCTTGCCTGGTAACAAATAGTCTGTGGTCAGTACATTTTTTTGGACACCTTGCACTGGACCGTTGTGGATGTTTTGTGAACAAATGTGATATGGACAATATGTGTCACATGGCTAAAGTAAAGCATAACACCGTGGGAAATGCCCAAAAATGGCACTCATTTGACTTTTTTTGGACATGTGACTTACATTCAGGCTGACATTTGAGAGAGTGACCTTTTGGCATTGGTAAAAGGAACTTCAGCGATCAAAAGCTTTATCTCTGCTAAGAGTGACCATTGGGCATGAATTTTGAATTTTGACAAAAACTAGACTCTTTTAGAGAATGATCTTTTTTTTTCTTTACCGTGAGGCGGTACCACCCTAAATCAGGTCACTTCCGGGTAGAATGGTAAAAGTCCTGCACTAAATACAGTCAATTTTTCACTTCTAGGGCTATAAAATGAGTTCTAAACAGGTTGTCTGTGTATATATTGGCATTAAAATTTTCCTGGAGGCTTGGAGAATATTTTTAAAAAAAGATTGGAAAAGAATGAAAATAATTTAGATCATTTACTGCGGACCAAAGGGACCTATGATAGATGTGTAGTGACTCAGGTGGCAGACCACAAAATCACATCGGTGGTTTCCATGGCGATTTGCGAAAAATCTGATTGCACTTTGTTATGACAGACCTAGTGTATGATTTTTGCCATTTCAAAAGCTACAATCTGGTATATTTGGCTTAGTTCTGAGGAAATTTTAAGTATTTGAAATATTTTGTCAAGTGTCAGCGATAGTGGATTTTTTCGGGTCGCAGCGCATATTTAGGGTGGTACCACCTTAACAGGGGATGGGATTATGCAAGGATCAGCAGAAATCTGTGCCATTTTTTTCCCTTAACCCTATTTTTTTTAAAATCATCATTACTTATTAGTGTTTAGGCCCTCTCCTACATGGATAATGAGGTGTTAAACTGTAGATTTGCTTTGATTTGACCCTAAAATCACATGATTTTCATTGAATATAGGCCCCAAAACTGACTTTTTACTGTTCAGGCCATCGAGGGTATATCAGGGGAATTTCCAGTTATTAGCTAAATTTGAAGAAATGGGTACATTTTTAACAAGGTACATGTCAGCTCTGACACTGGATATCAAGGTATGGGTTCAAGCAATAGATAGGGTGCCTAATTGATCAGAATTCTATTGTTTGTTATTGGTTGCCATGGCAACATAACAGCTTGTCATTGTTCGTTATGCCCAATTTAGGCCCAAAAGAGCCATTTTGGCTTCAAAAATGACCATAATTGGGCATTTTTATTGTTTCTACTGCTTTCCCTAATTTCCTGAGACTTAAGTGGGATATTCTGGCATAAAATAGATGGTTTGAGGCACGTTTGGAGGTACATTTGACAGGACATAGTGCAATCAGATTTTTCGCTACATTCGATTGAAGATGGATACCCTAAAACGGGACATTTTTTGAGCAATTTGTGCCTGCGCACACCAGACCATGGTCTCAATAGGCCCAAATTACCAAAAAAATGTTGTTTTTATGCAGAATTTTAGGGTTGTTTCTGACTAAAGGGACTTAAAATATTGTATTTATGAAGGAATTTTGTGGTAACCATGGCAACCAAAAAAACAAGCTTTTCTGTTAAGGTGGTACCACCCTAAATCAGGTCACTTCCGGGTAGAATGGTAAAAGTCCTGCACTAAATACAGTCAATTTTTCACTTCTAGGGCTATAAAATGGGTTCTAAACAGGTTGTCTGTGTATATATTGGCATTAAAATTATCCTGGAGGCTTGGAGAATATTTAAAAAAAAAAAATTGGAAAAGAATGAAAATAATTTAGATCATTTACTGCGGACCAAAGGGACCTATGATAGATGTGTAGTGACTCAGGTGGCAGACCACAAAATCACATTGGTGGTTTCCATGGCGATTTGCGAAAAATCTGATTGCACTTTGTTATGACAGACCTAGTGTATGATTTTTGCCATTTCAAAAGCTACAATCTGGTATATTTGGCTTAGTTCTGAGGAAATTTTAAGTATTTGAAATATTTTGTCAAGTGTCAGCGATAGTGGATTTTTTCGGGTCGCAGCACATATTTAGGGTGGTACCACCTTAAATTAACAGGGGATGGGATTATGCAAGGATCAGCAGAAATCTGTGCCATTTTTTTCCCTTAACCCTATTTTTTTTTAAAATCATCATTACTTATTAGTGTTTAGGCCCTCTCCTACATGGATAATGAGGTGTTAAACTGTAGATTTGCTTTGATTTGACCCTAAAATCACATGATTTTCATTGAATATAGGCCCCAAAACTGACTTTTTACTGTTCAGGCCATCGAGGGTATATCAGGGGAATTTGCAGTTATTAGCTAAATTTGAAGAAATGGGTACATTTTTAACAAGGTACATGTCAGCTCTGACACTGGATATCAAGGTATGGGTTCAAGCAATAGATAGGGTGCCTAATTGATCAGAATTCTATTGTTTGTTATTGGTTGCCATGGCAACATAACAGCTTGTCATTGTTCGTTATGCCCAATTTAGGCCCAAAAGAGCCATTTTGGCTTCAAAAATGACCATAATTGGGCATTTTTATTGTTTCTACTGCTTTCCCTAATTTCCTGAGACTTAAGTGGGATATTCTGGCATAAAATAGATGGTTTGAGGCACGTTTGGAGGTACATTTGACAGGACATAGTGCAATCAGATTTTTCGCTACATTCGATTGAAGATGGATACCCTAAAACGGGACATTTTTTGAGCAATTTGTGCCTGCGCACACCAGACCATGGTCTCAATAGGCCCAAATTACCAAAAAAATGTTGTTTTTATGCAGAATTTTAGGGTTGTTTCTGACTAAAGGGACTTAAAATATTGTATTTATGAAGGAATTTTGTGGTAACCATGGCAACCAAAAAAACAAGCTTTTCTGTTAAGGTGGTACCACCCTAAATCAGGTCACTTCCGGGTAGAATGGTAAAAGTCCTGCACTAAATACAGTCAATTTTTCACTTCTAGGGCTATAAAATGGGTTCTAAACAGGTTGTCTGTGTATATATTGGCATTAAAATTATCCTGGAGGCTTGGAGAATATTTAAAAAAAAAATTGGAAAAGAATGAAAATAATTTAGATCATTTACTGCGGCCCAAAGGGACCTATGATAGATGTGTAGTGACTCAGGTGGCAGACCACAAAATCACATCGGTGGTTTCCATGGCGATTTGCAAAAAATCTGATTGCACTTTGTTATGACAGACCTAGTGTATGATTTTTGCCATTTCAAAAGCTACAATCTGGTATATTTGGCTTAGTTCTGAGGAAATTTTAAGTATTTGAAATATTTTGTCAAGTGTCAGCGATAGTGGATTTTTTCGGGTCGCAGCGCATCCCAGCAAATCCTAGTGAACATGAGTCATGCTGGGTGAGGAATGTGTGAGTACATTTAGTGATAACGAATAATGTCATTTTGTGTGATACAACGTCAACTCTCACTCAGCTTGACAAACCTTCACTTACTTCAGTAAGACCTGAGAGAGCATGCGTCAACATGTGTCAATACTTGTCAACTCTCACACCGCTTCACATGTCTTCACTCATTTCCATAAAGATGTGAGGGGAACTGGGTGAGCGAATGTCAACATGTGTCAATACTTGTCAACTCTCACCCAACCTCACATGTCTTCACTCATTTCTATAAGGATGTGATGGGAACTGAGTGAGCATTCGTCAATACTTGTCAACTCTCAGGCAGCTTCACATGTCTTCACTTACTTCAATAAAGATGTGAGGTGACCAGGGTGAGCACATGTCAACATGTGTCAATACTTGTCAACTCTCACCTAGCATGACATTTCTTCACCAAGCCTTCAACAATAAGAGACTATGGAAACTGTATGGATTCTCAGGGCTTGTACTTTGCAGAGTGGGCCTATGGAGTAAATGTCAATATGAGAATTTATGTTTCACAGAGCAAGTTTCTTTTTTACATGGCATGAAATACATATGAATCAGGAACATAATGATAGCCAAGTATATGTGATTTAGTGCATACATTAGACATCATAGCTCATTTGTTTTGTCTATGGGACATAGCACTGAATTGGAATTGCATATGTTTTACATGATATCTAAGTATCTGTTTGTCCTGGTTTGATGGGATATTATGCGTTTAATGTATGTTATGGGAACGCACGAGTGGGTTTATGGGTTAATAATCCACGAGCCCGAAGGGCGAGTGGATTATTAACCCATAAACCCACGAGTGCGTACCCATAACATACATTAAGGCGTTTATCTCACATTTTTCTCCATTTTGTATTAATTTCTTACCTTATAACCCAAGAATTAATCCAGGAGAAGATATTTTGTAAGTGCATCCTATCCGCACGGTTTGCCAAGCCAGCGTAGCCATTGTTTTTACTCCACCCGTCAGACCCTCGTCTTTCCAACGAATTTTCTGGTATAATCCAAGGATGTCAAGCCCTGTTATTCTAACACCGCCAAATATACGATCTCTAGTTGGTGTTCGCCTTCATTTTGTCTCCATTTTCTTCGAAATTAATAAGAATCCATTGATTTTCCATACCGATCCAACGCACACGGCCCGCTACACGGCCATTGCTTCTTGTTGACATAGCGGGGAGGTGCCCGGATGTAAAAACTAGGTCAGGCACGCGTCGAGCAAGGAATGGCCGGACGGGGCGGGTCCCGACTCGTATCGATGTGGAAAATCAATGGATTCTTATTTATTTCGAACAAAATGGAGGAATTTGGCATGGCATGTTCATATAGGATATCTAACAATGTTTTCCTGTGAATAACTCCACCAGGCTCCATTGAAATCTATGCTAACGAGGTCTGCAAACATCAGGTATGTGGGAAAAATTTTTCAAATGCTGGATATAGATTCATTTCTACCACCGGTCGGCTTGGTATAGTGGACAGCGAGCTCGCCTCCTGCCCCAGCGGCCGGGGATCGATTCCCCGTTGAACCTAAACGGTTTTAACTGGAAAACTATGGAGGAGTTGACTTTGTATATTCCTCAATTTATTAACATGTCCAGGTTGAAACCAGCAGCCTCTTGAAGACGATCAAAAGGTCTGAGAGTGCGTTATGGCTGGATAAGGAACTGGGGTTATGAGCAAAAAAGCACTGTCCAGGCCCAAATCGTGAGATAAGAAGGTTTAATGTCTACTGATCAGCTAGGTCACAGCTGATTAGAGCAAATATATAGGATCTCTTCATAGGCTGGTTAAATAAATCTGTATTGAGTGATAATAGGGGCAGATACTTTGTCCAACATTAGCATGACAGACTATGTGAGGAGATGTGAGCATGCGTCAAGATTCGCCAACTCTCACCCATCATGACATAACTTCACGCACAATGACACATTATGTTCTATTCTGTGTTTTGATTGGTCCATTTCAAATTTCCCTCCCATTCCTTTGTTCTCCTCCTGCTTTCAAAACAGTCAGGCAGAGGCAGCCATGGAGAACAGATCTTGTGGTAGGTGGTCACACAGTTCTAGATTGATTTGACTTGAAATCCTATGTGATAAGCATTTATACAGTAACACATTGATATTATCTACAATCCCTGAACATCTATCTTGTTGCTGAATTCAGCTATTTGTCTCAACACCCCAAATTAATGTAGAACTTTCTATGTGAGCAAGGCTCAGGGAAATTCTGGGGGATTCAGGCTGCCATATGGGAGTGGTCATTGTTTATCAATTTGGATGTGAGTGGGTGGTGAAAATTAGATTGCTGCTGTTTGTTTATGACCATTTCTTATCATTTCAACAGGCATTCTCAAGACTGATACAAGGAAAATTCAACTCACACAGCTGACAGAATATCTATCCATTTTCAAGCAAAGTGGGCAACACATGACATGCAGAGGAGAGATATCTTCAATGGGAACCAGCATATGAACAGCTGAATTGATGTTAATAAAGTTATGAAATATCAGAAATCCACAACCACCTGCAACCCCCCCCCCTGCCTATCCCCCACCCATAAATTAGTCTGTGCGTCAATATATGTGAAACTGTGTCATGACCCATGTGTCAGTGTGTGTGATGATGTGTGATGACACATGATGTCATCATGTGTCATTGTTGGTGAAGGTTCACGCATGTTGACTCAACTTCACAAATTTGGCTGGGATGTTCACTCATGCGTCATATCTTGTCATGGTCCGTGATCACCCACGCGTCAAGTCCTAAGAGCGCATGGGGTGAGGCTGGCGCAGCATGACAAAAGTTGACACAGATTTGCTGGGATATTTAGGGTGGTACCACCGTGAACCCTTCCCTTGTTAACCCTTTAAGACCCGCATCATGTCCATTGGTCGGTGTGATGCACCAATGACTGCCCACTGGCACTTCATTGGAGCATCATGTCGACCCTTCGGGAGTTTGTGTATCGACCCCCATAGGGTCAGCATGATGCATTCATGCATCATGACGTACAATGGGCATGATGTATTAATGTATCGGCGTCCCTTGAAGGGTTAAGGACTCATTGTCTGCGTTATGCTAGCCTTGGCCTGTGTTTATCCAGGGAGGCATCTCATTTTAATATGTGACACCAGGCCCGAACCCACACTGGGGCCCTAGACACCGGCTTTCTAGCACCTTTACGCTCCTACATCTTGAATAGCTGCGAAATATATCAAGTTTTCACCGAATGAATTATAATGGAAGTATAATTTAGATATCCCATTAGAATGTTTCTATTCACATAAAGATACTCCAGGGTAGGCATGTGTAGATGGACCAGGATGGGACAGTATGTGACTTTGGAATGGACGTGTGAAAATTTTATTGGATGGGGGCAGGGGGAGACTTTGGAATGTACCTGTGAAGGTGGACTACAATGAGGACAGGGGGTGACTTGGGAAGGTAGTTGTGAAGGTGGACCAGGATGGGGGCAGGGTGTGACTTCAGAATGTACCTGTGAATGTGGACTACAATATGGACAGGGGCTGACTTGGGAAGGTAGTTGTGAAGGTGGACCAGGATGGTGGCAGGGGGTGACTTGGGTAGGTCGTAGTGAAGGTGGACCAGGATGGGGAGAGGGGGTGACTTAAGTAGGTAGCTTTGAAGGTGGACCAGGATGGGGACAGAGGGTGCCTTTGGTAGGTAGCTGTGAAGGTGGGACAGGATGGGGGCAGGGGCCGGGATGACTTTGGAATGTACCTGTGATGGTGGACTACAATGAGGACAGGGGGTGACTTGGGAATGTAGTTGTGAAGCTTGACCAGGATGGGGGCAGGGTATGACTTAGGATTGTACCTGTGAAGGTGGACTACAATAAGGACAGGGGTGACTTCGGAAGTTAATTGTGAGGGTGTACCAGGGTGGGGGCAGGGGGTGACATCACTTGGCAAGGTAGTTGTGCAGGTGATTTTCTAAACTTGTATTCTGGCTGGAATATAGATGTACATCATGGCAGGAAAATCATTGTGTGTGATATTTCTAGATATGCACTGGTGATGATAAAGAAGGGATTGATTAATTTGTTAAACGCCCTCACTGGACTGCCTCAGGGATTTAACCTGCAATATTCAGGGATGTGATTGTCCTAAATCTGTAGGATTCCTACATTTTTGAGCTAAATAATTGACCCTCATGATTTCCCCAGAAAATATCTTATTGAAGGAAGAGGGGTCAGGTACTCTGGCTGCAACAGAAGGACTGAATCCCATGCCTTCAAATAACTCCTACTAAAATTGTCCTTGGGGAGTATGCCCCTAGATCTACTTTACACAAACATTACAAATTTTGCCTGTGTAGTCCCACTTCCTGCCATTAAATACTGTAAACTGGTTCTTTGAAAATTATCAAATCACATCCCTGGATGTTGGAATGAAAGTGGTACATATTGAAGCCTTTGAATGCTGCAATACAATACTGTAATACCTTGTGTATAAAGCACACCCTGCTTATAAGGTGCACCCCTAACTCAGGCCCATTTGATAAGGTGCAGCTAGGAGAAGATGTTTGATCATTTAGTACTCTTCCCTACAAATATATATCTCCACATCTAAGGCACGCCCCCAACTTCTGCTGAACTCCATCCTCTCGAATAAGGTTTGGCTTATACATGGTTCCAACCCGGGTCACCCCCCCCCCATCATAAGGTCTGGATACAGCCCTGCAATATCCATACGGAAGAGGTCAATATTTATCAACAAGGTGGGCTGGTGGGTTTGAGGGGAAGGCGTAAAAACCCCTCTTGATGGGAGGAGGCGTAAAAAAACTTTGCCTCTTATTAGCAATAAAGCTTTGCAGGCCATTATAGTTTAAAGAATGGCCTAGAAATTTTCTGCACCTCAGGCATGGGTGGGTGTCATAAAAAAATGTTGACCACTATAAAACATTTTTTGCGCACCTGCATGAAAATTCACTGCCCCCCCCAGGGGCGTAGGAAGCACTTTCTAAGTAGGGGGTACCTGGCAAATGTTTGACCTTTTCAGGGGGGGGTGGGGTGAGAGTTGAGTGCCCTGACTACAATAGGTAGAAATTGAAGAGTTTCAATATGGTACTATCTGCAAATTGATTTTAGATGCCAAGAATATAAACTGTACCTACTTTTCACTATTGTAGAGAGATAAACATCTGAGCTTGCTCCTTCCCACCAGAATTTGGTTAACTCTGAGAGAGTATAATCCACTTTGAAAGAGTATAAAGTATTCCACAAGATGTATTCTATTAGGTCTCCTCTAAAGCAGCTAGATCCAATGGTGTATACAACTCAAGTGATTGCTAATGCAGCTGTTGAAAAGAGATTCACATACATCACTCTGTCACTGCATGGGCAGCTTTAGGCCAGATAAAAATTCAGTTTGTTTCACAGGATTGTTCCTCCATATTTGATTAAATAAGGTATTTGGATGTTTCTGTTCAAAATACTGAAAATGAATTTTCCATATAACCTCAATATATCTGGTTCAAAATATATGCAAAGTACCACATTTGGTTTTTGGTTAGGCATGCTAGTAGCACTTTTTAAATAATTTCGATACTCTGCACCTTAGGTCTGTGTTCATATAAGATGAGAAACTTAAAATATGGTGATAATATACGCTTCTGCACCTAATTCTGTATATTCTATTATTGGTATCCAAATGTGTTGTATAGTACATGTATGTAGGGGTAGGTAGCTGGTAGACTACAGTGTAAAGATCCAGTAGAGTCCAATGCTCAGTGCTGCGATTGTAGACTTTATTGTTACCTCAATGATGGTACAGGAGGCTCTGAGTTATACTGGTATCCTACCCCAGACCCTATACCCACAGGTAGTTGGTACAACCTTGAGGTGGGGGGTGTATCTGTGGGCTGGTACCATATATATGTGTCATAAGGTATATACAGTGAGTGGTCAATGGGTGCAGTCCCCACACAGGGAGACACTTCCGGGTTTAGAATTGTCTGCATGGGTGTATACCATATATATATAACATGTATGGCCACATAATGTTACAGGAAACACACATTTCATTCAGCCTGTATGTCTGTGAGGCAGGATTCTGTAACAATGAGGTGATACATTTCAAAAGATGCCCACTGACTTACATTTAACAATTTTATCACCTTTATATGATTATCAGATAAAAGGATTTTAACATAGTTGTTACAATATGTGTTATCATAGAGGAAAGCAGTAGGCTCATCTTGTGCATCTGACCTTACAATTGGACCTGATACATAAGTTACTGCATTTGTGCATGTGTGTGTACATTGCAGCCCTTAAAAATTAAGACGTATTGTGACGTTGCCAGGTAGTGCAGTATCAGGTCTTTCCTGATATCTCCACTTTGACCTATCAGCATAGCACCGTCATAGAGCCTTTTAGAGGGGTGCTTTTCTGCTTTTCTAGCCTAGCCCCTGAGGAATGTTGGCTCACTGCCTTTTGCCCGCCTGATGACAGACATTCTTGCCCCCTCATGATAATAAGAGAGTAATGAATGGGCTAACGGTCGCTTCATTCAGTGTATCATAGGATATCGTAACAAGTGGCCATAGGCCATGAGTTATGATATGCTACGATACACTGAATGAGGTGCCCGATAGCCCATTCAATACTGTTTTTATTACATGATTAATCAATAAAAAAATCAATAAATAATCAATAGAATATCAATAAAAACAAGTTGAAAACAAAAATCCTTCCCCTGTAACATCCACCCCTACCCCCGCCATGATCATACCTTGACCTACCCATGATAGGGTTGGATGTCATAAGTAAGAATGGCTTGAAATAGTCTAGCTTGTCAGGAATTGTCTGTTTATTTATTGAATGTTTAATAGTGAGAAGGAGGTCATATGACCCAAATGGCCTAAGTTCTATCAGGGGAAGGGGCCAAAAAATCAGGTTGCTTACCATCAAGGAGCCTAATGTTCCCCTGGGTCTACATTCAGGTGGGCAAGCTTCATAAGGGCAAAACTTCAAGGTGCTATATCTCACAGGGTCTGTGATCCTTGTACCCTATATGAGTAGTAGGTGGGAAGATATTTCCTCCCTCTGAACTAGGAACATAGGGCCAAAGCCATAGAACCAGGGCAACATATTGGTATGAGGTGTAGTTGGCAACGTTTTGAAACCATGACGTCGGGTTTAGTGTTGCACCTAAGGTCTGCCAAAATAGACCTCTGTGCTGTCTGACCTTTTCAGCAGACAGAAGAAAAATGGAAGGGGACACTTCCCCCTGCTTCCTACGCCCCTGCAGTTATTTCTATAAGAACTGTTAGGTGTTTCATAACTGATCTTTAATATATTTGTGGGGTTCGTTAGTATTGAATTGTTGCTCATAAAGGAGTTTACACAGTGTTGCATGATTAAAAGTTAATACACTATATTAAAAAAAGGCATTATTTGATCGCTGGTTATACATGTAAAAAAGAATCAGTGGCCACTATTGTCCATGGTCAGTGGTCATATAAGAGCTTGATATTGTTACTCATTATAGCCACTAGTCATATGATATTTCTAATATGACAACTTGATCATAGACATATTCCTGGTATGACAATAGGTTGTGGACAGAATGTATTTTTGTGGATACATAGTCATTGCTGAGTGTGGACAAATTGTATCTTATGGACACTCTGTGAAAATAGTCTGTAGACAGTACGTTTTTTTTGGACACCTTGCGCTGGGCCATTGTGGACGTATTGTGAAAAGATGTGATGTGGACAATATGTGTCACGTGGCTAAGGTGAAGCATAACAACGGGGGCACTCACTGTATTTACCATATTTCCAGGTGCAAATAAGCCCCGCCCTCCCCCCCTGAAAAAGAAATGTCGTTTTGGAGGAAATCCCCAAAACTGGCACTTATTTGACTCTTTTGGACATGTTACTTACTTTTAGGTTGAAATTTGAGAGAGTGACCTTTTGGCATTTGTAAAAAGAACTTCGGCGATCAAAAGCTTAAAAGCTTTATCTCTGCTAAGAGTGACCATTGGGCTTGAATTTTGAATTTAAAAAAAAAGACTCTTTTTGAGAAGGATTTTTTTTTTTTTTGCAAAAAAAAAAGGCTTTGCCAGCCGTACTAATACTATACCCCTGACAGTGACATGTATATAATATAGTGAGCGATACCCCATCCCACTTCGCCATGGTTGTCGCACAAAGAGATTCAGTTGACCCCTTTACGTGAACCCTTCCCTTGTTTAACCTTTAAGAAGCTATTGATGCATTAATGCATCATGCCCATTGGTCGGCACGATGCACAAATGACTGCTTACCAGCACTTCATTGCAGCATCATGCTGACCCTTCGGGAGTTTGTGTATCGACCCCATAGGGTCGGCATGATGCATTCATGCATCATGACGTTCAATGAGCATGATGTATTAATGAATCAGGGGCCATTAAAGGGTCAAGGACTCCTTGTCGGTGTTATGCTAGCCTTGGCCTGTGTTTATCCAGGGAAGCATCTCGGGATAGATGGATCTAGCCTCGTTTTAACATGTCCGTATGGCAGAGGTCAATATTTATCAACAAGGTTAGTTGGTGGGTTTGAGGGGAAGGTGTAAAACCTTTTGACCCCTCTTGAAGGTGGGGGAGGGGTAAAAAACTTAGCCTCTTATTAGCAATAATAGCAATGCCTTGTATGCCATGCACCTGCATGAAAACTCACTGCCCCCCCCCTATTGATAAATAAGGCCAAGAAAAATAAAAGCTGTGTTTCCAGTAACATAGCTCAAAGTGCTAGGGTCGGTAGGTCGGATTTTTCTTTTTTTTTTAATTATTTTTTTACATTTATATAGGAAACATTGGGGCACATATCAATGGATGTATCAAATTCTTTCATTTCATTGTAAAATAATTATCAGAAAATGGCAACTATGAGAGAGGGGAAGAACACGAAAAGGATACAGGAAAAATCCTCAAAAAGTAATGAAAATTTCTTTAGAATATGAAAAAATGAAATGAAATTCTTCAAAATCACATAAAAAAGGTTTTTTTCCCCCTGTTTTGCTAGGGTCGGTCGGGTACTGGAAACACAACTTTTTTTTTATCTGGCCTATTGACCACCCCAAGGCTGAAGACCTGGATCACAGTTTGCTTCCACTATACCCATATTTAAGAGGTACAGTACAGCCAATGGTGTACAGCGCATTCTACCGTTTGACTGGTGTTGTCACTGTTGTAGTAGGGTACTGGTCATACTGTTAAAAATAACCCTTTTTGATGCAGCCATATGCCCCAAAGACAATAGGATGTAAGGGCTAGGGAGGGGGCGGAAGGAGGAAGGGGGGGGGGGTTATTGAGCCAGCCAATGACCATATATAATGCTGGCCTATTGTTCTGAGCCCCCCTCCCCCCCATCAAACCAAAGGACAACCTGTCGTAATCTAGGGCCATGCGTTTCTAATGACTTGGATTATGGGATCATTGACTCAACAGTTTGGGCAGGCAGAGTTTAAAAAAAGAAGTTGAATTTTGGGGCCAAAATCTTCCAGCGGCCAGAGGCAAACAAATTAACAAAAGAAAAATCCACATAGAACACACCCTAAAATTACACTTTCCATGTATTCAAAAGGACTTGTTGACATGTTGGTGAATAAAAAAGAAAGAAAAAGAAATTTCTTGAAACTTACCTGCCCCCAAAAAAACAACAACCAAACAAACGAATTCCGAGTGCCGGGTCCGTGATCCAAGTGATTATAATAAAACGGAACCGCAAGTAGAAGGGTTGAATTGTATAGGAAATGTACTGGAAAATAGTGTTAAAAGACTAGGATCCAGACTCCATGCAAAATATATTACAACAACCGAAAGATATTCAAAGAAAACTTCTAAAAAAAAAGTGACTGTTTTTAGAGGCTCTGGATAGGAGGTCTGCATCACCACGTCACATGTCAGTTTTAAGAAATCATGCTCATGTCACATGCCACTTTAATTCCTATGTGGCATTTATGAAAGTACCTATACTAGGTGATGCCAGTAACTTCTTCATCTAAAAGTCACTGAAGCACATGTATGTCGATTTTAATAAATGACCATACCACCAAGTCGAATTTAGGGAGTGGTCATTATTTATCAACAGGAGGCGGGTGGTGGGTTTCTGGGCGGATGCGTGAAAATTCTTTACGCCCCCCCTCGACGACAGTCAAAATATTTTGTGCCCCCCCAAACCAGAGGGGTTATAGTAGCGCGCAGGCTTTTTTGCTCAAAAGCGGGTAAATATTTTTAGCCCCCCCCCTCAAAAGGGTCAAAATTTTGTAAGCCCCCCCTGGGGAGGGGTCTGAAATTTTTACGCCCCCCCTCAAACCCACACCCCACCCTGTTGATAAATAATGACCACTCCCTTAGTTGTCCAGAGCCAGTTTCTAGAAGTACATTGCAGTCCTACCTGGTTGACCCCTTTGTATCCTTTAACACAAATGGCCACCCCTCTGTTATGATTATACATGGGGATTTCTTCTGTCAATTTAAACTTAATGATAATTATATACAGTAACACATATTCTACTGTACAAGTGACAACATGTGTTTAGAAGACTACTTGACATACCTTCTTGCCCTTAGTACAGCATATTGAGTGGTCCGTCTTGGTAAACACTGTAAGTCCAACTGATGTAGTGTCTATCTGGTGTGGACAGTAGCCTTCATAGATATAAATAGCCAGGGTATTAAGAGCTTAAAGCTAAACATGCGCTTTGGGGGAGGGCACTCCCCCAAATTTGGATGCAATTTGTGAACATATGAATAGGGGTAGCTTTAGGGTTCGGGCACGGGTCCTCATTGGCCCTTGATAAGGCGTGAATTTTACCTGATGTTTTAGGAAATTAGGAGTGAACAGCGGTTTTCTAGACCAATAGGCTAATATATATTTCCTATGCTGGGCAATGCTGCTAAAGGGTGTACTCGCCAACCCAAAAAAAGGATATTCATAATTTTCTTTTCGGGGATGTTTTTTCTGAATAAATTTTGAGAAAGGGTCACATTTTAATAACAAACGTACGGAAGGGCTAAAATGTCATTGTTCAGGGCTCGATATTCAGGGAGTACCCCCCCCCCGACCATTCCGTCCTGGGGTGAATACCTTTGGGTTGAATGCAATCCCTACCAAACAGCTGAAGAAAGCAGTCCAAGGTAGGGGTCCTGCGATGTCGCTATAATTACATAACCATTCGGCAGCTGATATATTTAGATGTTGTATACTACCCTAAATGAAAAACAATATGGCTGGGGTGCACACACACACATGAAATCTAGTAATATAAGTGTTCCTCCACGAATATAGGTTATTATGCATGTGAGCGGTCACGTATATTTGGGGGGGGGGGGGTATTCTGTATGACTTCAAAATTTTGCTTCTAATAGCAATATTTATAGAATTCCTTCACCATAAAAAAGCCCAGAATGCGGACCTCTTGGGGAACAGATGCAGAAGGGTCGGGGGGGGGGGGTCTGGATCCCCAGGTCACAGGACGGATTTTTTGGAAGTAGTCAATGTCTCTCTGTTCCTCTTTTCTCATGTCGCATATCAGTTTTAAAAAGATGCAATGTCAGCTCAAATAAATGTCAGATAAAATGTATGCTCCGAAAATCAAACTACAGGTTGAGAGTATGCGATCATGATCAGGCCAAATGATGGCATCAATGATGGCTTCCACACCAAAACTGCAACAAAGAAAGGTTAGTTTACCCCTATTTAGTTGAGGAAAATGCCGAGGAATGGGACACACATGCCAAATAGGCAATAATCGCTGGTTTGGATTTCAATATTGGACAACTATACTGTAGCTAGCTGTAACATAACATCTCAGACCGCTGTGTCCCTCTCAGTGCTGTAGTCTTTATAAAGAATTTTGAATTGCATTGAATTGAAATTCAAATGGGATTGAGGCACGGTGCATGGGTGACAACTCAGCAATCTACACTTAGTAGCTAGAATGATTGGCTCACTGTTTCCGTAAAGACAAGTTCTATTAAAACGAAACAAAGAGAAGAAAATGAGGTGAATGTTTAATTTCACAACATTGAATTCTTATGGTTACTGTTCACATTATTGTTGTAAAGTTTATTAACATAAAAATGTCACATTAGATCTTTTTAATGATATATGACTGATTGATAAACTGTTAATGATGTTTTCATTATATATAAATGAGCGGAAAAGCAAATAAACATAGAACATTGGGGAACACATAAATAAGCGAGCAGTCACAATGCAAACTTGATTTATCCCCATTTATACAAGAGACTTCTGGGGATTTAGTACAACATGTTAAGAAAACTGAAGAAATAAAGTATGTTGACAATAGTATTTCCAACTATTTCAATGTCTCTTAAAATATATGTATGTATGTTATTACATCTCATGATATGATAATTCGGAGTCATAAACAAAAATGTTAAAAAGTGTAACAAAAATATCAAGTTTATTTCATTATCATTTCAACTCTATGATAATATCACATGCTGGAAGAACCTCTTGGCGAGTTAAGGCACATAGGTGCGTCATTATTAGTAATACTCTGCATATTTCCTATAACCAACCCATGAACGATCATACACTGTTAAAAAAATAGCTGTTGAATTGTCGAATGGACCATCCGTCGGTTTCATCCATCATATTTATCATTGATTTCTATGGAGAAAATGACGGATGAAGGAAGACGGATGGTCCATCCGTCGCAGTGGACCCAGCCCTTTAGTGGGAAACACAGAATTGACTTGTCGACAGGTTTAAGGATGTGCCGAAACAAATTCAAATTTTTAGCAAAGTAACCTGTTAATCACAATGGTGGGGGGGGGAGGGTGTTATACATGCCTCATGTAAATCTACCATAAGGCTGCCTCTGTTTTTCAGATAATGAGCACTCCCTTTGAAATTTAGGTTCCTTTCAGGGAACGCTTAAAGTAGGCATACAGAAATGTACATCACAAACACCAAATTTAACTAACCACTCTAATCCTGGAATGTCATAATAGTTCAGCAAAGGACACTGGGTATCGATTATATTGATGCAAGAATAAAACCATATGGGGTGAAAACCAGTAAAACTCTGTACAATATGCAAAAACAACCGCGACTATGGTTGTGCCGGTCCAGAATCCAGGCTTTCTTTTGTCTGACCAACTGCTTTATTAAAAAACAATAGAATGTTTAGTTACCTTCACCATATACAAACAGATATGCTCT
Source organism: Acholoe squamosa (assembly GCA_949317995.1). NCBI lineage: Eukaryota > Metazoa > Annelida > Polychaeta > Phyllodocida > Polynoidae > Acholoe > Acholoe squamosa. Next base: position 66,487,057 of record OX439046.1, on the reverse strand, counting down.
AGTGTCATTGAAAACCATTCACCTGTACAAAGGTAAGATAGTTGGGTGTGCAACTTGAGATGGGAGCAAGGGTAAGAAGGAAAAGAGGAAAGGAGGGTTCACAAGATAGAAAACATTAGATACTGATTATTATCAACAGTAGTTTTCCTTACCATACACCAGTGTACACCTGTGAAGTACAGCCTGCACCATCTATCTCTATACAAATAGATTCTCCACGAAAATAACCATGTGTTCATCTAACCATTGTGTACAACAATAATCAAAGTTTCACTCCATAATTGCCTTATAGAACGGGCTTAAGGGCATCATACATAAGGCGCCCTTTTACATGAATATCATGATATCTTTCAAAATGGATGACTACCACTTAATTCAGACATATGAGTTGTCCACGATGCTCATATCCTCGTTACTGCTATCATTGTCCATTGTAAAGGTCTGATTCTGTCTGAATTGGTCTTGCCACACAACTTGCCGCCTGCGTTCCACCTCACGCCGCTTCAACTCATTCTTGAAATGAAAGACACTAGATCAGGGGTGTGAGAAATAATTATATCTGAAATAATTAACTGTTTAAGACATATTTTCTTTTTTATATCAAAAGCTAATTTAGGAAAGGAGTAGTAACACATATATATTGATTATGTTTACAAATCACTAATTACTGATGAAATGCAATGTCTCAGGAGATGAGTATAATCCCCAAATGGGCATCATGTAGGAAGAGTTATCAAGATCTAGGCCTAATCCAACTTGATCTCTCAACAGAACATATCTGCGCTGCTAATGTTTGATTAAATTTTATTGACTGGTTTTCAAACCTCCTTTTGATTGCGTTTCTCCATATTCTCCAAAGTTGCGACAACATCATCCAGCTTGTTGTCTGTTTCATCCTCCTCTTCTGGACCAAGACACAGGGCCCTGTTCATTGGGAAGAAATCCATCGAGTCGTTTTTTACCTAGAGTATAACAATATGCTTTACTTATGAGCATGAATGGAACATGGTAAGAAGCAAGCAAGGACCTTTTTAATTCTTACCATAATACACTGTGTATAAGGAACAGCTTATGATGTGCTAGAATCTGCATCAGATGGACCTTATAGGATGTGACTGAAGTCAGAGTGCATCTTATAGTCGGTGTGTTCAAGTACTATAGAACGGTATTATGAAATGCCACAGTCATCCACCTTAGCTTCAGCATAAGGTGTCCCACTGAACAAGATCTCGAGAATTACTCAGGAATTTCTCGAGTCCCAACTTGTGAATACAGCAAGAATAGAGAATGTGATTTTCCCTGGAAATTTGGACACACCATAACATCTTATACCTGAGATAGTTCCCTAGTCTAGATCTCGAGAATGACTTAGGAATTTCTCAGGAAATACTTGGGATATTCCCAGGAACTGGACATGTTTGTTTTTTCTCGAGTATAAGATGTTCTGGCATGTCCAAATTTCCGGAGATAATCATGTTCTCTCCCAAGCTGTGAACGTTCCCAACTCGAGTCCTGTTCAGTGGGGTACCTTGTGATACCCAAGGTGTATATTGTGCATGAGGAATTATGCCAAATTCTATTAATTAATTGTGTGTGTCAATGTGTGCCGTTTAATTACCAGTTTGAGAATGTAGTAGTCTATTGCTCCACAGTCAGCACTATTGGTTTCCTTTAGATGTAGGAGATAGAAGACGTAAGCCCACATGTTGTGCTCCCATGCTACATGGTGTGCAAAGCCCTAGAAATTAGAGAAAAAACAAATTTGATTTTGGGATTTTCCTGCTGAGTGATAGAAAGAGCATGGAACCACAAACAACAGGAATCAAATAAGAACAGGTCCATCTTCATGCTAATGACAGTACTTGTCATATAGGTTTCTCAGTTTCGGGTACCATATTCGCCCTAATAAGCACCCAGGGCGCTTAAATTTAGTTTTTATGGTGGCTAAGTTTAACTGCCTCCAAGACCGTGAAAATTAGGCCCTTTTCCAATCTGGAAAAGGGTCTAAAAAGGGGGGGGCATTTATTAGGGGGAGGGCGCTTATTAGGTTGAATACCGTAGGGGGACATAAGCACCATTTGCAGAACGTGCTACATTACATTTTTCATGCGGGTCTCTACTTAGGCATACATATAATTATGTGACTTCTATTTTTGCATACCAATAGGCAATTAAGGTAGTACCCCACAGCCTGGGCCCTCATCTCATTAAAGATACATTCCTATGCCAATCAACCTGAAATAAAGTTATTCTTTTTAAATAAACTCATGCAGGCTTTTGTTACCCATTTCCTTGTAGATTGACGGGACCCTTTGTCATCTAAAAAGCCATATTTTAATAGATGAAATTATGAACTGAGGGTTTAGATCCACCCCAAGTTGTCCCCTTCCCATTTCAGTATGGCGGATATGAGTTGAGTTTTGAACACGTAGCTCAATGCAGCAAGTTGGGAGTGAGTGAGTGAGTGAGTGAGTAATGGTTGTTTAACGCCAAGCCGACAGCTAAGGTCATATTCATGGCAGAAAAAGTACATTAGACATCACATCACAAAGGAATACATGTGCCTGTACCCATGCATATGGACACCAGACACATGTAAGAAAGAGGGGACAGGAAAGAGGAGATTCAAAGAACGAATATGTGCCAGTGCCCGCGAATATGGACACCGCCCCCACTCAGAGAGGATAGAAAAGCAAGACATAGACCCCTTTTAAAGATGACCTGGGGCTGGGGAACCTAAAACTTAGTTTTACCTGAATTTTCACTAAGAAATGCTGTGGTTTAGCCAAAAAATATCTGATTTACACAATATTTGCAGCAAATGAAAGATGAAACTCATTACTTTCAGGCCAGGGTAGATGGTATTACAATAATATAGTGCACAGTTTACCACTGAAGTACAAAATATAAATTTAAAAATCATTAGTTTGAAAAAATTGCTGTTTTTCAAAGTTTGGCCCTATATATTTTGTGAAAAAATATTCCAAACATCAGTTTTTGATAGATAGTGCATAATACTGACCCATTAAGTTTATAAATGAGTATGCTTTTTTCCCTACCTCTAGGGTGGCTTATTACACTATGGGAGACATGTGATTTTTGTTAGTTTGCAAAAACTGTGATTTTCAGCAAAATTTCTGCTTGGTTTTTGATGTGGGACCACATAGATCACCATATATGGATGCGTGATCACCAACTGATACAGAATTATCCATTTTTATGGTCTACTTGATCATCCTCAAAGGCATGTGAAATATCTAAGTGATACAATAAGTGTGAGAAGAATTAACCCCATCTTATGATTCTAGTCTTTGGTGCCGACAAAGCTTTTGTTGCTATTTGCAGCTAAATAGCTCAATAGTGCATTATAATATGCCTCACATGCCTAATATGGGGTTCTAATAGCATTTCAATATGGTTTTCAATGGGTCATCAGGTCAAAACAACAATTGATGATGGAATTTAATAGAAACAAAAGGGTTTTGCACCATGGACCTGTTCACATTGTTCAGGTCTTCAGATATTCTAATCTTGAAAATGATGAAGGCATTTATGAGCATGGTGCTTTTCCAGCCTGTTTAGGACCTACGGAGGGCATTTTGTCTAGTCTGACATGTATTATGAGGGAATAATGCATAGCAAATGATTCTATTATCATATTTTGTTATGATTTTTGAGAGATAATCATACACAAGACTTGTCTTCTGCTGCATATACAAAAATGTCCCTTGAATGAAGGCATTTTACATGCACAGCTGCCTCCAAAACTGGAAAACACTCAGGTTCCCAACTTGCATCATCAAGCTTTTTATATTAGAACTAAGCACGCAGTGTGAGTACTTGTGTATTTATGCACCCTTATTTTTTATATATACTAGCCAGATGGTGTTATTCATATGATTGATAAAGATTAAGACATTCCCAATTTCCCATATGTACCAAAAGGTATGTTGCTCATCTTAATAGAGTAGAATTGAATAAAGTTACCCAGATCAGCGGGTAATGTATCTTTAGCAAGGCAGGGAGGAGTCATGTCATATTATTAAGGTATCACTGCACAGAAAGGAATTCAGTGCAGAGCAATGTGGAAGCAAAAAAGATTCTTTTCTTTTCTATTCTGTCCTCGGAAAAATATAAAACCTACTTTTGAACCATGTTCGAATTCATAGCTGTCACGACCGCAAATGAAGCACACGTCTCTCATGTCATCTTCCGCTGAATTCTGTGAAGTTAAAGATGGTCATACATGATTTGATGGATTAAGTAATTAATTTAATTCATACTACCATGATACTTAATACATAAAGAACAGGTCTTGGTCCATGGTCAGACCCCTGTGGATTAAGGGGTATCAATAATTTTCACCCCTCTTGAGCAATAGAACCCAGGCATTACTATAGAATAAAAAAAAGGAAGCAAGAAAATATTCAGCTCCTTGTAGGGGGATTGAAAAGGTTTTGGGGTCAGCATGCAAAAATCCATCCTCTATTGTTAAAAAATTACCAGCATACCAAACCTTCTTGAATATATATTGAATTCTTTTATTTTCCCTTGGAGATGATAGCTAAATACAATGTCTAATTTCCTAGGGACTTCCTCTTTCCGAAGTTATTTAGCATGTTTATGTTAATATGGACATATTCCACCAAAGGTTTCGTTGTCTGTAAGAATCACAACCAGAGGGGTAATTTATGACACTCTACCAAAATACTGCCCATTAGATCCACAGCCAAAATTAGAGCATGCCCTTATATTTATGATAGAAGTAGGAAGTGATACTTGAAGATTTTCACACCTTTTTGTCCCTGAGTTCAGAGAAGGTGTCGACGATGATACCGAAGATTATGTTGAGGCCGATGGTTGTGAAGAGGATGAAGAAGCTCAGCTGGTAGACAGTCATGAAGGAGAAGTTCAAGAAGTTCTTGCTAAGGGCATTCAGCGTTATATTCTGAAATTTTACACCAAATAGATGACCGTGAATATCATTTAATTTATTTTGGTTTATCTAATATAAGTAATTACCATTAAATGTATGCATCGTGTTGGGTCAGTTGAATTAATTTAAAAACTTTATGAATATTAATTCCAACAAACTACAATCAATGAATCAAGCAATGAATCAATTGATCAACATGATGCATGAATGCAGCTACAGGAAGACATTTTCAAGGTTCATTGTTCAACATTTCTGATGATAGCGTTTACAAGCTTCAATTCATTAGAAAATCATGCAAAAAAGCAAAGTGTCCATTGACCGCTAAGATCATATAAGGTCAGTCTAAAAAGGTTGTGACATCTCAGACTTTGTTAATGTTTCTAAGCAGATCTGAATTTTTTTTTTATATTTACCACATAAAGTTCAATTGTTTCAGGTTATAATTTTTGATGGACCCTCATCAATATGATTGGTACTTAAATACCACTGAGACCTACTCACATCTGTTATATCTCCAATGACTCCATATCGCAGAACAGTGATGAAGCATTGCATGAGTGTTCGACAATATAGATCGTTGCTCTCATCAAAGCTTGCCCGTAGGAAAGCAAAGGCTAACAGTGCATATAAGTAGATGACGATCACGCCCATAATTCCTACCCACAGCAATGACTTGCCTAAGGAAGGGAAACAAAAGCAGAAAACTATATTTAAAACTTGGGTGACAAAAAGGTCAACAGATTTATGAAGATTGTTTCTTTTTTGTTTTACTAATTGTGCATATATAAAGGTAACAATCAAACATTTCAATGGTTTATTACATTGATATTTATTACTCAAGTAGGAGTGTCTTAGTTAGTTTTATTCATCCTAGCAAGTCAACACTTGACTCAATGACAAAGTCACTTACGTATGCTACTCCATGTGAAAAGGCTGTGTTACTTTGTATGTGTACGAACTATTGCAATGCCAGATTACCCCAATTTTCCTACCCATAACATTATATTAGCATCCCCCCTGCCATATTATTATTAGTTAATCAAGCAACCATCCACTGAGTGGGTAATATTTGACTCATCCCAAGGATTTACCATTTTGTGTGACTGCTTTGACAACACCCTTCAGTAGCTCATTGGTGGCCACAATGTTGAGAAGATGGAAGGCAAAGAAATGAACCTCCCAAGCAATGCCCAGGAATGAGAGCGTCATGAACATCTGAAAGATTTGTAGCAGTGATATGTTGTATGATGGCAGTTAATTTACACTTAAAAGTGGAAGTGCCACATTCACTTAAAATCAAATTCAGATTCAGGGCTCTTGAAAAGATACTTCCCTGATTTCTAAGGAGTCTGTTAGACCAGAAAAGAAAGAGGTATTGCCCATATACTCTCTTTGATGCTGGGACAGAAAATGTGAGGGCTTGCATTTTGTTTCTGTCATTTCTGACATTGTTGAAATACATGTCCCTAGTCTCACATGCTGCAGTATTGATAATGCTAAACAGCCCTTACAGTATTTATTTGTCTTGGGTCAGTAGATTTGTAAAGTTTGAAAGTTGGTACAAAAGGAAAGCATTTTAATCACTGTATTAATGACCTAGCTAAAATCAAATGTTACAGAAATTCTGTCCAAATTAAAGATATCTAATGCCATAAAGATTGCATACCAGATAGTACATTGTGGTAACGCTGATCAAACTAGGCCTTATGCGTGACACTTGAATTTCTTCCGCTACCACTGGCTCTGTACTTGTGGTTGTTGTCTCAGCTTCATCAGCTTCGATTTCAGGTTTCGTCTTGAAACGACTGTCATAAATTGTTTGGAAAACAGTGAAAACGATTTGGAAATGGTGCAAGATCATAGCCACACAAAGGTTGATTTGTGCAAATTTCCATTATAAATCTACTAAAAGCATTGACCTTAAACATTTTACCAAGCTTTCAAAGAGTTTTACCAGAAAGATATGAGTTCCCCTGTTTCTGATCTTATTTTGAAACGATGCAATGTTTAGATTTAACCAGCATTTAGCTCATATTCTTGGATTATCAATTTGACAATGCTTTACACTCACTTGACACATTTGGTGATAACAGAGAAGTCTGGCATCCTCGGGTGTTTGAGAAGCATGTAGCTTATAAACAACATGACACAGCAGAAGTTGTGGCAGACACCCAGAATAATGATGACAAGCCAGTAATCATTGAAGTGGATCTCAGGCTCTCGGCTAGAAAACATAGGTTAACAAGAATGCTAACATTTGTATGATTATAATTATAGGCGGATAATTCACTGATGCATCATGCTCAAGAGAGCCGAATCTCCCAGGTTCATATCCTACAAACTCCCTTGCTAAAACAGTATTAAACACAAATATAGGTTTCAGGGCAATTTGTCCTGATGAGAGTTTCTTTGCATGCTGAAGATCTGACCATATTTAGCTCAGTTACACTCTAGGAAATATTATCATGGCCCCTGCGCAATACGTGTTGAGGGTTTTGAGGATTTAAAAGAAAGACTGTTGGCTGTAACTATTATTTTTGGGGAATATTTTGTTTTAGCAATTGAAATATTGTAGATAATACAATGTACAGAATGTATGCACTGCCATTATTGCAAAGAAACTACACGCTACAACTCTTTTACGTCAAAACGTTATACATTTCATATTTACATGAAGCTTGACTGTTAAGAAATAAAATCCCGAGTAAATGAGATCAGTTCTACCTTCAAAACATAGGCTACACCAAAAGCCTTTCTTTCTTTAAAATTTGATAAATACAGATACAATAGACTTTCCTATTCTCTAATAAGTAACTGTTAGATCTACAAGGAATGTTTGTGAAATATAATTTCTTTCACAGTGCATTGCTACTATTGCTCAGGGCAAGGCCTTCACTTACTCGAGGACCTCATGAGGGACCGCTGTGATGTTCTCTGGAAAATCATTTATGTTGCCTGCAGAGTCCCATGTTGCAAGCATAAATATGTTGATGACCAATGACAGAAGTATAGTAGCATAGTTCCAAATGGCCCTAGAGTGGTGGAAAAAAATATATCCATATTTACAATCTTGCAGGGGTCGACACTTATACTGGGGAAGGGGCAAATAGTCAGTAGTTCTGGCTCTGGGTCAGTGATTCATTTTTGTGGTTTTCCTTTAAAATAAGCCTTTTGGTCTTTAGAATATGTGACAATACATTGGTCTAAGCTAGACTTCTGGTTCAATTTGTTCTAGTGTGTACCCCATATGTTTTTTTTTGTTTTTTGTTTTGGACTTGCTCATTGCATTAATGAACTGCTATGTTCATTTAAATAATGCTATAGAGCAGACCAAGTTTTATTGATTTTTCAAAGGAAAGTCACAAATAAAACAGTACAATAACTTCATGAATCTTGACAAATGTCAATATGAACACAATCAGCAGATGGAAAAATAGGGACTGGCAATATTCACTCAATAGGTTATTTACATAGAAAGTACAGACAAACAAATTAAAAGCAAAAAGAGATAGATAGTAAATAATATGTCATACATAGAGATTTGTGTGTCTACACATTATTTCAGTACATCATGATTACAGCTAAATACACCTTGTCTTTAGTTCAAATAAGTGATAATTAGAGTTGGTAGTATATGCTGTTATATGCATATGGGAACATCAGCAATATCAATATGGATGTAAACATGAAAAAGGATATGAATGTGAGTATGAATATGAATATGAATATGAAGCGGCGCAGTTTCCACACCTGCTTCTCATTATCAATTATAACCCAATTTCAGGTTCAACCTTATATTTTCTATCTTCATCACACCCTCTTTGAATTTTACCTTTGTCTTAGCTTTCTGAATCTCCTCAGGTAGAGTATTCCAGAGAGCCACCCCTCTGTACCATGGCGATCTTTTATAATGTCTAGTAATAACCCTAGGTAGTTCAAAAACAATCTTCTTTTGAGACCTTGTATTATAAGATTGTGGTCTATTTAACACAGTCTTTGATTTTTTATACATTAAGCATAATAATAGCATGTCAAATCTGTTCTCTAACACTGGAACCTTACAAATTTCATGCAACTCCTTCACACTATACCGTCTAATATTGCATTTCAGACAAACTCTAAGAGCTCTATTTTGCAGTCGTTGTAATGCCGCAAGACCATCCTCATTACAACTAGTACTTATAAATGAACAATATTCTATAATTGGTCTGATTGAACAACAGTATATCTTTACACTTTGCTCTTGTGTTAAAAACTTTCTTAACTTAGCAAACCTAAATAGTTTATTGCATACATTTCTTTTAATAATTTTAATCTGTTTATCAAAACTAAGTTTACTGTCAATATGTACACCTACATATGGAAAGAAGGTGACAGTTTGCACAGTGCTGCCATTGAAGTCTATAGTAGAATCCGGACATCGTTTTAATTTATGAGCACTACAAAACCACATAAATTTAGTTTTAGTTGGATTTACTGTTAGTCTTTTTTTCGATAACCCAAAGCTTAAAGTTAATTACATCTTCATTCAAATTCTCATTAACCAAGTCTACATCTTTGTTAGAACTATAAATCACAATGTCATCAGCATACACTTTAATCTTGCATTTTTTTAAGACCTTAACAACATCATCAATATATAGGACAAACAACAGGGGACCTAAAACTGATCCTTGAGGGACACCGTAATCAATATCTTGGTTTGAGGACAATTTATTACCATAGCTAGTTCGTTGTTGTCTATTTTCCAGGTAACTTTTAAACCATAGAAAATTAGATTTACTCAAACCAAGTTTACTGAGTTTAATTAGCAATTTTGAATGTAATACACTGTCAAATGCTTTAGTGAAGTCTATAGTGTATGTTTATATATAATCAAAGATGGACATACCATTCACTCAGCATACCATTCAAACACACAGGCCATGGGGGATCCTGAGATTGCTTGCATGTGCTCCATCTCTAAGGGTTTGGTATGATTTGAGGAGTGCAATTGCAGTATGTTAAAAATGACCTCTTGATCAATAAGTGATATTTCAAACTCCTCACCAATCTTGAGACCAAATGTCCTTATAATGATCGATAAAACTTTTACTTTGAATACATTTATTCAATGTGTTGAACTTAATGTTTGAAATTATTCACCAGCGCTTTGCCAACTGTTTGATGATTGGATTCCCCAGGATCTTGTTCTGGTAGTCAACATCGTTAAGTATATCTTTGCTCCAGAAAATGAGGTCCCTGAGTTTGTTGGAAGGGGAGGTCCTGTCAATGTTCCACTTGATCTCTTCAATAACTTCCTCACGGAGAACATGCTGTAAATACAGTAAACTTTCCCAGTAAATAAAATCTCAAATCCAAATTTCTAAAGCTGACTTTGGAAAAAATGATGTCTCGACACCTTTTGTATTGTCATTGCTTGTATTGGTAATGCAATTTGATTTGAAAAATGCATTCTTAAGGGAAAAATTGCAATCAAATTTTACCAGAAGACGCAAAACATAACTACTAAAGATAAGAGTATATAGAATTCTGATATACATACTGGGTTTTTGACACGGAAGTGAACCCTTTGTAGGTGCCCATCCTTGATGACCTCTACTGATCTGCACTGACCTTTGTAGTGCAGGAAGGCTGCCTTCTCTTCAGCATTGTCAAACCCTTAGTAGACGAAAGCAAATGAGGAAATTACATGCCACATCCAGTTAAAGTGGCATAGTCCGATGTTTGGGGCCAAGAAAATGGACCAGGATGTTCACATAAGGTTGAATCCCACTTGGCAAAAGATGGCTGAAATATCTCTGGGATTTTGTCCCTTGCGTTGTATGGCCCTTGTGGGGGCCATAAAACGCAAGGATTGATCAACTAATACTGAATCCCACAGTGGTTAAGGGTCAACGTTTCAGTAGTCCTTGCATTTTATGGCCTCAACAAGGGCCATAAAACGCAAGGGACAAAATCGCAGAGATATTTCAGCCATTTTTCACCATGTGGGATTCGACCTATAGATCATACTTCCTATGGTGACTACTTTATTGGCTCTCCTTCCCCATAATTGGGCTCATATTTGACACCATCCATTGGAAATACACTGTAAAATGCCTACGATAAGGTCCATGGGACCTCCTTCACCAGTATGTATGAGCTAAAGGTAACAAGAGATGATCCAAAATATGCTTTTATTACATTGTGTAGAAAACCTTTGAACAGAATTTGAAAAATGAAAAAAAAATTGGACTATGCCACTTTAAGGACAGAGGTTGGGTGCACCTTGTGTCTTTTAAGTACTTAGTGGTAAATTCAGCAGCACATACACCTTTAAGATGAATCACCTTTTTCCTGTAGTTTGTGATCGATGTCGAAGAGTCTGGCTAGGGCAAAGTAGAATGAAAATCCTAAACAGTTGATGTGTTCTTTCATTTCCTTGGACAACTGCAATACATCATTGAGTCAAGTTAGGAATAGGCTAAACTGCAAAAGGTAAGACTGATATTGATAATATGTATCATCATGGTAAATAATAGATATTATATGTGAGGGATGCACTACCTTTAGATGTTAATGATAAGTCATCTGCTAAAATGTATCTTGTATTACCCACTGACACGTGTGGTTCATATAACCCGGAGTAAGGCTCTTACTAGCTACTCATGCAATGATAGATTTAGGGTACATTTTGATTTCTTTTCAATCAATTAAAAAAATGAACTGCTACTCTTTTTTTGTAAAGTCTACTCTGATGAGAAATGTTCTTTTGGGTAGTTGCCTTAGATAGGATTATAGTATACCTTCTTTTTCTTCTTCATTTTCCCCTCTTCGGGAATCTTTCCTAGAATAAGTGCTTCAGCGTCAACAGCTTCCAGCTATAGATATGGAGGATGAAAGGTCGCACAGTTATAATAGAAAATATCTTGTTCACATTTAATATTCACATGGTTTAACTGAGTGGCTTCAATTTGAAATTACAGAAAATCATATGACCCCAGGGGACAACCCTAGCAGGAGTCTAACAGCATACTTAGATGAACTAAACAAATAGTAATACTCCTGGTAATGACAGAAAACAAATAGTTTTGTTCATTTGGATTATATCTAGCTTTAGTTCAGTTTATTATCTGTTGATTCTTTTCGCCACTTCTACGTTTAATGCCAGTTGGCATGGTTTCTGCATTTTGACCATAAATGGGTATAGCCTAGGCTATTGTTCTTCTTGACGGTTACCCGGGTTCCGCCTGTGGCCGTATGCAAGGATCATATGAGGTGCTAGCTGGTGGCGGGGTTACTGCTTTTCAAAGGCCTGCTGAAATAATATTCCAGTATCGTGTATGTCAATATTTATAGATCTCTCCAAAACGCAATATCCCTCTCAATGGAGCACTGAGAGCATAATGCACTGGCCGTCCAATGGGCATTGTGCAGACGGGGTCAGGGTGAGTGTAAATCCTATTGAGCCAATAGTTATAAGTTATTCTGTTCTACTAAAGTTGACTATTGTCAAAACTTGCCTACTGGTGTTGAAGAACGGTAAAAAACGAACCGGTATGTTGTGTGTTATTATCTTTCATTGCAATAAAATCGACTTCGGTTAGAAACGCTACAAATGCATACCTTGTGATTTACACGAAGGGTGTTGCTGACAATGGGCATGATACAGCAACATTGTGTTGGCACTAAAATAGCTAAAGGTACAAGTAACTCACACAAACAATGCTGTAGGCAGTGTATATGTGTCTTCGGATGGCTGACAGATCCACGGTATCACGGATTTCCTGTAGCAATAAAAAAACTTCTGGATTTTGATCAACTTCTCATTATGGTACAGCTATGTCAATTGGAGTGTATATGCCATGAGCTAGAGCTGGACTAAGTGACACATGTGGCTGTGTTTAAATGTTCAAATTTGATTTCGTCTGTTTATATTTAGCATAGGTCCATGAGCAAGAAGAAAGTATATGCCAATGTACTATAAAAGGTGAACAAATAGGTAAACAGAACAAAGGATTGAATAGAATGCAGCATTTGTGGCAGCTGCAAGCATTGCATGGCTGAGCCAAGGCGGGATGTGACATCACCATAATCAGCAAATCTATTGGATTTTGTACTAGATGTATACATACAAGGGGCTGTGTACAAATGACGTCATGCAGGAGGGGGGGGGAGGGGGGTCCCACTTCCCATGACCAAGCATGACAAGGGGGGAGGGGGGGTCATGGGCTGCATGACATCATGTCATCAAGAAATCACAATTTGCTTTGGTTCTGGCAAGAAAAGAAAAATTGTAAAGGTAGGGAAATGTAATACTTATAGGCCCTACATGCATGCCTTCCTCAGACATCTGACTCAATGAGTGTCACTGCCATCAATGTCAGTGTAAAGTCAAGTTGATGTCCAGGCCAGGGTGCACTACTCTTACCCCTAATCCAGGCCCCATACTGATTTAACCCTTTGTGAAAAGGACCCCTGCTGCCCTTAGGCAGCATCTCAAATACCACTGAATCTCTGCTGCTGCCTCAGGGTAGCATCGATAGTTATCCAGAGGCTTTTTTTGATGAAAAGGCATGAATTCTTTTTACCCCTCCCACTCCTTGAGGTATCAAAATTATTTTTCCTCCTCCCCCCAATCCACCCCCTCCCTTTGTTGAACTTGGGGGGGGGGTATCTCTCTGCATGACGTCATGCTGAGGGGGGGGGTCAAGTGTTGTATGACGAAACATGACAAGGGGGGGAGGGGGGGTCAAAAATGGTCCAAAAATGCATGACGTCATTTGTACACAGCCCCCAACATAAGTAATAGTAACATTGGTGGAGGGAAATCATGAAAGAGTGTAGCAGTGCTTTGATGCAGAATGCTAACCATTCTCTAGTGCCAACAACCTGTAAGCCATCACGATACATGACATTAGTTCTAACATCATGTTTTATGATGGCCAAAGTGCATGATGCATCTTTATGGGTCAAGTTAAATAATGCAAGTTAAACATCACCTTTGCGATTTGAGTTGACCCAGGTCCATTCTCCTCGATAAGTGAGAAGAGTAGATTAAGCAGTGCCATCTTCAGCTCGACGACCTATTTAGGCAATACCACCGATAAAAACGACAGGTTACCAATTCATCCAGAGGACGTTATATGAAATTTAGGTGGTATAACAAAATATGGTAGTGAGGATGACTCTGATGCTCGCAATAATGCCAACAATATTGTCTTCAGTACTGTGACTGGGTCTTTTATCACTAGGGATTTCTTGATGACTTGAGGCCAATGTTGTGGTTAGTGATATTAAAATAGTCCGTTGATAGCCCTTTTGTGCATATGTTTTTTTTTTCAGTTTTAAAAACATTAAAGGTATAGAAAGCTCTTGTAAGTAGAGTTACTGTAGCCGTTTTACTCACTTGTTCAATGTCACATCCTTCAAAATGTGGGAAGTTCAGAAGGAAATTGATGTAGTCTGTTATTTTGTTGTTCAAAATCACAGCTTTGTTTTCCTGGTTTCCCTGAAATGTCCAAAAATAGGTGTTTTATTCCCTTTAAACGCCAGTATGTTACACTACTTATTTTTGTATCCAAGAGTGTCAGGCTATCTTGGGGGGCTCTCTACCACATGGGGTTCACCTTCAGGGTTGAACAGCCTCAATGTACACCATGGCCGTTTTAACTAGTATAACACCAAGTTTATATAAAAACACATACAACACAGATCTCCTGGAGAGTAGAAACGAGCTGGGTGGCCAGGTCGATTGTCTCATCATTGATGTGTGTGTACATCGCTCCAAAGAAGACTGTGATTTCAGCAACCACATTAACCTTAAGTAGGTTTTCAGGCTGGTCACGTAGGTAGTCCTATAATAAAAGAAAATGTTGAAATGTCTCTTAAAAAATTAGGATTTTAGAGAAATAAATGCCCAATTGGTGGCCATCTTGGATTTCGAGGAGTTAGGGTTGAAATTTGCATTGGCTGAATTGAAAGAGGGAATGAAAATGAGCCCATATTATTTAGTTGCGGCAGTGTTACAATCGACACTGATTTTCTCTTGTATAGTTTGTTATTGTTTACATTACATAGTGTACGGGGGTATCCTTTTTGCTGGCCTCCCAAATACTGACTTTAACAAATTAAGAAAACCTGTGCAGCATTCAACTCTGCTGCAGTCATGCTACTAGTCCCGTCTTCGCTTTACTCTCTATGTATAATTCTTTAATTTATAGTTTAAACAGTTTAAAAGACTTTAAAAAAAGAAATCTCACCTGATGCTGTGTGTACTGTCCGTCACAGAGCCTGGCGAGAATCCTGAGTACAAGCACCACATCTGAACCGTCCTGGTAATTCCCAACAGTAGTGTCCTCCTCTTCTTCCTCTTCCATCTCCTCCTCATTGTCAAAGGCCGGGTTCACCAGGCCAAGGTTAACCTGTAAAGATTTGTTGTGTGTGAGAGTCATCAATGAAACACATATGGCCCTTTGTTGATGAACCCTGGTCTACGTCATGCATGCGACGTACTTGTCAGGTAGCCTTCCTCCAGGTACGTATAAGAAAACTAAACTAAACGGCAGAACAGGCATGCACTTCACCATCAACCAGTGCCATCTTACGTTAAAATAAATCCTTACATATCAATGGATTATTTTTTTTTTGTGTTTTGCATTGGTCTTAACTTGGTGGATCTGTGTTTTATCCCAACTAGCCTGTACGTAAGTATGTGGTTTATGTTGTATGTGGGGATTTGGCACTGCAGTTATAATTTACAAGCTACAGGTGCACCTTAGAGCTTTATCCTCAGTTGGGGGTGTTGTCTCTTATGCAGGAAATGAAATTAAAGGATGGTTATGAAGAGCTTATACTAACCTGTTCAGTGGTTTCATCTTCGACATTTTCATCAAAGATCAAGAGGCGGTTTGCCTTCATCCGCCTAAAAAATGGTATCATGCTCTTCTTCCGCATCGCCCTTTTATCCATCTTAACTGGCTTTACCTTTAAAAGAACAGAAGGCTATTGTAATTTAATTAAGATTTCCCCTTAAAATTCAAGAGAACCCTCTGATATGAAATAGAATGAATATGTTGTAACTATCATTCACATTATTGATTCATTTATTAAATAAGATATCAAATATTGGTTGCTATTGTAATGGTTCGTATCGACTTATATGTTGGGTGGCTCTTTGGCTCGCTTACCACTAGATGTACCAACACAACACGAATAGTTCGGGTTGGGCAAAGCCCCAGAAACCCCTACCTCTCGGGTAGGACTTTATTAGATCTCTTTGATAACAAAGTACTAGCGTCTGGACTGGACCATGTCCAGTCCCCTTCTGCCGCTCGTCCGGCTCCTTAGTAGGAGCTGGACGCGAGGCATGGTGCTGCCCCCTCTTGTACCAACGAGGTATCGCAAAGCGACACCTAGCTAGCATAGAAGGAACAAGCACCACACGAACACGTCTCTCGGATGAACGGCACTAATATATATACAATGATGCCGGCCCCTACACCACCCCCACTAGACTTTACCTAGGGTTGGGTGTAATTAATAAGTAACTATTGTTGACTTTGTACAGTGGTGTTATAAATAAATAGGTAAGTCTATATATACACAGTTCGTATTAAATATAGAACATTTAAGGGGCATTATAAGTTATATGTACATAATAAGGCATCATCGTATATAACCAGAAGTGTTTATAAATAATAACAAAAATAGGAAGTGGCCCCTTATGGACCATCGACCTATGGTGGTAATGTTACAAGTGTGTTATTATTAAACATGAGACGCGACGAAGAATATTGGATGTGTAGTAAGGTGATATTAATAAATTTTTACAATGTTTTTACCGACCCGAGGTGGGGTAAATAACCCGAGAAAAAATTTTGAGTACTTTTACTTACAAGAATATAACATACGATATAAAAATAGATTTATACAAAATATGAAATATAGGTGTCCTACCAGGGTAGCAGGATCACCCTTACAATATACCGGACTTCCGGCGAACCTGGAACGACTGGTTTCTCCACCAGTGTAGAGGTCGGCGGAAAACGTCTTTGGAGAAACCGGGACTCGAACCCGGGACCCTCCAACTTCGAAGCGGAAGCTCTTCCTCTGAGCTACTTCCCCAGACCTGACGTTCTCTACCTTCCACCTACATCTGGATCGGTATAATACACAAGGGGGGCAGCTTATACCAGCTGACCAGCCCCTGAGGGCTGGTGCAACCGGAACGGGGCAGATGGCCTACCGCCATGGACTTACAGCCAGAGCTGGCCCCTACACTCCTCCCAACCAGCTTCAACCATGGCCAACCAGCACCAAGCATTCCTCCCAACCAGATCGATTGGGCTTTATCAAGCAGTGTGAGGCACTCCTGACTTCCCAGTTGACCTACCAGTACACAGTACTGCCAGGGTCGAAGCGTATCTGTATTATACCGTTCCAGGCACCTACACCTGGACTAGTATGACACACACGTAGGGGGAGCTACCACCGGATGCCAGGTGGCTAGGCTGGTACACCCGGAACGGGGCAGATGGCCTACCGCCATGGACTTACAGCCAGAGCTGGCCCCTACACTCCTCCCTATCAGCTTCAGCCAACCCTACTCCTCCAACCCAACCTCCAGCAGGTGACTAGTTTACCCCTAGCAGGTTGAAGCGTTAACTGTGTCATACCAGTCCAGGTACCGAGTTCTCTAGTCCCCCCTCACACGGGTCAGGACCAACTCGGTTTCTCCACCAGTGTAATGGTTCGTATCGACTTATATGTTGGGTGGCTCTTTGGCTCGCTTACCACTAGATGTACCAACACAACACGAATAGTTCGGGTTGGGCAAAGCCCCAGAAACCCCTACCTCTCGGGTAGGACTTTATTAGATCTCTTTGATAACAAAGTACTAGCGTCTGGACTGGACCATGTCCAGTCCCCTTCTGCCGCTCGTCCGGCTCCTTAGTAGGAGCTGGACGCGAGGCATGGTGCTGCCCCCTCTTGTACCAACGAGGTATCGCAAAGCGACACCTAGCTAGCATAGAAGGAACAAGCACCACACGAACACGTCTCTCGGATGAACGGCACTAATATATATACAATGATGCCGGCCCCTACACTATCAAATTATAAGTTAGTTGATGTACATGAAACTTTAGAAAGCAATTCTATTTTAAATCAAGGTATTAATCAAGAATGATCATGGCTTGAATATTGTTTTGGACTTCTAAAAACCCTGGCAATAACTTCTTTTAAAAACAAATATAGGATAATGGTAAACATACCTCGCTTGCTTTTTGGACATTCTGTGATGTATCCTTCTTCTTAGCCAATTCTCGCTTTTTATCCTCTGCCTGTGACTTTATCGAACGCCTTTAAATTCGTAGCATGAAAAAAGCTGTAATTCTTTAGATGACCAGTTTTAAGAAAATCAACAACTCTTTCTGACCAGTAAATTTTGTCCATCAGGCAAGAAAGGTAATAACTACAACAATTTTGGCTTTAATGGTTAATGAAATGTCTTGATGGATTTGGGAGTGTGCGTGTGTAATTATCTTATAAATAAGCAGATGGGTGTAAACACAGGGCCAAGATAAGTCATAATATCAAAAGAATTATCTGAACAATTGGGTTAGTGAAAAACTGCTATTTATCAATTGCCTCACCTTTCTTTGAGTGCTCTGCGTGCTACATCAAACCGCTGTCTGCAAACCTTGAAAAAGGTTTCATCTTCATTTGTTGTGAAGAAGTAGGAGATCATCTTTTTCTGTGAGGGATGACACAATCCAAAAAAATCTCTTAATTACATTTTTTTCTCGATATTTAGTGTAAGTAAATTGGTCCTGAATCCTTATACCGCTGCTTGTACACAGCCTATAGCACTGAATTGCCCATGGGAAGGGCATGAGCAAAATTATTCTTTGACTCTGACTAAGACATGATACGGATCATGATAAGCAGGACGCTAATCTTCATTTATTTTAAATTTGAAGCTCTAACCTTCCTGAATGGCCCCCTTCCCCCCAAAAAAAAATAAGAATAAAAATAAAAAGTTGCGAAATATTAAATCCAAGATGGCCACAATACAGGGGAGTGGGAATAAGTTGGTAATGTAGGATTATTTTTTTCTAATTCTAGGTGGATGAATAGACTGGTACCTGCACTTTGGTATTGGAGTTGAAGAGCATGAGGTCAATGAGGCTCATCACCTCCATAGCTACTGGTACGGGTCGCGCCAGCAGTGGAAAGATTGTCTCCACAATTTTGTTCTCAAGTAAAGTGTTTTGGATTGTTCTGATTTCAGCCAGGGTGCTGGAAATAATTTGATAGCATTCAAGAAATTATTTATTCATGGGCAAGGTAATCAAAACTGAATGAAAAGTGTAGTTAAATTCAACCAAAGACTGGGTAAAGTTAGATTGTTACCAATGGAGTGTTCTTTGATTGGGGTGTTGGTAGACAGGTTTGTGGTTGTCAAAATGACCAAATTGGTGACATCAAAGATGAGGTACTTTTCTGAAGACCTTAATTGTAATTTAATTTTTCAACTAGATGAGTACAGTTATCTTTCTAATATGATTTCTTTTGAGGCAAAATTAGATTTTCTTTTTCAAAAGGTCTTCAAAATGCCTAGTTTCAATTGGTTACTTTAGGTTTCCATATAAATATGAAGTTAGGCCTTTGTATTTTAAGTGAATAAGAAATATGGCTTTGATTTAAATGTTATTAATGAAAAATTGAAAAACAAAATTAATTAACTGAAAACTGAAAAAAGAAAAATTAGCGAGAGGGTACCTGATTTTAAGTCTATATCTTAGGGCTTACCCTGAGCTAATAATTATGTGTGCATCAAGACCTGCATTTTAACACTAGAGAGGGAGAAATCTTACTTCTTGTGTTTCTTGAGGTGATTTGCCCAGTTATCTGGCAACGTGATGTACTTGTTGTAAATCAAACTGCGCAGAATTTGAAGAGATCTCATGTCTAGCTGTTCATCTGGTACAAAACTGGAGTTCTTGACATTCAAAGCTGCAATTCTTAAAGAAAAAGAAGAAATTGTTCTCGGAATCATATACTTATATGACATCCTATGAGAATGCAATGTCAATTTAATTCTATTGTAGTATTTTTCCTTATCTTCTTGCAAAACAAAATGGGTGGAATGGTTAATCCATGGAAGGGTCCAAGTTTTCACAGCAGTTGGTGGGTCAATATTCTGCTTATCTGGCCTTTTTTCTATCTTTAGATCTATATTTCCTTTAATAAATCATTAGATTAGCAGAAAGGTGCATGGACAGCAGTTGCAGATCAGCCTCTAAACCACCCCTAAATAAATAAAATGCTAATCTAAGTATGTTCAAAGAAACAATGTGTAGATTCAGGACACAAATTATATACATATTTATTATTGGGAATGTTAAAATTCCATCTGTCTTATGTCACTCTATCAAGAACCGTAGGTTTCATCAGACCATACGTTTTGTGCTGTATTACAAAAAGGATAACAACAAAAGAACATAATTATAGACATATATAGCACAATGATATTATAGATCATCTTCTATATGAAAGGTATCTAAATAAGTCTAACTCAAGGTGTTTGATGATGCTTTGTATGGGCTGTGATCCTGCAGGTCCATTGGGGGCAAAGCTTTTGACGTGCACTTGAAATTCCTGTCCAAGAGGAATTTTGACCTCCTGTTCCTCTGGTATGTAAGCTACAAAAAATAGATGTGTCAGCTCATTAACAATTAGTCTTTCATGATTGGGACAGGTTAGTTTGACAAACTGTAAATTCCTTTGGATTTAAAAGGTTTTGGATGATCTAAAATGTTTTTTGTTACATCATATCCCGCAGGCTTGCAAGCCAAAGGTATAATAATATTATACCTGTTGCTATGTAGTTTGAAGAAAGAGTAAGAAATGGGGGTGATGTATGGCACTTACGTTGGTTTGCCCGCTTGCCTCTGATATGTAGCTGTGCATGGAGAGTGTTCTGATTCTCCAGATAGGTACTGAGCCTCAATCCAAAGTTTTGCATCTTTCTGTTGATTTGCAGCTCATCAGTGTTGTATTTTGGACTGGCCTGATTAGAGTGTGAGTTAGTGAGTGATGTTTAATGCCATTTGTCAGCTGTGGTCATATTCATGGCGAGAAAACTAAATTAGTCATCACTTTCACAAAACCTGTCCATGTCAATGCATATGGACAACAAGCATATGTAGAAAGGGATAGGAATGATAAAATGATGAGTAAAGATACCAACTGCATTTGCAAATCAAGTGGCAAGAGCGCCAAAATCACCGGAAGGTATCTAGGTATTAAACTGGGAGGAGAAAAAAATTGATGCATCATCTCTGCACCATAAACCCCATGGATCGAACCCCTTGTATTAAACCAGCTCAACTCCAGCCCACAGTATTTTCCGTTCATTATATTTCAATTGCATGGCTATTTCTCTTCTATCATATGTAGTACAAACTGGAAATAAAGCCAATATTGGAAATTTAAACCTACAACTTTTGCTTTGATCTTTGAAACTGTTTCCTTGAAGTTTGTCTCTTTGCAGATCTTTTCCAAAACCTGGAAGAAAGAATTGTTAGGTCATTACTGAATGATCTCCTTTGCATCTTTATTCGAACTCAAATCATTATGTAGAAGTAAATGGAATATAATTGACTTTACTTTGCTGTCTAAGAAGATTGTTAAATGGATATAAAATGATTATCCTACCTCTTTAGAGACTCTGAGTGCTTGAGCCAAAGTTTCAATGCAGCCAACCATTGTGAAGGGCTCAGTGTTGACTGATAATACATCACCACAGATTTCAGTGAATTTCTAAAAGAAAAAGCATATAAATATTGTCAAGTTTCAAACCAGAGCCAGAACACAGGTGTTTTGGCTGGATTTTCTTTTGGAAAACAAATCGTTTAGCCTAAAGTGAAGGATTGCCAGGAATGCAATTCAACCTTGGGGCCATGAAAAATTCCAATACATCTTTTGCCAATAAATATCCCAGTGTATAATTTCTACCAATGATGTCAACTGGTGTATCCTTTGGATATTTTTATTGCTATAAAACTCCCACTTGGCAAAGAAATATATCTTAATGTAATGGAGCCTTGGATTTAATGGATGATATGCATGGTGAGAAAACTTCATTAAGCATGCACTGACTTAAGCCTGTGCATATACAGCTACTCCAGATGCACAGAGTTTGCAGAAATGATAAAGTTAAGACCCCTTTAAAATGGTCTGGGGAAATCCTTTGCATAGGATAATGGACTCGTATAGAAGTGAATATCTTACGATTGTCGCTGAGCTGAGTCTCCGGAGTATCTGAATTTCATGAGGATGGTTTTCTTTGTCCTCTTTGTAGAACTGACTGAAGAAGGTCTGCACAGGAAATTAAAATACAGAATAATTGCATTGTATAATGAGGAATAATTTGTCTGTGCCTCTTTAGGAGTAAAACCATTTCCTCAGTATACAATGACCCCTTTCTATACTGTGACAATTGATAAATACATGATTTCGAATTTGTTTTATGTTAAGCAAAAGAACCTGTAGGTATGGGTAGGTTCTATAGAAACTCCTTTCAGGTATTTTGGTGTCTCATGTATCATGCCCAACCTTGATTTCATACACAAACTCCTGGTTGGGATGATGCTTCAATGAACTGTTGGCGGACATGCCAGCATTTCATTTGTGCATCATGATGATCAATGGGCATGATGCACTCCTGTGTCAGCGGCCGGGTTAAACGGTTGAGTTGAACCAACCTGTAGAAGTAGGAATCCAGCTTCCATCATGTAGTTGACAGTTCCCTCACAGTCCATCCTACTGTCAGAGGCTGACATTACTGACATTAATATGAGAGGGCTCTGAGCTACCGACTTGCTTCGCTGCATCCTGATCAACTCAGATATGCTTTGTCTATGCTCGATTCTGCAATCCCAAAAGGATACTTATGTGATACATTACCATACGATGCTAAAGTGACTGCTGTAGTCCTACAATTACACATTGAACAGCGGAGGTTAATTATATAACCGTTTTTAGCTGAAGCAAGTAACAGTGCTGAAGGGATAGCGGGTTTAAACCCATAACGATATTTCTCAAAAAGGTTCAATCTTCATTTCTACATTATGGAGTCTTAAGTTTGACAGATATGTCTTGTAATAACACATAAGATTCATAGCAACTAATAATGTCACAAAAGAAAATCAAGCTATATAGAGCTACCAAAATATTTTGAACATTTTTCGCTTAGCTCTCACAATTGTGACATACATTCTGGTATCATAACCTTTAGAAACCTATTTTCATTTGAGTTTCATGATAAATACTTAGGCTCCATATAGTATGGCAGGAATAGCCATGGCGACTTACATAATTGATTGTAAATCAGAGTGTGCTTCAGAAGCTGCAAGTGCCATATATATATATATATATATATATATATATATATATATATATATATATATATATATAGAGAGAGAGAGAGAGAGAGAGAGAGAGAGAGAGAGAGAGAGAGAGAGATTGTGTTATTTGTGTATGCTCATACAGTACTCCTTAAGGTTAGGGGAATACATAAGGTGCAATGAGGTGCAACTCACTTTGGATCAGCACTTTTACATTCTGCTACAACCTTCGCTTTCACAAAGTTGACCCGTGACATTAATGTTTGAAGTATCTGGAAGTGTTTCCACATGTTTCTGCAATATTGAAGGAGAGCAGAATATCAATTTCCTGTTGATACAAAATGAAGCACAGTTTAAAGTGGTACCATTCTCACAGCCATTGTATAGTCATCTGTTATTTATCCTTTAAATCAACAATGGTTACTGCAGCAAATATAAAGATATTTTTAAATGGTGTAAATTTATAAAGACCAGCTTTACCTCCACTTTTGCTAGTGAACCAATTTATGGGAAATCATTATTTTGGGGAATTCTATTGCATATCAGAGTTCTTATTATATCCTCACAGTCCATTGACTCTATTCATTCATCAGAAATCTTTTTAGCATAGGTTGAAAGGGTAAAGTTTATCATTAACCTTTCAACCCGTGGCAGCACCATGGGGTAGGCCTTTTTCTTTTCTTTCTTTTTTTTAAATCAGATACATTTCTAAGGGGATGGTTGCAGATTGGTTGAAGTGAAGCAAAATGAGAGTGCAAAATGGAGGCACTCTCACCTGTCATGGTGCAAGTCATCTACGCCACTCTCAATGGTGGTGCGTGCTGTCCGTAGGTAGGCCCAGATCAAGTAGCGAGTGAAGCCCACCTTGGATTTCATGGGCACATTACGGTTGACAAGAATCCTGAGTAACTCTGGCACTGTCATCAAGGTCTGACAGAGACTCTCAATGTATCGGTTCTCCCCCTGGTGGAAAATCAAAATGATGAAAATTGGAAAACTGACTGTCCCAAATAGTGGATGGCACAGAAAAGCTGAAATTCTCATAAATGGTATTTCCATCATAATTGCGATGAGAATATGTGTCCTCAAGAACTCCCCAAAATCAGCTCTAGTTGTCAGTGAATTTTCAGATCGTAGCATAAAAAGTGTTGTTTTCACAATTTTTTTTATTTATACCTAATATTCGCAAATGTTTAAAAGACCATTTTGGTTGAGTGTTATAGTCTTTCTATTGGCTAGATTAACCTCTTTCAATACATGACATTGACTGATATTTGCTTTCATGGGTAGGTTTACCAAAATACTATCACTTTTTTCAGTTCAGTCTAGAGATTATGTACCCCTATTTCGGATTTCCAGGGATGATTTCCTTAGAACAAGCATTTATTCAAAATTTTGAGGACATTCCACAATGGCAAGAAACACACCCGGTTTCCATATTTGTGGACAGTGTGGACAGTGTCACATTTTTACCAGGCCTGTCATTTCTACACATTCATATTTACACAATACTGGGTGACAAGGTCAAAGATAATTACCTCAGCACAGGTGGCCAACAGCTCGACAAGGCTAATGAAATATTTCTGGTGGTCTTCACCCTCCTTTCCAATCAGTATGCTTAACCTTGATGAATGTAATAACCACTACTTTACTAACTAGTCAAGGGGGAAATGAATTAGTGAAAATATGGACCACATTCTATACCTATCAAGTTGTATAAGTTAAGAGTATATCTACTACTTTTTTGTCAACTCATCCCACAGACAAAACAAAGTTTACAGGCAAAGAAAGAGCATAAGTATACCCCAAATTTATTACTGCACAAAAAAGTACAAAGGAATTGAAGAAATGGCACATTCAGTATTGTAAAACATATGAATTGATTTGAACCTTTGGTAGAGCACTTTTTGCACAACGTCTCTGTATTGGCTAGTCATACAATGTTGAGAAATTCACTGTAGCGCTACCTCATACCTGCGAGACTGGGAGTAACTCATGACATAGGCAGCTGACTTGTAGTTCTCCATGACATACTTTGTCACCAGGAACTGATTCCGTCTGATCAGCGTCTGTGAGTGCTCCATCTTCATGATGACCTTCAACAGCTGACAATAGGAAGCAAAAATGATTTCTAGGGTTATGACATAGTGGCTAATTGATTACTTCTGGATACTTTGTAAACGGGTTGATGCATGCCGGTGACAGTCATGTGAGTGCCTTTGATGCAGCAGACAGCAGGAGGAGTTGTGAAGGTTAAGGAGTATAATTGTAGCAATTAATGAGATGAAACTTTTGCAAAATTACATGTCATGAAAAACACAACAGAGTTTCATTACTTACAACAAGTACTGATGGGGCTTTCTCCTGGTATTTTCCAGCTAGACGGACAATCTTTTGTATGTCCTGAGACTGCAGACGGAGGCAGTGCACCGTGTGATCCCGAAATATCTGCAGAAAGGGATTTAAGATGAGGGACAAAGTCTTAGCTAGCATTTCCTGAAGAAAAAACTATGTGGAATCCTAACATAAGAACCTGGGCTTTGTCTTGATAAGATTTATAAGATATATATTTTCTATATGACGCTATTCGACTGAGATGACTGTTCCTGGAAACCATTTATTACACACTGTATGATAACTATGATAATGTGCCTGTATACTGTTGTATTACTTACCAACTGGCTGATGATTGTAAAAGCTTCAGTGTGACAAGATATTTTTGGCCAATAAACTTATTTAAAACTCAAAAAAACTTTCTTAGGTGGGCTGCTACATGAGATATGTGTCAGATTCAAAGTTCCCCATTCTCTTAGGAAAACCAGTTGGTGCCCTGCCAGGTAGACAGATTTCTATCGTTTTTTTTTCTGTTTCCCTCCCCAGTATGTGAAACCACTATTGCACCTAATGACACATAATGAGTTTGGCCTTTTCCATTTAAATCTCGATGGGCATACATCATGTGAGTGCCTGAAGCCAATGTTATGTGTCCTTCTTCACGTTTTACCTCAGGGATTAGTGATGTGGATAAGGAAGGTGGATTCTCCCCCTAAATCATGACCTGAATTGATTGCAATAAGTTTTTTTTTATCTCATTTGTTAATCCTTTATCAAGCTTGCCAGATAGGTTTATGTATATCAATAATGAAATCAACCTCCAAGGAAGTGATTCATTGGGATAGATTTTGATTTACAATAAGCTACTCATAAGAAAGTGCAGCCATATAAAATATTCCACAGATATAAGTTTTGCAGGGAACAACTATTTTTGCCATCAGGTTGAAACTCGCATCGCTGAGGAAATCAGTGTATGAAATAGTACTTGTAACTGAATTCACACTGACATGTGACAACAGTTGTGGTGAAGACCTGCTTATTTAATGATTCACACCTGCATGAAGTATTTCTTTTACCCATTCACATAGGCGGTCAGTTACCATGGGAAGTTTACCTCAAGTAGAGCAAGTGCCTGTTGCTCCCCACAACATTGTACAGAAAGTAGTTCCTCTAGGTGGTTCATCAGGTATGTCTGGACGAAGCTGTTCTTTTGTCCCAGAAACCGCATCAAGTTCAGTCCTGCCCCAATCACCCTCTCCGAGATCTCAAAGCGACCCTGGCAAAGAAAATGTGTCAATGAGCCATATTGTCATGCGTATATATGTGAGGTACCAATATTGGGTGAATAAACGAATTTAAACTCTGGCGGGTCACACACCAGGCCTGCGTAGATCAACATGATTAAAATGAGTCATATTACATTTATGTACACTTAAAGTGTTGAAAAGTGGATTAAAGGCATACCTTCAATTTTGTATCCACATCTTGTGTCACAAGTGGAATCAGTAGGTCAAGAAGCCCTGAAACAAACAAAAAATGGTCATAGTGGAATTTGCACCCTGACAGAAATTCATAGTAAAGATTTTGTATGGTAACGTAGGGCCATTTCTAATCTTACCATTGTTCACCAAGATGTTCTGTCCAATAGAGTGGTGGATGTGAGGCTTATGTGGCACATAGCACAATCTGAAAAGGAAAAAAAAAAGAGCAGAAAAATATGATGTGATATGGTCTTAGCTGAAGGGCATGGATACTAATCACAAAATAATGATATCCTAGCTTTACTTTCTATTAAATGATATATCTACCATTGGAATGATACAAAATAATGAAATAATCCACAAAATGTATATTCACAATGCTTTACTTACTCTGCAAAACTGTTGAGAATGCGCACTACCTCATCCGCCATGTCTGAGCTGAGTTTGCTCTTTGTGAGTCTGATCAGTACCACCAAGTTCTGGAGCGCACCCCTGTGGACCCGAACTGACTCTGTGGTCAGAAGGGCCTAAGATAACAAGAGGACATTGTTATCAGCTAGCTAAATGTAAGACACATTTATGAATTCTAAATGATAACTTGTTGTTGGTCATCATCACAAATGATAATCAAATGTCAAATTAAAATTTCTGGAAGCAGTGGTGTTATAAAAGTCACTGAAGCATTTTAGTAACAAAGAACATTAAAACACTAATATAGAAATAAGAGGAGCAACTTGTAGCCAAACTCTGATTACTTACGAGTGATCTCTGAGCAATCTGAAACAGGTTCAGCTTGGAAGAGTAGAACTTGTTGAGGATAGAGAGAGACTTGGTGTTCAGCTCGTCTGAGGGGTACTTTGTCAGGTCCTGTCAACCAATGATATGCCATGATTTGAATCACAGAAAGGATAGACCATTTCATCCATAAATTGTATTAATGTAGTGATTATAAAATATCTTTGAAATTTCACACTGGAGTTGTCATAATGATAGCATTCAGCAAATTATGTACACAGAATTATGTTTTCTATGCAAATAAATGCATCATACCTTGGATATAGGGAGTTGTCTTTACCTGAAACATTCTTGAATGTGCCTTATGTCACATATTAAGTATCATAACTTTAAACTTACGAAAAGAATTGCAGGCAGGTTAGGTTCCAACAGCGTTGTCATGTCATACATCTTTTTGAGAAAACTATCAATCTTTTTTCTGATGCCAACATCTTTCCTGGAGGAAATTTACATCAATTTATCACTTTGCAATACAGGAGGCCATCTGTCAAGTATGGACACATAAAAGAAGCAGGTTCCACATATGACATGACAGTTTAAGGTGGGTCGCTACCATCGAATCAAAGATCCTAGATTTTCTCCATTTTTCTCCCAGAGGTACAAAAAATCATCTAGAATAAAAATATGAAAAGAAAAGTAGGGGGTCCCATGCTACTTTTTTTTCTACAGATTGTTTTGAAAAATAAAAGTATTTTAATCTTCACCTAGAAATTAGAGAAAATGTGTATCAGATTTGAGAACTTTTTTTTGTCATAACTATTTAATACAAAGATATGAAACCTTGCATGGTAATGGTCTGATATCCTTATGTATAAAGAATTTTTGATTTTAACTCCATAACATGGCTTTCTGGGTAAATTTTTATTTTTTTTGGAAAAAAGAAGGGTCAATTTCTATTATTTCAAGCTACTTATATGCGCGCATATAAGTGGTGATAAATGGGCAGTAGCAGTTCCCAAATGTATTACCAGATGTCACCACTTCCATTCACCTGTTATGTAACAGGTTCCTTCACTGGTGGCCTTGTAGTCGGCCATATTGCCTAGCCCCAGGAAGGACCACCGGTCTCACATTGGAGATTTTTTTTCCCAGTCATCATGACTAAATGCGTGGCCTGTGATACTTCCTACCATGGTAACGCGGCCAAGTGCCCGAATTGTGGGGTGACCAATCCGGGGAAACGTCATTCTCCGGAGGATTCGGAAGAATTACCTGGTTCAGCGGATTCAGCCGAGCGTGACGAGCAGGAGGCCACGGAGGCCAGGCAGAGCGACCGGCCGCCCCACGGGAAGGACGGTCAACATGGTGAGCTTAGCAGCCTTGGGGAGAAATCTACACAAAATGATTTATTGCATCAGATTGAACTTGAAAGGGCCAGGAAATCAAAAATTGATGAAATGTGTAAACGCAAGGAGTTGGAACTAGAGTTGGCCAGCCTTAGGGCTGAAAATAACAGATCTCTTCGCCAATTAAACGAAGGCGTACGGGCTTGGCGAGGTGCCATGGGTGCGTTCGAGGCTGAAAATTCTTCTCTTACTGCTAGTGCCCCATGTTGGAATCCTTCAGAGTTGGATGCGGTAAGGAACGAAAGTGGTGGGTCTAACGCCCTAGGTGCGTTCGAGGCCCAAACTTCTTTTCTTGCTGCTAGTGCTACGTATTTGAACCCATCAGAGTTGGATACAGTAAGGAATAAAGGTGGGGACTCGAACACACCAGGCTTCCAAACTGGCCAATCACAAGCCAGCTCTAACTTTAACTGCGGAGCCCAAAATGGCCGCCCTGTACTTCCGGAAAGCCGGTTTTCGGCCGCAAACACTGTTTTAGGGCCTAATTCTAAAGTTATGGGACCCTCCGCAGGCCAATCCGGCCTTGAAACCACCTCAGGTATGTTTGAATTACCCAACTTGAGTAAAAAATTGCCTCCAGTAGAGGGAAATAGCCAAGTAAACAAGTCGCTCACCCGCGATAACAAGCCACCTTCCCGGTACAATCACCCGGTCCCCAGAGACAATCAACCTGACTATCCAGTGGGTCAAAGTCATGGTGAATTAGACAATGATTATCAAGAGTTCCTACTGTGGAAACAGTGGAGAAGTGGTGGTGTAGCTGCTAACACTGTTCCTCAGCTGTTCTACAGAGATGGCACACCTTATTCCCCACCTGTCACACCTGTTAGTCAGACTGTCAGTTGGCCTGGTGTGGGTCAATTTAGGGCACCGGATGGCAGGCTAAAGTTCCCACCTACACCTATGGTATATGGTAACCCGACTACTTCTCATATGTATGGGATTCCAGTCCCAACATCCCATCAGCAGCAGGCTTCATATCAGTTTGGCGTTATTCCTAACCCACAACAACAGTACCAGGCTGCAGGAATCATACCTAATCAACAAAGCCTGTTCCAGGCTCCTGGTGTTCAGTCTGTGCAATCTCAAATTCCACATAACCCAACAGCATGGTATCCTAACCAGCAACTACAACACCAAGCTCAAGGCGCCCCAATGGTGATATTTTCACCAAACAATGCCAGTGGCAGTAAGTTTGTGACCTATGACATTGAACAGCACATGCCGCATGATAAAGTAAAAAAACCCGCCTTGAATGATGTTATTTCTGCTAGCATGGGTCTCTTGAATAGCATGTTGGCTAGAAACTTCCCATGTAAAAACTATGGTAAACATGTTAAATTCCTAACTGACAAGAAAGCATTCTACAATGAGGATGCTCTCATTCAGTATGATCTTGCGATGCGTGAAAGGGGAGAATCGTTTGGTGAACACACATTCTGCTATTTCGATCACGACATCTTCTCAAACAGTGTTGGTCTTGAGAATCTTAGTGCCGAGCACTTATGTAATGTTCTTGGTATCCAGCCTCCATCATCTCAAAGTGGTGCTGGTACTGTTGCGGGATCGAGTAGTAAGAGGAAAAAGAACAAAAAGAAAAAGTCAGATGAAATTCACTGTTGCTATGCATTTAACGGTGATAATGGTTGTAACGCCAAAGATTGCCCTCACCCACATGTATGTCGCTCTTGTGGGGGTAATCACACAAAACTAAAGTGCACTGTGAAAAAATCAAATGATTGATATCAGGCCTTAGTGGATTCTGATTCAGGGGTCAGTGTCTCCGAGGAGTTTGGCATAGATGGTGGAATTATAAAATCTTCCGATTCTGACAATACCAGTGATTCTGATAATACCAGTGAACTTGAATATAGTTTATTATGGGATGTCAACAAATTCGTAACTCCTTGTGGTTCAAATCATGTCAATTCTTCAGATTCATTACCAAAGACGGAAGACATTATATTAACTCCTACTATCTACACTTCCAGAATTGTCGATGGTGTTGAATGGTTTAGACCTTGTCCTTTGGATTGTGATTCCGTTCATGTCTTAGATGGCATGTGCCTCCAACTCAACCCACACGCCTTCTTTGATGAATGCATGGGGTTTGAGGAAGTTGATGGTAACTATGCTTATATCCTAGACGGTGTTCGTAACGGATTCAAAATCGTTGATGTGGATTATGATGGTTCTTATTTTCAAAAAAATTACCATTCCATAATCAAAGAAGGTGTAAAATGCCAAATGGACGATCTGGTAAGGAAGGAGTTAATTGATGGTAAAGTCAAAAGGGTTCTTAGTAGACCCCAGTGTGTACATTCACTGGGGGCTATTTTAAAACCAGACGGCAGCTTAAGACCCATAACAGATTGCAGCCGTGGTGATCCCGATGATAATCTCAAAAGTATTAATGACTTTATGTACACAACTTGCCAACCGTTTCATTATACTCAAGTAGATAGTGTTACTGATGTCATACATGAGGGCTCGTTTTTATGTGTATTGGACATCCAATCTGCTTATCGCAGTGTGGCTGTTCATCCGGACGATCGTTCCAAGCAAGGTTTTGTGTGGAGTCTGGACGGTGCACCAGAATATTTCGAAGATCAAGCCTTATCGTTTGGTCTTAGATGTGCACCATTTATCTTTACTCAACTAACCGAGTTTGTCATCCGGTGTATGAATCGTAGAGGTATTTTCAATGTTTTCGGTTACCTGGATGACTTTGTCATTGTGGCTGACAACTACGAGGAGTGTGCGAGGCGTCAGGCGATATTGGTAGATCTGCTCCGACGTCTCGGTTTCCATATTGCATGGAAAAAAATCTTAACCCCTGCTACCAAAGTCCAGTATTTGGGTCTGGTAATTGACACAGTGAAAATGGAAATCAGCTTACCCCCACAAAAGTTAGACAATTTATTGGTACTGATCGACAAGTTCTTGGGTAAAACTGTTGCTACCAAAAAAGAATTACAAGAACTGTGTGGTCATTTGGCACACGCTAGTAGAGTTATTCGGGGAGGCAGAACATTTTCACGTAGAGTCATTAACCTACTCAAATACATGGCCGACAGTGTCACGGTGGTCAAACTACCTGATTGGTTTATGGATGACATCCGCTGGTGGAAAAGGTTCAGTTATGTATTCAATGGTTCTGCAAAAATCCTACGTACCTTTGATTATCATCCTATCGTAGACACTGACTCATCACTAACTGGTTTTGGCTCATGTTATAATGGTGATTGGTTAGTAGGTGCATGGAAATTACCTGCCTACAATCAGTTGTATAATCGCTTTCCATTATATCATACTGTTAAACCCCCTTGTGAATATGATGAGACAGCTGACATTAACCTACTGGAAGTCTGGCCAGTGGTTGCCGCAGCACAACGTTGGGGAAATGATTGGTCGGATACAAAAGTTGAAGTCAGAACCGACAATACCCAAGTCCAACGCATGATAAATACTGGCAGATCGCGGAGTGTTCGCTGTATGTGGTGGATAAGAGAATTATTTTGGTTATCAGTTGTACATAATTTTCATATTGTTGCTACTCGCGTTAAATCTAAAGACAATATTGTTCCTGACTTTTTGTCGCGCTGTACGGATAAAAGGTGTGCAAAAGGATTGCCTTCATTTCTGATAAATGACTTCTGCTGCAGGGGATGTCTTGACTCACAAACTACGGAACTACCAGTCACAATGGATGGCTGGAGCCACGGAGCGTACTAGAAAGAGCCAATGGAACTCTTATTTGGAATTTTGCATATTATATGGTGTGCTTGTTCCATTCCCCGCTAGTATAGAAGTTGTGTTGTTATATGTTACACACTTGGCTGAGAGACTGCGCTACAGCTCTATTAAACAGTACCTAGGAGGACTTTGGGTGTTGCACAAGGTCCTAGGTTATTCACATGTCAACCCTAATACATTTGAACTCTACATCACTATGAGAGGTATCCAGAGGACCCTAGGTGATCATGTGGACCAGGCGCGACCAGCGTCAGTGCAGGACTTAAAGCGTATTTATAAACTATTGGATATGTCATGTTCTGAAGATGTGGCATTTTGGATCACTGTTATCATGTGCTTCAGAGGCTTATTACGTAAGTCCAATGTGGTTGAACAAGGACTGGCAGTCTGCTTGTCAGATTTGACCTGGGAAGTCTGGGGGGTCTCCGTCAGACTTCGCCGTACAAAGACTATTTCATTTAAGGAGCGGGTCTTGTTCATACCCTTCACATTCATCTATGACTCTATCTTCTGCCTTCATCATTACCTGACCTTGCTGTTATCTATGGTGAACTACCCATCCAGTGACTCACAAGTAGTGTCGTACATGAAAAATGGCCAATGGTGTCGTGGCAGTTACTCTTGGTACTTAGGCAAATTGCACAAGTTGTGTGCCAAGTCAGGCATCGATAAGTTGTCTTCACACTCATTATGAAGAGGAGGTGCATCAGCCTTGGCAGATGCAGGGTTCAGTCTATTGGACATCAAGAACATTGGTGACTGGAAATCATTGAGTGTGTTGCATTATTTGACAAAATCCAAACAAGCTCGTGTCGATCTTGATCGGCGTATGGTCAGCGCCTTATTCGTGTAAAATCTGGTTATGTATTTTTTTTTTTTTTTTTTTTTTTTTTTTGTTTGTTCTCCATTCTGTTTGGCGTGTTGGCCTGGTTATGTATGTTTATTGGCCAGGACCAATAAAATATTCGCCCAAACTAGATTGGAGTTGTCGTACGTCTATTTATAAGCTACTTATATGCGCGCATATAAGTGGTGATAAATGGGCAGTAGCAGTTCCCAAATGTATTACCAGATGTCACCACTTCCATTCACCTGTTATGTAACAGGTTCCTTCACTGGTGGCCTTGTAGTCGGCCATATTGCCTAGCCCCAGGAAGGACCACCGGTCTCACATTGGAGATTTTTTTTTTTTCTTTCTTCTTGTGTTACTTAGGCCTGGTTATGTATGTTTATTGGCCAGGACCAATAAAATATTCGCCCAAACTAGATTGGAGTTGTCGTACGTCTATTTATGTAACAAAAACAAATAAAATTCATATTTTCAACCTCTAGATTTTTCTTAAAATTTTTTAAATTTTGTTCAGATAATTTGCCTTAAGATAAAAGTACCTTTGATATGGGGTCCCGTGCATAATTTTGGAGTTTTGGCCATTTGAAATAAAAAAGTATTGGAAAAACTGACAAAAATCCCTGTTCAAAGCACTGCATAATGGGTAAAGTGTACACATACTTGGCATAAAATTACTCCATTATATGCCCTCGCTCACTGTGAATAGCCTACCACTTCTATAGCATTGTATTGGTATTGTAAGTGCTATAATTCTAAGGTGGCAAAGAATTCGAGAGAATGATGAGAAAAATCTGGATGTAAATATGCCAAAATTTAAATGGTCATAAAATGTACAATTTTAATCAGAATCCCCCAATTTTTTGTAGACATTAAGGGTATATAATTATAGGTATGTGCCTACCAAAAATGATCTCATTCTGATGAAGTAAACCTATATGTAGTAGGCTCAAATCTAATAGTAGCGACCAACCTTAACTGCAGTTTTATGAAGAGGGATCTAAGCAATCATAGGCATATTGTCATATGATTTCCGACACTTGGGATTTGAGCCGTACTTGATGTGGTTAGTCATAGCATCTTGGGAAATGCAGTAGGCATACTGCAGAGAGAAAGACCCTTTTTATCCGAGACACAATTATTTCCAAGAAGGGACAAGTTGAACATCTGTGCAAATGACATATACGTTTGTCCAAATTATTGATATCA
Organism: Acholoe squamosa; assembly: GCA_949317995.1. NCBI lineage: Eukaryota > Metazoa > Annelida > Polychaeta > Phyllodocida > Polynoidae > Acholoe > Acholoe squamosa. Next base: position 66,451,958 of record OX439046.1, on the reverse strand, counting down.
GATTCCCACATTCACAGATTTGCTCTTTTCTTTTGCCAAGTAAACCCCTGCTCATGGTGCATGCTTCATTAAAAAAAAAATACAAACAGGTGTGATCGACCCATCATTGATTGTTAATGTTTTCAGTGCTGTTCATATGGTTCTGACTTAGCCTAAAAGAAACTATTACAGAATAGTAAAGACTTAGGTTATGTACCACTAAGGTTTATTTTACTATTTTAGGGACATTGAAAAAGAAAATTATTAGAATTCAAGCAAGGCTTGCATTTAATGTCTCAAACCTACCAGAGCTTTTTGATTTCAAATCCATCATGGAGGAGCTTGCCCAGAAGCTTCCTCTTGCTTTTTGGTCTATCCTCTGCCAGATCAATCTTCTTGAAAACTGACACAAAGTACTGAAAGCCAGATCAAATAGAAAGTTTTTGAACACATCTACTTGGGGATGCTTGCAGACTACTGTATTATTGTAGGGCTGTATGTAACGGTTTTCATGGCATTTGTGATGAGTTGAAGGGGAGGCAAATTATCAGTTACATTGAAATGAGCTGCAGGACTGATGATGAGACTCTCAAGTCAACAGTACATTTCGGGTTCAAATAAGCTTGCCTGTGTATCCCTACAGGTGTGACATAATGTTCCAGTTTAGCCTACTTACCCTGATTCTCCTGTTGAACTCTTTGATCAGTAGAATTTCAATCATCTCAAGGCCCCTACAAGAAAAGGAGTCACTTATACAAGGATCTATGAAAAAATTACATAATTAATCATCATTATTATCTGATTGACTAGACGTCAATCAGATACTTACTTCTATCTAAACCTTACCATTTTTTGCCGATACAATGTCTCCATGAACATTGCACAGGTGGTACATTATAGACCAGTGAAGCCTCTATAATCTATGGTGTAGACAGGCTATATTCTGAGGGCTAACAGCAGGTTATTTAGCCATAGGAACAGAGTATTGATGTTGTCACACCTCCTAGTAACCCTCAATCATTTAACAGGCCACCTACACATAATGTACAACTATACATAGGCTTCATTACCATAAGGCTGGTATGATGAATTAATTTACTTTGTTTATCTTAAAGGGTTAGTGAGTTCTCACCTTGAAACAAACAAACAGATTAGTCTTCCAGCCTGCCTACGCCAGTGACCATTACCCCCTACAGGGGCACTTACATATTATATGCATAGACTGTATATATAAGTTATGGCCATGGCACATGGAAGTCAATCAAAACTTGTGCCTTTGGCACAGACTTAGACATTTTCTAATGATCATGTTGTCCAGTAACCTATGAACTTTACATACTGTATTTTGACTTGGATGATAGCATCTGTTTCTGGACTCTTTTCAAAGCGTGCCTTCTTTCTCCACTCTCTGACAGTGGCCATTTGTGACCGTGTGAAGTCTACAACAGAAAAAAGGGTTGTCGAGAAAGATAACATGGTACTCAATGAAGTAGGGTATACTTATTGTCTGTTGTACACCTAATTATCTGGTCAGAAAATAATTTGAAATGTGCTAGAAAGGCCACCCTTGAAATACCTAACTGCTTAGGGACAACATCTTTTAATAGTCCTATTCTGTAGTACAGTCGTACATGTGGGGGGCATGTGGGCATACCTTTAACCATATTATTTTGCTTGTTATGTATGGTGAAGAGTAAATGTATACATTATTTCATTGGTTTATAATTCATCCCTCCAGTGGGGAATGATAAAAAAGGGGATCGGTAGGAGAGACTGCAGAGAGTTAGAAAACCCAAAATTAAAATGTGTGTATCTAAACATAAAAAAAAAACATACACAGAACAAGGCTGCTCCACTTTAAGAGAACACAATCAATGTGAAAGCCTTACCAGTCCCCAGCCCTGGTTCAAAGGGCACATCTGTGGTACCATCAAGAAGGTTGAAGACTGGTTTCATGATTTCCCCCAATTCCTCCTTTGAACCAAGGAAGCCGTATTTGATCAAACTGGTGACCAGACGTAGCACCTGTAAAACATATTTGCAGTCAGACTCAGAAAGACAGTGCTCATGCAAGTTAGAATTATACACCTTATCATGAACATATTGATTTCAAGGTTTCTTTAACAGAACATGCAGGCAACAAAAAAAGTTAATTTAAAATTTAAAATTTTCCTTTGGGTTTTAATCAGGTTTGACATTTTTTTAGTTTTGAGAGCATAGATAGACAGGCTGTGGACCAAATGAAGAAATTATAATACATTGGGGAGAATAATTATAATTTAGACAGAGTAGGGTTGACCCTCATGCTACTCTCTGGTACATGACTGGTTTGTAATATCATACCCAATGGGGAAAAAATGGTTGCCTGAAACAAACACCTACACACATATATTTTACACCAGAAATTGTATGCAATGTATAGAAGGCATATAAAGTAAAATGTCTCTACATTTTCAATATCACATAAATATATACATTTGCATACCTCCTTGAGCAGGAGGTTTTTTCCTGGCTGTGAAGAGACGACCATGCTGTTTTCAGCAAAGAACTGGTTCAGCCAAACCCGCATTGAGGGGAAGTGGGAATCAAAGTCATGGGGGACCTGCAGTGAAGAAGTTTACAGGTCAAACACTCTCAGGACATTGCATCGAGGGCAATGTTTTTTTGTTTTTTTTTTCAGTAAAATATCTTATGAGACACAGATCATACATCAGGTTGACTTAGACAAAACACTGGCAAACTGAAGAAAAAAATATGTATACATATAAAGTCACAGGATGATGTGAAAATATATGTGATCTACAAACATCGATTATCATCATGGAAACCAAAAGTCAGCTATAAAGGAAAGTGCCCTTGTTAAAACTGAATAAAAGAAGGCATTTGATACACATAGTAAAACTGGCAAATGGCTATGTGAAGACTTCTGACTGGAAGGTTTCTGACCAGCCATGAAAGTGCAGAAAACAGCTGAATTTAACAAGGGACTGATAGAACAGGTATTCCTGCAGTATTCCTGCATGAGTTTCAATTAATTTTGGCCTTAAATATCCTCTATGAGGCTGCAATTGGATACTATCTCTCTGAGCGGTAGAGTTAAATCTATTCACTGCTGCCCTAGTTTTATCATTTAACTATCCTCTTTGGTAGAAATTGATGGAGATAACCACAATTTACATTTAATTTAATGGAAACTTGTAATAACATACTATGGTTAATCAAAAGAATGGGGTTTAATTATTGACAGCCAGTCAGAAACATCTGGTCAGAAACCTTCATTTCTGGACAGATAATAGCCAATTACAGCTCCATAGAGAATATTTAAGATTTTGTTTTTTACGTGAAACATATGCAGGAATAACTGTTTTGTCAGTTCCTTATGGCATTCGCATATATCCTGTATTCTTTATGTCCGGTTAGACACCTTCACACTCAGAATGGCATCACAGTGGTGAGACATACCCAAATACATTTAAAAGTGATATCAATCACCTGGCATTTAAAGTCACACCAGTATAAACAGTTGCAAATCAGCAAAGTGATATGGATCTTTACGTACTGCATCAGCTGATGCTTGACCAAAGTTCTTCACATCAATTTCATGGTAGACAAAGTTGTTCGATGTCACTGCAATAATTGAGTGATTGTCTCCTACTTCGATGAACAACCCTGAAAGGACAAGTGGATAGATTCAGTAAGATAGAGTGTGAATATTATTGAAATTAAAGAGAATATTACGCAGAGTAGCATTCCAGTTGTTATCCATACAAATATTATGTATGTACAATATCAGCTTGGATTGCATGTACATAAGTCTATGGCTTTCAATGCCTGTCTAAAATTGCCAGTTTGTCTGTTTATTGAATGCAAGGCAGGACTGAAGGGTTGAAATAAAGCATGAAAGTAGAGTAGAGTCACCAGGGGTGCATCAGTGCATCATGCTGACTAATAGACATGATGCATTAATGTACCATTAGCCATTGTGAGTAGCCATTAAAAGGTAGGCATTTTTAGATACTGGTTGATTGACTCACCGATGAGCAGGTCACAGAACTTGGCACGCATGTGGAATGGGAGCATCTCAGTCATCAGACCCAAGTAGGCAACTTCCCAGGTGAAGAACATCCTGTTCCGTGTGATCACATTGATTGCTTTCTGATTTCGACCCTATTTCATTTGACAAATATGATTATAGAAATAGTATATACTCATTAGGAAGAATCACCAATATCACCTGCAGAATTATCAGGTCAGGAGTTTATTTGGCTAGTTTAGCCAAATAATTAAAGATTGCTTAAAGATGCACTAATTCATAAGAACTGGAGAGTCAGGTTCTTAAATGTAAGATGCTTAACCACCAATTCTCCCCCCAGCCCCTTTAGTTTAGCAGTGCTAACCATGTGGTTGCACATATTCATGCACTTAATGGCCTTTTTAAAGATGATTAATATGAGACAATTTCCCCTTACATAGCAAAGACATTTGTATAGGTCCAGCTGGTGTGTCAGGAAGAGGAACTTCTGCTCGTCATAGTCAGCGTTACTTTTCTGAAATCAGAAATTGCCCTTTTTATCATACTCATTAGTCATGCCTTATAGAATAAGCCTCCTCAATATAAGACCAAAGAAATATATGATATGTTGTCAAATATCAGTTATTTTCTGGTGTCGGATCAAAGTAGATAGAACTTATTGGGGGGTATGCAGGTACACTAATGAAGAAGAATAATTAAAAGAAGTAATGCCGATCAATAGCAACATGATGATTAGTAAGCATCCTGCACTCTTTGATTCCTAAAGAGGTAGTAATAAACAAATAAGCACGTACATAGGTCATAGTATGAAGCCTTGTCCATGAGTTCCTGTTATCCATTGACACGTACAGGACATTCTTTGCAAGTAGAATGTCCTGGCCCAACTCTATGTGGCACAGGTTTTCCTAAGAAACAAAATCAAATGAATATCACTGATGTATCTAAATATCACTGTAATGAATAAAGAAGTGAAAGACTTGTGTGTGCAGTAACTTCTGAAGAGGCATAGATGGTTAAAACTCTCTCACACCCACGAGCCGGAATTCAGGCTTTAACACCCCCTAAAAGGCATGGTATGGCCATAGCCCACCATTTAACTTTCATTTTTTCACCAGTTGTAGTCAAGCAATGGATCAAGGCACTGCTTCTGCCGTATGTCACGGCAGTTGACCTTGAATGACCTTGAGAAGAGGTCAAAGGTCACTCAAATTCAGGTCAAATTGAAGTGAACAAGGCAAACATCCCTGCCTTGTTCTAGGGTGTGACAAAAAGAGTTCTAAGAATTGACATTCTCTTCAATGTGACGTGTGGAATGGAAAGGGGTTAACAAAACTTACTGACCAGGGTTCTATCAAATGTCATCCTATCTAAGGCTAGAAAACCAGAAAAAAAACAATGTTCCAGCTTTCTGATTCATGTATATCCTCCTCCAACCCCATCATCTACCCTTCAGGAGGGTAGTCAACGCAATTAGCTTCAATTTGCACCCACTCCCATCTCTCTAGAAGCTATGGTTCACGAGATACACTCTTGGGCATTCTGACCAATACACTTATCACTTTCTGACTTACTATATATGTCACAGTAAGAAACATTCTTCCAATTGCATCAGGTGTATCTGGAGTATGGGGATACAGGCTGGTAGTGAACATAGGTCATAATATGCTAAAAATCCCTTGGAATTCAGGGGTGAGAGGATTAAAGGTTATCAATTTCTTAAAGTAACAGTTACTGTATAACCATGAACAACAACCCTCTAAATAATTCAGAACTCGTCCTTAAGCAAGAGAAGGCTGTCCCTACAGAACAGAAATCACATGCCTCTAGCTCACACCAGTGATTACTTAACGCTATGGGAGTGGTAATCAGTGGTGCGTGCTAGAGGGAGGTCATTGCTGCGTGTGACGTTATGACCTCATGACCTAGTTGGGCCTCAAAATGGGGCTCGCAGAAATCATGTGCCTCTAGCAAGAGCCTGATTATACTGATGTGCCTCTAGCTCGCACACTGATTCAACTTCCATAGCGTTAAGGTCCAAATGCAATGAGTGGTGCAAACAGTGATTTCTCTTCTGTCGGGTCGTAGGCTGGAGTCTACTGGCATGCTTAGGAGCCATGAGGTGCTTACGGAAGCACTCAGTAAATAGCCTGAAGGCTTCTGAGCGATCAATAAAAAAAATCAAAACAAACCTCTGGCATCACGATGGACAGTTTCAATTAGGGTTGTTATTTTTTTTCTAGTTTAATTAGAGATTGGAGTATGTTATGTTGGTTCCCCTTTTCCCCACATCTAGTGAATCACATTCTCACAGCATACCAGAGCTGCAGGATGTCATGACATCATGCAGAACTGTGATCATGTGACCACTTCATTAGTGGTTAGCAGCTAGAGGCACTAAGTAGTGTTCACAGGCCTTCATAAATAGTTTGCAGTTTTATTTTTGGTCAAATATGCTGTTTTCTTGTACCAACTCTGGATTTAAGAATCTTTTTTTATATTTGTAATCCTGGGTAACTGAACTTTAAACAGATATCATCCATACATGAACTCATATATTTTCATTTACCATTATTGATCCTCTTTGTCATTTCTCTATTTTGAAAACATATACAAAATCTAACTGATTTTATTTCCCGAATTCACACCAAATAACGCCTATAGATTATTGAAAAATGACAAAATAGCTTCCATTGTGAATATTCTACTTTTTTACCTTTTGCTTCTCGAGGAGTTCCTCAGCAATGAGAGTTTGGTTCTCTGTCATGGCGATGCCATTACACACACTAAGCACTCCGAGCAGGTCCAAGTACAGGTAGTGCTGCAAGAAGGATTAGACGTTGTAAGGCATATGTACGCTAACTTTTTCAGTCAGGGGCCACCTCTACCCACAGTTCAATGAAACCCCGCCTATATTTATGTGGTGAGAATATCAGAGTACCAGACTTTTTCCTCAGGAATTTGCTACCTTTCCAAAGATTATGTTTTCATAGCATGTACTGTCCAGGGCTACATTTTCTCCATAAATATCCATCATCTAACCCTTTGCTAGGCCCCTATATGATGGGAATAAATCAGCATGTTGTCAATATAAAACTGATTTTGAATCCACTGGCATACTTACTTGTTCAGTTTTGAAGAGACTGATAATGCCTTTGATGTTGTCAGGTGTGATACGATCCACGATGGCCCTATTGTCACGTATCAGGTCAATGATCGTCTTACAGCACTCATACCCTACAGAGCCCTGAGAATGAAGGAAGATTTGCATCAGTTTGTCTTAGAATGCTATAACAAAAGGCACATCTCCTTAAGCTAAGACCATGTCAAAAATAGCTGCATGACTCTAATTAAAAATTTACATACATATCAAAAGGGAATAAGAGGGGGGAAATTGAAAGTGGATAAAAAGGGAAAAAGTGATCATTCAGATTCATATCAGTTAAGGCTACATGAGTTCACTCTAATAATTGTATTGGTTTAATAGCAAATATTCTGTTGTTGTTTCTTAATCATTATTCAAATCATGTTTTTCTCAATCCTCAACACAAATCTTTGAGAACATATTAAAAGTGACAGGGTCTGCGAAAAAGGCCCTTACTGCAGGGTGAATTAAGGTCCAAGGACATGTCACGTTAATAAGATATTTCCTAAAATCCTATCTTTTTTATTGTAATGTTATAAGAAAGTGAGACACATTTAGAAAGGCATGATTGAGCACTGACCTTGACCGAGAGTTGTTTTAAGAAGAAGGGCATATAACTGGCAGCGTAGAGAGAGTTCTTTTTGCTACCACCTTTTGTGTATGTGTGAAGCACCTGGTAGAACTGTCTGAAAACCTGGAAGTTACACATTGATCTTTTCTAAATTCTCATATCTAAAACACATTTCAATTGTAGGATGTGACATGGCTTTGTAAATTTAATGAAGAAAATCTGAAAAATAGATTGATATATTTCAACTGAACAGATTCCTAAAATTTAAAATCATTAGTCCATAAACCCCTAGTATTTTTGAGGAGAAAATAAAATGATTTACAGTGTCAAAGGCTCTGTTTATTTCAAAGCCTGACTTATAACCAATGTTCATATTAATCATTGATGCAGGGGTATGCAAGTATGATAAAGGAGAAAGGGAGTTAAGAATGTCAAAGTAAGCAGAACACCATTTGAGAACACTCATATGTAGTTATTTGTTTTATAAATAAATTCAGAATTGGTTAATGATGTTAAATTACTTAGGTCTACCTCACCTCATATAGATTGGAGATGTCCTGACTCCAGTCTGAGATTGGCGTCTTCAGGAGCCGAATCATAACATCAACAGCCTGTAATATCAAGTTTCAAAACATGACTCAAACTCATGCATTTTTCTTCAATAGATGATTTATTCACACACTTACTTCCTTTAGGTATAGATTCCTGTGCCCATCACAATCTACATTGGGTGTTATGTTTCGGTTGCTGATAGCTGATCGTCAAAATCTCTTATTGGACAAGAAAGGTTACTAGAACCTCTCAAATATGTCTAGCTAAATTCACTCTCAACAATGGTTCCCAAAGAAGGAAGCATTATGTTATGAATATTCTTACTTTGCTCTGAACAAGATTGGCAGTAAGACTAAGTTAGTACTACAATAAGTGAATATCTATCAAGGCCTGGTACAAATTATTATAATTACACCAATTAAAAACGTTGTGTAGGGGCCGGTATCGTCGTATATATATTAGTGCCGTTCATCCGAGAGACGTGTTCGTGTGGTGCCTGTTCCTTCTATGCCAGCTAGGTGTCGCTTTGTGATACCCCGTTGGTACAAGAGGGGGCGGCACCATGCCTCGCGTCCAGCTCCTACTAAGGAGCCGGACGAGCGGCAGAAGGTGACTGGACCTAGTCCAGTCCAGACGCGCAGTTTAACCTGTAGACTAGAGTGCAATAAAGTCCTACCCGAGAGGTAGGGGTTTCTGGGGCTTTGCCCAACCCGAACTACTCGTGTTGTGTTGGTATTTCTAGTGGTAAGCGAGCCAAAGAGCCACCCAACATATAAGTCAATACGAACCATTACACTGGTGCCGTGACCAGTTGGTTTCGGGGTGGTGCGCGGCCACATTGGCCGAAAGCCTCGGGAAACCCGAAGCGGATCCCCCCAGCCCCGGGCTAGAGGGATTCGAAGAGGATGACTTCACATCCCAGCATCTGTTGTTAGACTGGAAACCCAGTCAACAACAAATGTATAATCCAGCGGGTGTCCGAACTGTTTCCTCGACACCTGTTCTGATGGACGGTGCCACTGGTGATGGTATCGTAAACTTGTATCCGGGTACACCCCAAATGGGAGTACCGGATACGGGATTGTTCAAGGGAATAATAAAACCCTCAACTTTAGACCTGAGTGATTGGTCCCAAGCTATGACTAGCAGACGCCAGCTGTGTCCTATTGTACCAGCAGGCTCGGCTAGTAACTTGGGTATGCCAGTGGCACCGAGCCCTGGAAAACGTACTGCGACCCCCCCAGAAGCAGTACCAGATGGTCCAAACGAGGTACCCCCATTAATGACATCGTCGGACCATGACAGCGACGATGGCAAAGCCATAAGGGACGCAATAGTCCCAGGCGTGAATGCGAAGAATAAGCCTAAGGGTACTGAACCGAAAAGCTCGGAAAGGCATCACCTAGGCCGATCGCTAGACAAAGGCTTGTCTGACTCCATGTTTAATCCTGGAGGCAGTCGCAGGTCTATATACGGACGTCGGATGGGCCCCGGGTATAAAACTACCCCGGCCTATTTGAAAGCCAAAGAACAGGTAGAGTTACAAGCTAAGCGGCAACATGAACAATTCATGGCGGCCCAATTAAAAATAGAAGAGGAAACTAAGTCTCGGATCGGAAAATTACGTTCCGATGAGCAGGAGGCGATTCTAAAAGAATCTGACCTAAAGTATCGTCTAACTTCGCAACCCATCGTTTGGAAAGGAAGGAGAGAGACGAACGTGAGAAAGAGGAAAGATTGGCCGAGTTGGAACTCGAAGAAGCCAATAGACTTAGAGCAATCGAAAAGGCTAGAGCCGAAGAAGTTGCTAAGGCCCGGGATGTAAACAGATTACAATCCGAGTTGCATACTATGGAGGAGAAGCTAAAGAAACTTCAACTCCGAAAGGCGGAGACAGAGGCCAAAATGGTCTCGGAACAAGCCGAGATAAGGAAGGAGACCAACGAGTACCAAAGGTCTCAGAAAGAAAAAGGTGAAAAGTACCGCTTATTAAAGGATACTTTTAAGCGAGAGGCTTTAGCCGCTCAGGAAGAACGAAACCGAGCTGTGTCGGAAAATGAAAAGATTCGATCCGAAATCTTAGCAGAAAACGCACAGCTGAGGGAGGAACAGCGAAACCTGACCACAGATCTAGCTACCCTCACAATAAATAAGTCTGCCATGGAGAGTTATTTACAAGAGCAGGAGCAAGCGAATGCCCCTCCGGCGAGTAAGGACACAAACCCGAACTCGACTTTCGTTAAACAGGGCGACCCGGTCTCCTGTTCTACGCCGAAGCATCCGCCGTATAATCCTTTTGTCAATGATAATGCGACGCGGAATGTAGATCAAGGGGGAGTTTATATTAGAACCCAAGATAAACATGGCCGAACTAGTAGAGTCCGGATAAGTGAAGTCCCCATAGTCCACAATTTGGACCCGGACTATGTACCACGGGAAGCCTCTGACAGTAGTGCAGAGACTAACGGATTCCACATACATGTGGATCCGAGTGACAGTGTGGGGTTGGGAGCTGGTAATGACAGCAACCAACCCAATCCATCAAACGATGGCAGTCATCCAACGGGTAACCAGCCTTCAAGTGGCGGTTATCAAATCACACAAGGAGGGGGCGGTACCGCGGGTCCCACAGGCTACAGTGGTACCTCGGGTCCCGGCCCTAACCAGGGTGGCGCGGGTTATACGAACCACAGTGTGCCACAGTGGACGTATACGCAGCCACCACCACCACCTCCACCGGGCAATACGAGCTTCGGTGGTATAGGGGGCAACCGAACCTTGAATGAAACAAAGGCGGTTGAATGGAGCAAACAGCAATGCACTAGATTGATGTATGCTCATAATTCCGCCCGAAGGGTAGCCGTTATTCCAAAAGAATATGACGGTACTCGACCTTGGAAAGAGTGGTTTGAAGACTTCATCGATGTGATGAATTGTAATGGGTGGACCCCATACGAGGCCAAGCCACATCTGGTAAGATGTTTGAAGGGCGGCCCAGGTCGCATGGCTGTAGAGCAATGGCGGACCTGGTATGGTCTCGTTGGAAGTTTTGAGCAGTTGGTAGAATCTGCTAGTGGACTGTTATGCAACATGGTCAAGGAGGACCCGATGGTCCGTTTCAAGAAACGTACACAGAAGCCTAACGAAGCTTTCCGAGCATACGGTATGGAGCTCCATGCCCTGCTAAGCAAGGCCAGACCCGGTACTGAAAACCAGGACTGGTATATGGACGATTTGATCACACAATTCGTCAAGGGTCTGAGAGACCGAGATGAGCAGATTGCTGCCAGGGATGCCTGGAAAGAAGGCGTAACACTTCACGACATATTTAATGGTATAGATATGGCCGTGAAGAAGCGAACGATGTTAGCCGGAGACATACCGAATGCCAGCAGCTCGGCTCCCCTGGTGTCAGTAGTCCAGCAGTCTGGGGCACAAGTCCCCTCAGACGATTTCGAATTGATTGAAATCGAACAGGAGGACGGAACCTTCTGTTCGGTTCAATTAAGGAAGAATACTACGGGTAGAAAGTATATTCCAAGGAAAGCTCTCAATAAGCCAAGGGACTCTAGACCACCACCCGAGGTCAAGAGTGACCCGAAGGCCAGTGAGAAGGCATCCAAACCTTTTGTAAGCGCCGATAAAGTGAAGGGTCAGTCCCCGGACATGACCAAACTTATGGAGGACATGTGTAAGAAAATTACAGATGCCATCCAAGCCAGTCGGCAGAGACCCCGAGTGGATCGCCGAACTGTAAAGTGTTTCAGGTGCCAGCGCATGGGACACTATTCATCTGAGTGTACCGCTGCTAAACCGGTAATGGCTGCCTTCTATGAAGCCGAAGACAATGGCGAAGGAAGGGAGAACACTACGGATTCCACTGACGTGGAAAACTAGTGGGGGTTGTATCAACGGCATCTGATACGACCCCAAGGAAGAACGAATGCCAAAATGCTACCGGGGGTAACCCGGTGGAAGATTTCGAATCAATTACACCTGGAGGCCGGGTGGCCGGGGGTGCGCACCCCTGCACCTTGGCCGGGGCCGGGGACCCTAGTGTTTGTATGTATGAGAGTGAATATATGGAGGCGAGTGGCCACACTAGGGGAGAGGAAGGATGGATCAAAGAGTTGATCCGAGTGTGTGGGACACGCCTTCCCCCAAGTCATCCGTGTCTGGAATTCCTGAGAGGACTCGGATTGAATCTTGGTGATTCGGGAGACTTTCGCCAGTTTACCAGTAACCCCTCACCCTTAGGGGGGAGACGGTGGTATGTACCCATATCTGTGGAAGGCCGGGTAGGAGAATTCTTGGTGGATACCGGAGCTAGCCACTCCTGTGTGTCCAAAAGGTTTTTCGACTCGGTGGCCAGCAGCCATGAGAACCTCAAAACGGGGGTAAATGCTTGCACGGCCGACGGAAGCAGCATGCGTACATTTGGTAGGACGTTTATGCCTATCCGTATAGGAGGCAAAGAATTTGTTCTTTCGCCAACTATAGCAGAGGTTAGTGATGACGGAATCCTCGGACTGGATTTTGCAAGCTTATACGGGGCCGTCTTGGACCCGAGGGACGGTATGATGAGTATACGGAACCCGTATGGCTTGCATGTCCAATGCGTATTGAGACAGGTGTCTTCGGTCGCATCAGTGATACATACGGTGAAGATCTCACCGGGTACCACTTGCGATGTCCTTTGTGGCGGGTCCATGGCTCAAAGGGATGAAACTGGAGTCTATGAACCCGATACGGTGTACTTGTCGAGCGTCGGGTTAGACTCAGTGGATACATTAGTGGCTAATGCAGCTTGGACTGTATTACCCATGACTAACCGAAGTGGTTCAGTAGTCTATTTGAGGCGAGGCGACTGTATTGGGAGGATGAGCTCGGTAGAACATGTCGCCGAGGCCAAATTCAATAAACCACTGAACCCTGTTAGTAAGCATCCTTTGGATGAAGAATTCCAAAAGCTGATTGATCAGTCTGATTTAGAAAATACGGAGGATAAGGATTGCCTGGCGAAACTCCTACAGAAGTACGAGAGTGCTTTCGGTAGGGAGGGAGGACCGGTGGGTAGATCCGATAAGGTGTTGCACACCATAGATGTGGGCAACGAGAAACCTTTTAAAATTCCGTATCGTAGACTTCCTCTAAAGAAGAAGTTAATTTGCGAAGAGGAAATACAAAAACAGTTAGACCTAGGGGTAATTGTGCCCAGCTCGAGTCCCTGGTCCAGCCCTGTTTGTATGACCACTAAGAAAGACGGTACAATCCGCTTTTGTGTCGACTACCGGAAACTGAATGGTATAACTAAGAAGAACTCGTATCCTTTACCAAGGATAGACGAGACTTTAGATAGCTTGGGCGGAAACCAATGGTTCTGTACCTTGGATTTACAGTCCGGGTATTGGCAAATACCGATGCACCCCGATGACAAGGAGAAGACAGCATTCTCCAGTCATATGGGGCTATTCGAGTATAATGTCTTACCTTTCGGATTGTGTAACGCCCCCGCTACATTCGAGGCTATGATGGAATCCTTACTGAGTGATCTTTTGTGGAAGAAATGCCTGGTTTACTTGGATGATGTGGTCGTGTTCGGCAAATCGTTCAAGCAATGCCTGGCGAATCTGCAATTAGTCCTCGACCGGATACTATCAAACAGTCTTAAACTTAAACCCAAGAAGTGTAATTTGTTTAAGAAAACCATTACATACTTGGGAAGGATCATTACTCCTAACGGGGTGAGTGCGGATCCGGAAAAAGTAGAAGCTGTAGAAAATTGGGAAAGACCTACGAGTGCTAAGGAGGTGAGATCATTTTTAGGATTCTGTTCCTATTATCGTGATTTCATACCAAATTACTCTCGTGTGAGCTTCCCCATGCAGTGTTTAGCTCACTGGACTCCGGGTAGGGCACGGGACCCTTTCCCATGGACCAGCGAGCAAGAAGAATCTTTTAATAAAATAAAAGATTTGTTTAGGAATACACCCGTGTTGAAATATCCCACTCCCGAGGGACATTTCATCTTAGACACCGATGCGAGCAATGATGCAATTGGGGCAGCTCTCTCTCAGGTCCAAGGGGGAGTCGAAGTGCCAATAGCATTTGCTAGCAACACGTTAAGCAAGACACAGCGAAATTATTGTACCACCAAGCGAGAACTCCTCGCTGTGGTGGTGTATACGAAGAAGTTCAAGCATTTCCTTTGGGGAAGTGACTTTACCTTAAGAACCGACCATTCGTCTCTTAGGTGGCTCCTTAATTTTAAGGACGCCGAGGGGATGATAGTGTCATACTAGTGATTGGCATGATCAAGTTGTCATATGAGAAATATCATAAGACTAGTGGTATAAAGTGTAATTATCTCAAGGCTCTTATAAATAGTGTTATTTCCAGTTGTCACTGGTTTATTCAGCTTTAGGCAACATGTAAGAAATATCAATCATACAGTAGTTAGTATGTAGGTAGTTTGCACATACAGTAAACATACAGTAATTTATAAAGTACAATGTTCAGTTCCACTCCACCTGTGAGGTAATAATAATACAGTGTCCAGCATACTTCTAGGTGGGTTCCCACACCTAGCTCCTGACCTGCTGCTTAGAGGAATAATGTAATAATGGATAACTTTACCCTCTGGTGGAAGTCTTGAAGAAGATAGCCTCTGGCCACTAATGGTAGGAAACCAATGCCTGTCTAGCATAGTTTCACCATAGTGCAGTGGTATAGCAGGTAGCAGGAGATGACTGGAGATGTTACCTCTAGAGCGGTTCTTGGTGATGTGTCTTCCTGGAGGTGCAGACAGGCTATTTGTAGCAAATCTTGGAAAAGCACCTCCAGACTGACTGGAGCCAGCAGCATCTGCCTAACTCTACAATTGTTTGAGGGGACCCTTTCAAGTGTCACAGGGGGACAAAGGACCCCCATGGACGCCGCTATGGCCCCCATTGTCTTGGTCGGTTCTGCATCTTCAGACCCTCATAACTCGGTCGTTTATGCTTGTATAACCGCCATTTTGGGCATGCGCGGAGCTGAATGTGCCAAGATTATAATGCCCGCTGGATAGGCGCGTAACTCCCGTCGGTTTGTCTGTAGCTCACTCGGAGGTCGATTCAGTCTCCATGGCGTAACTTCCTTAATACTGGGAGTTCCGCCTTGATCTTGGGCTCATTCTGACCGTCTAATTATGGGCTTTCCATAGAATTTTTGATATTTGACCTAGGTCGCTCAGGAGCGACGCTAGAGCGACCGGAAGGTTATGGCGTCGTGCTTATGTAACCCATTGTTCAGTCCTTAGAGTGCTCAGACACTCATGACGGCGTCAGCGGTGCTCAGGCACCCGTGACGGCCGGTTGCATTCACTTACAAGTTATTAATTTGTGCATTGAACCATGAGGTCGCACACTGAGACCCTCATTTTTATTATATTGTGCAGTGAACCATTAGGTCGGAGCTTTTGATGTCATAAACTCTGTCTAACTGACTGTGGCTGGTGTGCAGTGGGGCATGAACGCTCTTATACAAAGTTTGAGCGCTCTTATAGCTCTTAGAACCAACCTATGTATTAATTTCATAGATATTTCTTTGATTAATACAAAATATGTTAGAATTTATGGAACAATAAAATGGTATATCATAGAATACTCCCTCTCCCCCGAAAGAATGCGAAACTCCGTCATTTCGCCGAGGGAATGTACAATTTATACAATTTTTACCTTATTTTGGAGTTGTATACTGTTTTGTAAGAGGATTTGAAGTAATGGGGAGTGCTTCAAATGCAATTTTTGTGGTAGAGCTTTGTCAGTATAAACAATTTTCTCCTGGGTATAAGTACATTTCCGAGTTTCTATATCTTACCATACCATAGCTTATTTGCTTATGTAACATCAATATTGGGTACAATATTCCATTTTTATGTACAACATACAATTTGGCAAATAGTGTGCAATTTTGGCATTTAATATTCAATTTAGCGTGCAAATTGAACATAAATGACAATCTCAGTGTGCAAATTTACAATTTCGCGTGTAATTGCGTTCAATTGACAATTTCAGTATGCAAATATATAATTTTTGCGTACATTTGGCAATTTAAGTGTGCAAATATATAATTTTCGCGTATATTTGGCAATTTTAGTGTGCAAATATATAATTTCGCGTACATTTGGCAATTTGAGTGTGCAAATATATAATTTTCGCGTATATTTGGCAATTTTAGTGTGCAAATATATAATTTCGCGTGCATTTGGCAATTTTAGTCTGCCAGTGTATAATTTTGCGTTCAATTGATAGTTTCTGTATGTACAAATATAATTTTGCGTACAGCTTGGATACACATAGAAATGTTGATTTTCTAAAAATCTGACTTCAGTGTATGAATTGGGTACAGACATACAGTATAATGTGCAACATATAATTCAAATGCAAATTGGATACAACTTACAATCTAGTGTGCAAACATGCAATCTTTGTGTGCAAAATTGGGTACAAGCGTACAATCTGGTGTGCAAATATACAGTTTTAGTGTGCAAATTGGGTACGAGCGTACAATCTGGTGTGCAAACATACAATTTTAGTGTGCAAATTGGGTACAAACGTACAATCTAGATTACACTATTCAATTTATGGGATTTGAGACAAATTTTTCCGAGGGCCGGAAAAACAAAGTACTTAATGTACAATAGGCTTGTTTGTCTCTGAGTTACTCATTGATTTTGCTATATGGGTGTATTAATTGGCAATTTCGGCAGTGGGCCGCTGCTTAATTGACTTTTCCCCTAGCCTTTTGAGTATGTGTCCCTGAAAGAGATTTATTTGGTGAGTATCTTAAGTAAACATGTTTTATGTCAACAATTTTCTCAACAATTTTTTTTTTTTTTTTTTTTTTCATTCATTTTTCCAACAATTTTTCTTGGATACCTAAAGTGTGTTACTTTAAGTAAACCTTGGCATAGTATACAAGTGCTAGTGGGTACAAAAACTGTCTTAGTTATCTACCTGCATTCATGTATATTAATGTTAGATTTGTACAATTTTACAATTTGTAATTTGCAATTTCGCAATTTTGCGCGTATATGCGCGCATTAATCATTGATTTTTGTGAGAATACCATAGATTTTCATATTATACATCAACAAGTGGCTGTGTATATAATTTTTTTTTTCTAATACTTTGATAATTTCATTGACAGTGGAGGTGTGTCAGGAGTGAGATGTGAGTCTCCTCCCTGGTGTGCTCATGCAGTGGTGGCACTTGAGGTGTTAGGTGCCAGATTTTGGCATGTGTCTGTGGCAGTGCCTAGCTTGGTGTCAGTGGACAGTTCAGGGTGGGGGGGGGGTGTGTGTGTGTCCATTTAAGGAGTGTGTGGCTGGTATTGGAGCATCAGTTCCTCTCTGGAAGTCACTGCTGTAGTACCATGGCCCACCTACAAGCTCTCTTTGCTCTGCCTGTCCCCCAGGTGATGGAGGTGGGGAGTCCAGCTAGGGCCCTGGTTGAGTCTAACCAGACCATCCATTATGGGTACATAGTGAGTAATTTCAAAGAGATCATAGAGCATGGTGATGTGATGGTCTGTAATTACTCCTGCCATTATTTCCTGGGCTCAGCCTTGCGTCGGGGGGCCACTGTGGCCCTTCTGACTAGGGCCTTGGGCAGTATGGGTTTCTGGCCCATGGATTATAACCTAGGGCCGCGGGAGCGAGTGCTATGGGATTATTTGTTGGCGGCATCCCTCCTCGATCTTGCGGCATCCGGGAATCCATCCACGGCTGCCGAGTATGGACTGGGGATGCTGGAGGCCCGGCTCGCTGAGTGGGAGCAGGATCACGGCCATATGTATGGCTCGGACTCGGCCCCGGACTCTCCCATTGATGTTGAACCCGAGGATCTGTGGTAGGATCCCGACTGACTGAAACCTAGGGTGAAAAAACCCGCCATCCCAAAGGCCCTTTTCAGGGCCGGCAAATTGTCCGAAAAGTTCTGAATACTGTCTCTGATGTGTTGTCTCCTGGTGGTGGACTGGGGGCAGCCTAGGCTGTGGGCAGTCTAGGCTGTTTCCACAGTCACCGGGGAGGGCTGGTGGTTTAGAAAATTAGCAATAGTCTGCATGTTTGACCTTGCGGTCTCCTCCTGTTGTTCGTCAATAATTATATCTGTTGTATTTTCCAGTGCTGTCATGGTCACCGGGCTGGTGCCACAATCATTCTGGAGAAGCATGGAGTAGTACAGTCCTTTGTTTTTAAGGGCTGGTATAGTGCTGAACCTAGTGCGCCAAGGTAGGTGTATCACCTGAGGGAGGTGATAAGCAAATTCTCCTCTCTGTGTTGTTATAACTGCTGGTCCATTCCAGGTAAATATAGCCTTAGGTAGTGGGAAGGTTTTAACCACTATATCCTTATAGGTAGGGGCAGCTGCTGATTTAATCTCATCAAATTCATGTGGTATTGGCCTCAAGGGTAGCGCGAAGTTTGAGTCTCCACAATATATTTTAAAATATATTGTGGGGTTTGTGCGCTTGGCCACATTTTTCTTGCCACAGTGTGTCTGTGCAAATTTCTTAAGGTACTTCATTATTCTGTAGGCTGAGTAGATGGTCAGGGTGAATAATATAGCAATTATCAGGGTGTGGGTTTCCTGAATTGTGAGGAAAGGGGTGTGGGTTTCCTCTGTAGGGGTTAGTTTGGTAGGATTCTTATCTGGGAGCAATTTGTGTAGGGGCAGCTCGGTGACTAGTCTGAATGCTTTGGCTGTAGGCAGGTAGGCTACAGTCCCTCCTAGTCTGTATAGTTTGAGTAGTATGTATACTATAAAAATGTGAGCTGATATCCCTAGGATGAGTCCTAAGCTTTGGAAGATTGGATGCTCTGTAACTCGACGTAGGTATGATTCCTCGTAGCGCGTTTCCATTTCCTTATCAAGGTTGGAGGCATCTTTTAATAATGTTTTGGCAAAGGGCTCTAAATTTAGTTGGGTAATATCATCCATGATTGGATTTTCCTGTAGTTTTTCTAAGGTTCTAGAAAGGTTTACTACTGGGAAATTTGGAAGATTTTTCCTTTCATCTGGTTTGGTTTCAGAAATTTTGTTAAGTGCTGCCATGAATGGTAAATTAATTGTCTTGAGAATGTAATGAAATGATAAGGTTGAGTTACAGGGCAACCTTGTGTTTGGAAGAGAAAATTCTCCTACACTGATCGTGCACCCACAGGGTACACCTATGATTGAGTAGGACTGGGCCTTCCGAGTTTCAGACGTTCTACCATGGCAGTTTGATAAAGTAATGGGGTTCATTAGTAGTGACCAGATACTCATCTTCAGAAATGGAAATAGCATGGGTGGTAGGTGCTTGCAGTGGTGAAACTGTAAACTTGCAATGTTCCTTAATCTGTTGAGCCTGGTTAGTAAAAATGGCTACAGGGCATGTAGGCCTGTGTTTATAGATTCTACCATTTACATCTCTGCATACCTTTACTGTAGTACCTTCACATGCCTGCATATCTGCTGAGTCCAATTCGATGAATAATGATTCGTCGTAAGATACTGCTAGAAACTCAGTCGTGGTTTGTAGTTTGGTGACTCCTCTGGTGGGGGTCTCCTGTGTGTCTATAGGCATGGGTGATGTAATCATTTGGTACAGTTTGAAGGTTGAGGTGGTAGATTGAATTATAATGTCCAGATGAATATATATATGGTGAGCTGAGTAAGTGTATGAGGTCAGCTTCTGTGAATAATAGAAATCTAAGTCATTAATTGCGACTTGTGCTCCAGGGTGTGTAATCCTAAGTTTGTTATTAATGTCAACTAGGTATCTAGCGAGGTCTGAGGGTGGTACTATATCAGGGGTTAGGATCCCTGATGATAGCATCCTCAGGGCTGCATTTGTTCTTTGCAGTGATTGAACTGTATTCATTCTTGCTGCTATGATAATTAATGCATCATTTAATACTTGCATTTTTTCCCTTTGAGTTTTCTCGTGCCTTGAATATGAGTCAAGTGACCTGGACAAGTTAGAGGCCCACAGGTTGACGGTGTCACCTATGGTGTTGATTGTGCTGTCCAGTACCTTCTTATCTTGGATGTATGCTTTGACAAACTTATCTTGTCTGTTTGTGATCTTTTCAATGAGATTAGCTGCTTCCTGATCCTGTTTAGCAAATTTTCTTAGTATTTCATCTATGTTCTTGAGCTGTCCCATTACTTGGTTTACATCTTCTACTGTGGCTAGACCTAGCACACCGCGAAACAGGGGTGCTAGAAAACCCAGTATGGCCTCTCTTTTGGCCTTGTCCAATGTGTTTATGGGGTTGGATAAGAACAATTTGATGGAGGCTAGTGTTTCATTTATCTCCTTGTCTGCAATTTCCAGCAAGGTGTCTAGCTCCTTAGCTTGTTGGATAATTTGGCCAGAGGTATGATCTTGTAGAGTAGGAGTGGTCAAATGGAGTATTCTATCCCTTATGGATCCTTGGGTAACGGGTGCCCGAGGTATCTTGTAGGGAATAGCTAACAACAGTGTTGTGGTTGTATGTCCATTGACCAATGGTTGAGGGCTAGGTTTGAATACTACTCCTATGTTTTGTCTCACCACAGGTGTATAACCTGCAGTAAGTGGTTCAATAGTATATAATAACAGCATAGTTAGCAGTATGGGTGAAACTCTCAGTGTCCCCATGGTGCTTGTGTAAAGCAAGTTTGCTGTTTAAAGTCTTGTCAAATTTGTAGTGATTTGGTGCTGGTAAAGTCTAAGTGTATGGTGTAACACTTTAAATGAAGTGGTTCAAACTGTACCTTTGCAAGATTGAGCTGTCTTGGCAATATGTCCGGTGAGTCTATAGAGGTTGACCAGTAAATGGTAAGGTCAGGTTGAAGGTGAAGTAGGTGTGTTCTTTATCCTAGTGCAGTCTCTCCTAATGGAGAAGTGGGCTGGCTAATTCCCAAGTGGGGTCCTGTAGACTTGTGTTCCAGACTGCAGCTGGATGAAGACTGATGGTGGGCTATGGTCCACAGTGCTTCTTATGTAGCCTACCCTACCCACATCCATTGTGGGCCTGGTATTGTTTCTCTGGAGACAATGCATTAATCTCCAGTGTCTGCTACCTGTGGGGTCTATTGTGTAGTCTGTGTACTGGTAATTAGCTCCTCCTGTCATCCAGGACAGCCATTCATGACCGTCTAGACAGTTGTCTGAGGGTAGCTTATAAGGTCAATTGATCTCTATAGACTGCTGTGTTGGCATAGCGCGCTCTTTCATGTGGGGATTAGGCTTTAGACACTCCATTGTGTTACCCTTACTCTTCTTAGACTTCATGTCTGCTTTACTTGGGGGGTCCCAGTCTTTGACCCTTTCAGAGGCAATAACCTACTGATATATTTACAAATTTGATTGGCTTTATATACATAGTAATTCATTATCAGTCACACATGTCTTATGTGTGGATGAAGAGAATTTGTAATACATTTTGAAAATCTTATGACTTTGGTATCTCAATCTTGTTTCTAATTTCTTGAAACTGCACCACACCTAGATGTCTTTCTTAGTATGTGGTGTGCAGGCCTAGGCTTGATAGGGCCTATGCCTGTGGTTTCTCTTGTAAGGGTGATATCATTTTTGTTCATTACAATTTTGCTGTAGTATTTGGCCTCATGTGGAATAAGCCTGTGTGCAAATTCATTGTTTCTGACAGCCACAACCTTTTTCAGTCTGTCTATGTGCACTGGTCTGGCCACCAATAGATTGGTGTCCAAGTTTTTGAGTTTGGCACTTGTCAAACTAGGTCTATCTACTACAACATATGGTCCCATAAAAAGGGGTTGAAGTTTCTTACACTCTGTGTTGGTCAGGATTCTTGGAATGCAAGATTGAGCTGTCTTGGCAATATGTCCGGTGAGTCTATAGAGGTTGACCAGTAAATGGTAAGGTCAGGTTGAAGGTGAAGTAGGTGTGTTCTTTATCCTAGTGCAGTCTCTCCTAATGGAGAAGTGGGCTGGCTAATTCCCAAGTGGGGTCCTGTAGACTTGTGTTCCAGACTGCAGCTGGATGAAGACTGATGGTGGGCTATGGTCCACAGTGCTTCTTATGTAGCCTACCCTACCCACATCCATTGTGGGCCTGGTATTGTTTCTCTGGAGACAATGCATTAATCTCCAGTGTCTGCTACCTGTGGGGTCTATTGTGTAGTCTGTGTACTGGTAATTAGCTCCTCCTGTCATCCAGGACAGCCATTCATGACCGTCTAGACAGTTGTCTGAGGGTAGCTTATAAGGTCAATTGATCTCTATAGACTGCTGTGTTGGCATAGCGCGCTCTTTCATGTGGGGATTAGGCTTTAGACACTCCATTGTGTTACCCTTACTCTTCTTAGACTTCATGTCTGCTTTACTTGGGGGGTCCCAGTCTTTGACCCTTTCAGAGGCAATAACCTACTGATATATTTACAAATTTGATTGGCTTTATATACATAGTAATTCATTATCAGTCACACATGTCTTATGTGTGGATGAAGAGAATTTGTAATACATTTTGAAAATCTTATGACTTTGGTATCTCAATCTTGTTTCTAATTTCTTGAAACTGCACCACACCTAGATGTCTTTCTTAGTATGTGGTGTGCAGGCCTAGGCTTGATAGGGCCTATGCCTGTGGTTTCTCTTGTAAGGGTGATATCATTTTTGTTCATTACAATTTTGCTGTAGTATTTGGCCTCATGTGGAATAAGCCTGTGTGCAAATTCATTGTTTCTGACAGCCACAACCTTTTTCAGTCTGTCTATGTGCACTGGTCTAGCCACCAATAGATTGGTGTCCAAGTTTTTGAGTTTGGCACTTGTCAAACTAGGTCTATCTACTACAACATATGGTCCCATAAAAAGGGGTTGAAGTTTCTTACACTCTGTGTTGGTCAGGATTCTTGGAATGTTTAGGTACACCATGTCGGTGACCTTGATTTCCTGTGGTGTAAGTTTCTTATCATATCTATCCTTCCTTTCCTTTTGTAGCTTGGCGACCCTTTCTATAGCTTTCCTCCTAGAGGTATCTTGATTTGTTATCATGTTAGCTACATGGTCTGCTACTGTGGATATGTCTTCCTGTATTCCCAGCCCTAAGTCCATTGGGGTGGCTGGGTTTCTCCCATGGAGTAGGAAGAAAGGGGTGAATCCTGTGGTTTGGGATTCAGTGTTGTTTAATGCAAAGGTTATGGGTTCAATAAATGAATCCCAATTGTTTTGGTGCTTTGAGCAGAATGCTCTGAGTGCTGTGCCTATGCTAGCATTGAATCTCTCTACAAGCCCATTTGATTGTGGCCTGTATGGTGAGGAGAATTTATGTTTGATCTTGAGGTGTTTAGTTCACTTTGTGAACTTTGCACCTGTATAACATGTTCCATTGTCTGTTTGAAGAGTGGCTGGTGTTCCATGATGACAAATTATATTCTTGTAGAACTCTGCTGCTGTTGTCTCAGCTTTTAAGTCAGTAGTAGCCCAAGCTGTTGCATATCTGGTAGCATAATCTATGCAGACTTGTATATGTTTGTTTCCCCTGGCAGTTGTGGGAAGTGGTCCCACCGCGTCTAGGTTTAGGAACTTCATTGGTGAAGTCATGTACTCTCTCACTGTCATTGGTGTTTTGTGTGAGTGTACTTGCCTTTTTGCTGTGAGGCATGTGTGGCAGGTGGAGACATATTTTGTTGTGTCTGCTAGCATAGACTTCCAATATACCCTAGGTCGGAGTGCTGACAGCATCCTACTTGAACCAAGATGGCCGCCAGTAGGTGAGTCATGGAAATACTGTAGTGTACTTGTTATCCATTGCTGTGGTATAACAATTTGAAGTGGTACAGTATTGGTTTTTCTCCAATTTATGGGGCATATATGGACTAATGTACCATTTACCAAGGTGTATGTCTGGCCTTGGTTGATGATTCTATTTCCTTGTGCTTTTGGTGCAGGCAAGGTTCCATCCTCAAGATATTGTATGAGGGGCAATAGGTCCTTGTCTTTCCTTTGTTCCAAGCCAAGGTTTGTACCTGAGATGGATGTGTCGGGAATCTGATCCAGTAGTTGATTTATATCTAGCACATGTTGTTTTATTCTGTCTCTTTCTTTTTCTTTTTCGTCGACTATTGGCCTATCTTGTGCCTTTTGTTGGGGTGTGTCACTCTTGTTTTGGTGTGTAGGCTCCTTTGGAGGGCCTATTCTCGCCTTGATGGGAGTGGCAACCTTTTTCTTTAGAGGCACAATTTGCTTTTTGTCAATCTTCTTTGTCTCAGAGTTCTTTGATTTAGTAGATGCAGTGTCTTTTGTGACATTTTTCCTGGCAGGTGGGGTTTTGGTAGGTTTGTTTCCTGTGACCTTTTTCTCGTTTAGAATAGTTTGTGATTGTGTGGGGGGTTTTGGTGTGCCCTCCTGAATCATTTCTCTAGTCTTTGAGCGTGTGGTCATAGGACACAAATGGTTTGATGTTTCCTCTCCCTGCATTGGTTCAAAGAATCTGACTGATTTAGAAGTTGCTTGAGTAATAGCATATATTGTGTCTTCTGGATCTTCATCATCTGAGTCAGGTGGGGTGAAGGGTGGCTCCTTAGGAGTCGCCTTCAGCATCTGATTGAGTGATGAGAATTCAATAGGCTCGAAGTCATTATCTGGAAAGAGTTGTGAGTATTCTCTCTCACAGTGGCAAAACACATAGTGTGTAGATTGCTTCAAGATACCCCTAATGGGTGTCTCTGGCCTTTCAATGGTGTTGGGTGGATCATCCCTTTTGAATGGTACCTTCTTTGTTACTTTTGCAAACTTGGTTCTACTGGCTGCTCTAACTCTCCTTGGTGGGGGTGGAGGGTTAGTCATGGGTCCAGAGTCTGGGTATTCTCTTCTAGACATAGCATCTGGTGGTGTGTTATCATCACCTTTCACGTGTTGGATGGTGAATGAAAATTGTTGTATGTCTAGAGCCCATCTGGCCCATCTATGTGTGAGTCCTGTATTGGTTAATAGTGGGATTAGGGCTGCATGGTCTGTGTATAGTTGGAAGTGTCTGGTCTCTAGATAGTGTCTGAAGTGTAATACTCCATACACTACTCCCAGTAGTTCTCTCTCTGTGGTGTTGTAATTTCTCTCATGTTTGGAGAGGGTTCTACCTGCAAAGGCTACTGGTCTGAGCACTCCTTCATTATCTCTCTGTGAGAGTACAGCTCCTAAACTCACATTGGAAGCATCAGTTGCCAAACTGAACTCTTTCTCATAGTTTGGATATCTGAGAAGAGCATTGGTACAGAGGGCATGCTTTAATGTTTTGAAAGCATTATCTGCCTCTTCTGTCCAGACAAATGCTTTGAGATGTGTCTGTAGATCATACAATGGTCTAGCAATTTGGGCATAACCTTTGATAAACTTTTTGAAGTATTGGCATAGGCCTGTGAAGGATCGGACATTTTTGACTGATTTTGGTGTTGGGAAGGTTTTGATTGACTCCACCTTTGTGGGAGATGGTTGTAGTCCCATGGGTGTGACTCTCATTCCCAAGAAGTCTATTCTGTCTATGAAGTATTCACATTTTGATTTCTTCAGTTTGAGTTTACCAACTCTTAGGCTGTTGAACACATCTTCCAGGTCATGGAAGTGTTGTTCGATTGATGGTGATAATACCAATATGTCATCTAGGTATGGTAGGGCACATTTGTACTTGAGTTTGTTCAGAATTAATGTGACTAGATGGCAGAATCCCGCCGGTGCCGTCGCTAAACCCATCGGCATCCTTTCATAGACATATTTTTTGTCATTTGCTATGAATGCGGTTTTATGCTGATCCTCCTGTCTTATAGGAATTTGAAAAAATCCCTGTTGTGCATCTAGCTTACTGAATACTCTTGGTCTGAGTGACCCTATCATGTCTAGAGTGTCATCGGCCCGGGGTGTAGATAAGGCTTGATTTATCGTGTTCTGGTTCAAATAACGAAAATCTGTGACGAGCCGATGGCCTCCCGATGATTTTTGTACTAAAAAGGATCTGGAGGCCCAGGGGCCCTCGGCACATTCTCTCAGAATGCCCTGTTGTACTAGCCTTTCACACTCTTCCCCTATTGCGGCCTGTTTTTCTGGTGTTTGTCTATATGGTAGGAAATGACATGGTACTGCCTCAGGTTTTACATGTATTGAGTGTGTATACAGGTGTGTGGCACCAATGTCTCCATCTTTTCCTACGAATACATCATCATACTTGGTCAGCAGTGACTTTAATCTATCATGCTGATCTTTGGATGTGAGCACAGATTTTGGTGGAACATTCTCTTCCAATTCTGGCTCGAGGTCATGTGCCTCACTATGTATAGCAGCTATTTCAGAGAGTCTGATTGAGTTGGGTTCAGGGTCAGCATATGTGGACTCACAGTCTGAGTCTGTGTCACTGAATTGGGTTACATCCTCAGGCCGTATGGCTGAGATGGATTGATCAGTGTGTGGGGTTGTGTCTGACACCTGTTGGGGTTTTTCTAAATCAGATTCCTTGACTTCCTGAAATAGAGCTATGATGGCACCCTTTTTGATTTT
The DNA here is from genome assembly GCA_949317995.1 of Acholoe squamosa. Taxonomy (NCBI): domain Eukaryota; kingdom Metazoa; phylum Annelida; class Polychaeta; order Phyllodocida; family Polynoidae; genus Acholoe; species Acholoe squamosa. Next base: position 66,425,140 of record OX439046.1, on the reverse strand, counting down.
ATGTGGGCGCCTGCTGGTGTTGAGTAACACTAGGGGATGTTTGTTATTTTCCCTGGGGGTTACTGCTGCCCTTTGAACTAGATATGGGGCATTGTTGTTTCTTTGGAGGTTATCTACTACTCCAGTTTTGCCTTGCAGTGATTGAGTAGATGTGACCTTACCCAATACTGCAAGTTCAGAGAATGGAGGGATGGTAAAATCCCTCACTGCCCTAATGGGTTTGAGAATTTGTTCAGGATCAACATTAAATTCAATTTGAGATTTTGTAGTGCTTAAGAAATCTGTGCCGAGTACAATGGGCTGTGTGAGGTTGGGTATTACAGCAAATTGGTATTGGAATCTGACACCTTGGATTCTAAAGTTCAGCATAGCTGAATGTCTAACATGACACACCGATCCATCTGCCAAGTGGATGTTGATTTTAGATTTCCTCAGTTGGATATGGAATCTCTTTTGGAGATCCATGAGGAATGATTGTCTGACACAGGTGATAGTAGCACCTGTATCAACCAAACATTGTACATCTGAAACATCATATAGATTTGCATTGATACAGCCATTTTGAAGAAGTACAATAGAAAGCTTGGTACTCTCACCTGTATCCTTTGATGATGAATCTGGTGGGGTGATGTGTATCACTGATGGACGTCTCTGTCTGTTAGATGGTAGATTGGCACTAGCAATTGTCTCTGGTTGGATCTTTGTTAATCCTGATTGATTGTTTGTATTTGGGGTGTCACAGTGCACTGGCCCATCGGCACTGTGACGTCCTAGTTTTCCTGGTTCTGTGGGGTGGTTGAGATGCTTGCCACCAGGAGCTTGGAGATTTGATCCATCACATGAGGTGGTATTTGGGGGTTACTTTGTTGGTTCCCCTGGTAACCTCTTGTGTCAGGCTTGTAATCCTCCTGGCGTGGGTTGGAACCCTGGTTATATTGACCAGAGTTGCTGTATTGACCGGAGTTGTTGGATCTCTGGTTGTTGTAGGCGCCATTGTTGTTGTAGGATCCACTGTTGTAGTTCCTATGTGGACTCTGGCCCCTACTGTTGGATCCTTGACTATAGGATCCAGAGTTGTTTGAACCCTGGCTGTTGTTGTAGGATCCAGAGTTGTTGTAGGATCCAGAGTTGTAGTTCCTATGTGGACTCTGGCTCCTACTGTTGGATCCTTGATTATTATAGGATCTGCCATTACTTGGGGTTCTGTCTCTCCTATCACTGTATGAAGAGTTACCATTGTTGGAGTTGGAAGAGCTGTTGTCTTTCCTACTGTTGTGACCCCCCCGGTTGTTGTTGTTGCCCCCTCTACCTCTACCTCTATTGGATTGGTAGTTGGGGTCATAGTTATTTCCTCTGTATCTACCGGTAGGGTCTCTTGATGCAACCTTAGCTTCCTGTTGCCTTACATGGGCACTAGACATTAGGTTAACATCTTCATCTGAACTAGTGCTGATTTCCTGGACCTTTTTCTTAGTAGGCTGTGGGTTGGTTTCTGCATCCCTTACCTTCCTAGATCTCTCTTGGGTCTCAACCTCTAGGGCTAGGTCTAGGGCTTGGTCAAAAGAGTCTATTTTCTTGTTCTCAAGAGCTATAGAGATCCAGGGCCTCATGCCTTGGGTAAATGCCTTGCTTAGGGTTTCATCATTCTGGCGTTGGGCATTACACACTTTCCTGAGATGGCATGCATAGTCTAGAACAGGTTCATCTATCTTTTGTGCACGGAGTGCAGTCCTTGAGATTATATTGTCTCGAGTAGCAAAATACTCTTTTAATTTATTCACTACATTGGTCCATGTCAACATATCAGGTGTGGCACTCTCCCTGAAGGATTCAAACCAAGCTAGTGCTTGTCCTTCGAGGTACTTGGGTAAATATGTTACCATGGTGTCACTGTCTGTCACTTTGTACTTATCCTTCAGATATTCTGGGAATTTGTGATCAATGAATAATGCTGTTGACATGAGTGGTGATGGGTGTGAAAAGGTTTTGGGTTTTGTTACCTCATGTATCCTGATCTTTCTGTCGTCCTGCTGTTTATTGTCTATGAGCTTGGTCATGTTGGACACCATGGAGATTATGATGTCATCTTTGGATCCAGAGGCAGATGGTGTGACAACAGGTGTGATGGCAGGTGTGGGAGGTTGTGGGGTCTGGGATGATACCATCTTCATGAGATCTGCTATCTGTTGTTGTTGTCTCTCTAGGGACTTCCGCTGAACTTCCATGGCCTTCTGTTGAGCATCTATTGCTGCATTCCTCTCTGCCAGTTGTTGGTTGAGGATCCTCTCCCTTTCCTCCTGCTGGGACTTGTTGGTCTCTAGGGCAGTAACTGCATCTTGGATGGCCTTCTCATAGGCCCTTATCTTCTCAGCTGTCTGATTAGGTTGGGGGCCTTCATCGGTGTCCATGATGGAGGGTGTGGGGGAGGTGTCTCTGGAGGAGTGGCTGTCAAAGGCTGGAGCTGGGGTGGAGGATCTAGATGAGGGTGTGGATCCACCCCCTGAGGCAGATCCTTCTTCCCCTGAGGTAGATAGCGTGAGTTGGGCGTCCTGTAGAGATCCCTGGGAAATGTTGGATCCCTGAGAACTGGTTGTTCCCTGAGTAGACAGGGTGGGTGGTGTGGGGTCTACTGAGTGTGGGTCTGTTGTATTGGAGGCTGGTTTGCCTCCTGTGGGCCTCCTAGATCTTGGTGGGAGGGAGACCTCTTCAACAGGCCCCTGACTACGTAAGGTCTTTGTGTGTTGTTCTGCCAGCTTGACTGATAAGGCCTTGATGTGTGTGGTGGACCTCACTGACGTGTGGGAGACCTCACTGACGTGTGGGAGACCTCACTGACGTGTGGGAGACCTCACTGACGTGTGGGAGACCTCTCTGACGTGTGGGAGACCTCACTGACGTGTGGGAGACCTCTCTGACGTTTGGGAGACCTCACTGACGTTTGGGAGACCTCACTGACGTTTGGGAGACCTCACTGACGTTTTGGGAGACCTCACTGACGTTTTGGGAGACCTCACTGATATATGAGAGATCTTACTGTTGTGTGAGAGATCTCATTGATGTGTGGGAGATCTCACTGATGTGTGGGAGATCTCATTGATGTGTGGGAGATCTCACTGATGTGTGGGAGATCTCATTGATGTGTGGGAGATCTCACTGGTATGTGGGAGATCTCACTGGTGACCTTGGTGGGTATGGTGTCAAGGTCAAGGTCACTGGGTGGGTGGAGTGGGTCTAACTGTGTGTATGCGGTACCAGCTTTTAATTTACTGTGTGCATGATTGTTCCCAGTTGCGGTACCAGCTTTAACTTACTGTGTGCATGATTGTTTTTAGTTGTGTTACCAGCTTTAAATTTTATGAGCCTGTGAGGGATGGGATCTTAGTAGGATGTTCTCCACCACTTTGTCATACTAGTGATTGGCATGATCAAGTTGTCATATGAGAAATATCATAAGACTAGTGGTATAAAGTGTAATTATCTCAAGGCTCTTATAAATAGTGTTATTTCCAGTTGTCACTGGTTTATTCAGCTTTAGGCAACATGTAAGAAATATCAATCATACAGTAGTTAGTATGTAGGTAGTTTGCACATACAGTAAACATACAGTAATTTATAAAGTACAATGTTCAGTTCCACTCCACCTGTGAGGTAATAATAATACAGTGTCCAGCATACTTCTAGGTGGGTTCCCACACCTAGCTCCTGACCTGCTGCTTAGAGGAATAATGTAATAATGGATAACTTTACCCTCTGGTGGAAGTCTTGAAGAAGATAGCCTCTGGCCACTAATGGTAGGAAACCAATGCCTGTCTAGCATAGTTTCACCATAGTGCAGTGGTATAGCAGGTAGCAGGAGATGACTGGAGATGTTACCTCTAGAGCGGTTCTTGGTGATGTGTCTTCCTGGAGGTGCAGACAGGCTATTTGTAGCAAATCTTGGAAAAGCACCTCCAGACTGACTGGAGCCAGCAGCATCTGCCTAACTCTACAATTGTTTGAGGGGACCCTTTCAAGTGTCACAGGGGGACAAAGGACCCCCATGGACGCCGCTATGGCCCCCATTGTCTTGGTCGGTTCTGCATCTTCAGACCCTCATAACTCGGTCGTTTATGCTTGTATAACCGCCATTTTGGGCATGCGTGGAGCTGAATGTGCCAAGATTATAATGCCCGCTGGATAGGCGCGTAACTCCCGCCGGTTTGTCTGTAGCTCACTCGGAGGTCGATTCAGTCTCCATGGCGTAACTTCCTTAATACTGGGAGTTCCGCCTTGATCTTGGGCTCATTCTGACCGTCTAATTATGGGCTTTCCATAAAATTTTTGATATTTGACCTAGGTCGCTCAGGAGCGACGCTAGAGCGACCGGAAGGTTATGGCGTCGTGCTTATGTAACCCATTGTTCAGTCCTTAGAGTGCTCAGACACTCATGACGGCGTCAGCGGTGCTCAGGCACCCGTGACGGCCGGTTGCATTCACTTACAAGTTATTAATTTGTGCATTGAACCATGAGGTCGCACACTGAGACCCTCATTTTTATTATATTGTGCAGTGAACCATTAGGTCGGAGCTTTTGATGTCATAAACTCTGTCTAACTGACTGTGGCTGGTGTGCAGTGGGGCATGAACGCTCTTATACAAAGTTTGAGCGCTCTTATAGCTCTTAGAACCAACCTATGTATTAATTTCATAGATATTTCTTTGATTAATACAAAATATGTTAGAATTTATGGAACAATAAAATGGTATATCATAATAGGACGATGGTTAGCTCACCTATCCGAATTCGGATTAGAGCATAAGCAAATAGAGCACCGACCCGGTACTAAACATATCAATGCGGATGCCCTGTCGAGACGACCCATCCGAAGGTGCCAAAATGCCACTTGTGATGACTGCGGAGCCCACAATGCTGTGGTAGCCGGGTTGGTATTTAATCATACCACCCCCCGTATTCCCTGGGAGGAGGCTGTGTGTAGCTATCTTGATTGGTCCCCGGAGACCATAAAGAAGTTCCAACAGTCGGATCCCACCACTGCGCGCATAACGGAATACCTACGGACAGGTAGTAAACCGGCAAGGCCGCTAGTATCCCTAGAAGATAGGGAGGCGAGGCGGTTGCTAGCCCAATGGACCGAGCTAGAGATCCGAGACGGCATACTGTGCAGGTGGAAGACAACTCCCACCAACGGTAAGCTGTTGCAAATAGTGATACCCACCCCGATGAGGAGGGACATCATGTATTATTGCCATGGCCATCAAACAAGTGGCCATTTCGGTAAGAAAAGGTCAATAGAGCGCCTACAAAGGCGTTACTACTGGCCCGGTATGAGAGGCAACCTGCTTCGGTGGATCGCCACTTGCCCGGATTGCTGTAAAAACAAGCCGGGACCCGGCCTGGGTAAGCAACCCCTATCCCAGGAATTGTTTGGTATCAGATTCGCTCGAGTGGCGATAGATATCATCAGTGGAATTAAAACGACGCCCCGAGATAATACTTGTATGATGGTCGTAACCGACTATTATACCAAGTACACTCGGGTGTTCCCCCTTCCTAACCACAAAGCCGCCACGTGTGCGGAGGCATTTGTGAAAGGCTGGGTGCTACATTTGGGTGTTCCCCTTATGATGCACAGCGACCAAGGAAGGGAGTTTGAGTCGGAGCTATGGCAGGAAATGTGCCATTACCTAGCCATTTGCAAGACCCGAACAAACCCATACCGACCACAGTCGGATGGGCAGGTAGAGCGTTTCAACAGAACCCTCATACAAGTGCTAAAGCCCCTGGTCAATACCCACCAGGACGACTGGGATGAACAGTGTGAGTTTGTGGTACATGCCTACAACAACACTGTCCATTCATCCACTAATTGCACTCCCAACCTGCTAGTGTTCGGCGAGGACATCATAATGCCCGCCGACTTAGTGTATGGAGTGGTTGGTATAGACCCGGAGGCGCCCTGCACTGTGTTGTTTGTGGAGTCATTAAGGGACAGGTTCAAACAGGCATACGAGGCTGTTCGTAAAGAACTGCTGAAGAGTGCGAAGTGGCAGAAGGTGGGTTATGACACCAATGCTAAACGAACTCGTTTTAATGTAGGGGACAAAGTCCTAAGGTATTATGAGCCGCTGGAGAAGCTGAAGCTCGTAACGCCTTGGGAAGGTCCGTTTAAAATAATTCGTGTCATCTCCGAATCCACGGTGATGATGGAGGACTGCTTAACTGGTAGGAAATGGAAGACAAATGTCGGAAAACTTCGGCCCTGGAAGGGACGCGAAGAGGCGGAGAGGGAGTTCGGCTACAAACCACCTGTATCTGTCCCTAGTGGACCGAGCGTGGTAGTACCGACGAAACGCCCTAGAGGCCGGCCGAGAAAGACGCCGGGAGACGAGGGTATGGTGAAAAAGAAGACGAAGGCCAGGAAACGACCTAATCGTAAGAAAAGGAAAAATGTCTCGCTGAGTGAAGGCATTACGTATGGGAAGGTGCCCGCAGTGGCTAAGCGGAATCCGGAAAGGGCCGTACGTAAAGCCGGGAAAAATAAAAGGCTAACCGAAGGCGTTAGACGCAGTCCCCGGTTGAGGTCTGCCGTAACCTAACTCAGTACACAACGAGCTGCTGCGTGTTGTCCGCCATAGGCGGGTAACATACGTTCCACGGCTGGAGATGTCGAACGTGCCCTCCCCGGGGAGCTGTATCCCGTGAGCGGCGGTCGGATTAACCGGTACATTCGCTTTGAAGCGTTGTATAAACCGCCAAACTCCAGCAGATAGCACTCGGGTGGTAGGCCACGTCTCGCATGTCGAGTCGAATGTTAGTTCGGATCTAGTTCCCTAGGTGGCGCCGCGGGTGCGGCGGGAAAGCTTGGAACTAGGTCACCGGATAGCCACGGCGGGATCTCGCGAGGCGAGATGCGTGACGTCATACTGGTCATAACTAGAGCGGACTCGTGGTGGTTAGACGCCACCCGTTTTTGCTCTAGTTAGTGTTGGCAGTTTACAGGCCCCTAGCTGTCGGTTAGCTTGCCTAACATCAACCTTTTGTTGGACGAATCCTTCGGGAGGAGTCCAACACAGACGCCAATTCATTTGGAAGTCGCCCTCAGTGCCATGGCACAGGGGACGATTGACGCCGCGCGTCAAACTGCCAACGTTCTGTTGGAACTAGGCGAGGACCCAAAGGTCCCGTCCCGGGTCGAGGAATCTATGGATTCTTCGACAGAGGAGGCCGCCCGGACGCTCTCGGCTATGGCCGAGGCCACCGACCGGGAGAGGATGCCACCTCCACCACCACCACGCCCGGAGCGCTCGTCTGCAGCAGCCGCTTCGGGTAGCAAAGTGGATGTCCTGGACATTCCAATGTATCCTCCGGGATTCAAGACTCGGATCGAACGTATGGCACACGTCGATCGCGAGGCCGGTGTTGTGTACACCTCCTGGGGGACTTACATCCCCATGCATGCCTCCATGTTCGGATGCCGACCATTGGCGGTGGAGCAGGGCGTGCCCGAGCCCATACCAGATGATTTCAAGACTCTGGTAATGGACTCGTGCAGTGACGAGTTGGCTGACAATATGCCAGTCTCTTGGCTTCGCAACTACCTGAAGTTAGCGGAGAAGATGGCGGTCAACGAGAGTCTGGCCCGAGCTGTGTTGATCTCCGAGGGCATCACCCGAAAGGCCTCGCAGTTAAGGGAGTCCGAATCCGACATGGATACAGACTCCACAGTCACCTTGTCGTCGGTGGAAACCGACCAGGTCAAGCGATTGACCCGTAAACCTGCGCCTAAGGGTCCTCTCACCGAGAGCGATCTGGAGGCTGAGGATGTCCGCATCGCCGTTGAGAGGTCCACAACCGAGACCGACCCAGCTGCCGACATCCCGGAGGCACCTGGCGAGATCTCGGAAGAGGACATCTCGCGCCAGCAGGCTGCTGTGGAGGCAAAGCGAGCCGAGCTTGCCAAGCAGCAGAAGGAGCTTACCGCAGCTCGCCGGGCCCATCGCAAGCAGCAGGCCCAACAGAAAGCCAAGGTCTCTTCCGACTCTGACTCCCCGGTCAGCGGAAGGAGGAGCCCTCGTACAGAGGACAGGAATCCACGGGAGTCGGATTCCAGTCCTGAGATGCCGGCGCAGCCCACCAAGGTTCAGCGCCGGAAGAAGAAGAGCGGAGCGAAAGCGTCTCCGGCAGAGCCCACGCCCCCCACCAAGCCGAGGGGAAAGGGTCAGCCGAAGGCACCCGCTTCCATCACCACACCCTCAACCACCACAGTAGCCACCTCGGCTGTAGCTTCCACTGCCAGCACCAGCGGAAAAAGCGCCAAATCCTCTGCCAAGGCTTCGGCTGGTACCACCACCACCAGCCGAGCGAGCAGGGGAGCTGGTATCTACTTGGACAGTGAGGATAGCGACAGCGATCCAGAACTGCCCGAGTCGGCCAAATCTGATTTGGAGTCCGTGACAACGTGGGAAGAGATGACCATGGATGTCCCGAAGGACGACAATCAGAAATGGATGTGGAAGAATGCAGCCGAGGGGTTCAAAGAACGGACTCCTCGCTGCTTCGCGGACTGTGCCTATGACACGGTCCACTACATGTGTCCCGGCGCCGTCAATAAGGACGGTGATAGCGATGACGAGGAGTGGATGAAGTCCGGCCCCTCGGATACGCCTGTAGGTAAATTCTACCTCATTTGGATTGATCAGCTGAAATCCAAATTGGGGTCGATTTACAGCTACGAGGCCCGGACGAAAGTTCAGTGGGCAATGACCCAATGGGGACCAACCGGCAGCCGCCGACGGTGCCCATTCGAGTCATGCCAGCTGGCTCTCACGGGTGAGAAGATGTTCGAGACGAAGCCTCGCTTCGCTCGCCACATTGTTGAACATCACATGCACCACAAGCCTGTGATGATGTGTGTGCTTGGGGACCGCCCGAGCAAACATTGTGATGGCTCGTTCAGCACTCACCGGCGCCGAGACATGGCTCTGCACTTGCAGAAGGCCCATGGCATCGGCCTGGAGAAAACCAGGAAACGAGCCATCAAGTGCTTCAACGAGCTCCTAGCTAACTGGGCCTCGTTGAGCGCTAAAGACGTCAAGGAGCAGGCATTCGAGACCGGATTCTGCTCGTGGAAGAGCGGCAACTTGTTGACCTTCTTCCAAATCAACTTCTCGTCCACGAAATTCGGGATGCCCAGTGAGGTGCACCTGAAGGTGAAAAAGTGGCGAGGGGATGATAAGCGAGAGAAGGCCAAGGCCCGCTCGAAGGGTCCCGGCGGAGGCACAACAACAGCTACCGGTGCTTCCAAGAGGACCCGAGCAGACCGGTCCGTGAGCCCTTCGGGTGGCAAGGACCAGCCAAGACCAGCTAACCCAGCTGATCGTCGCGAGTCGGGACAACAAGTCTCGGCTCTGGATATGCCCAGCAACCAGGCCCGTAGGGCGGTTAGCCAGGCAACCACACCGGCGACTCCAGCCACCACCTCTACACCTGCACCCGCGGAACAACGCCCGGGCGAAGCCTCTGGCAGCCAGGATGATGGGGGCGAAATCCTCGCTCCCCCATCCGGGTATTCGTCTTTTTGGGCCGGAGAGGGATCTTCCGGCAAGCGCCCCACGTATAGTGAGTACGCGGCGAAGTTCCCCGCAGTGGGACCAGCTGGACCCGAGTCGCAGGTCCTTACCTCCCTGGGCCGGACCAAACCCTGTGGTAGAGGCCGCGGTGGGCTGGAGTCCACCCGAGCTTCCCCGGGTGGTGGCCGAGGCCGGGGCGGTCTAACGGTTGAGGGCCCGTCTGCTCCTCCAGCAGGTACTCCGCCTGCCTCAGTGGAAGCCACCGCGCCTCCACCAGTCATAGTTCCACCAACGGGCCCTCGGGTACCCCTGATGGAGCTAATTTCGGATACACTGTCAGGTCTTCAGGATCCGAACACGTTTGTTGACCACCGAGATGTCCAAACGGTTCACATCCAGAATGAACTGATGGCGGAGTGGCAGGCATTGCACCGCCAGAAGTCAGTCGACTACTGGCGGGCGATGACTGAAGCCACCCTCAATCTGGTATACGAAATCCAGAAGAGGGAGGAAGACAAGATCAGGCAGCTGGAGAAGGACAGAGTCCAAGAGGCTCTCGAATCCTGCCGGCGTCAGCAGAAGGAAGCTGAAAAGCTTAAGGAGTTTCACCAAGCTGAAAACGCCAGATACATACATAGGTTCAAGGAGGCTGACCTCAAGTTTTTCCTGGCATTCGGGAAACATCTCGAGGAGTGGGACGGCTTACCGTCGTCCCTTATCTTCATACCGGATGTACCCCCGGATGCCCCACCGGTCCCGGTTACTCCACCGGTTCCGGCCACTCCACCGGTCCCGGCTGCTCCGCCAGTTCCGGCAGCTCTCCTGCTCCCGCCCCCTACTGTCACCCGGACTGTTCCAACTGCCACGGTTGCTCCACCAGCATCCGAGGCAATGGACAGTCCATCCGCGGTGATGAGGGCCTTGAGCTTGGAGAGCGATACGCCCAGCGAGGCTTCCGCGGCGCTCTCTGTGAGCAGCTGTAGCAGCTCGGCTCCATCTGCCTCAGTGGAGTCGGCTGAGAAGATGGACACGGATCCGGAAGATCTTTAAGTGTCCATCTGACGGTGTCTCCTTTGTACCCGAGGGTAAAAGCATTTAATATGCCAGAGGCACTGTTCCTTACGCTGGACTCCTAATATCTGGAACGTAACCTGCAGCGAAGATGGACGCTAAACCCGACACGCCAAAAGGGATTACCACACCTACCCGGGGCTCCATCTTCCCATCTTCATCAGGGCACATCACAACAGCAACGTGGCTTGCCACCACACATATGTCGCCGGATGGAGCTGCAGAAACCAGTCGTTCCAGATTGGCCGGAAGTCCGGTATATTGTAAGGGTGATCCTGCTACCCTGGTAGGACACCTATATTTATCAGTATTATTATTTTTGTATAAATATATTTTCATACCAAATCTATATTCTTGTAATTAAAACAAACAAAATTTTTTTTCTCGGGTTATCTACCCCACCTCGGGTCGGTTAGTTAATACTGTAAAATTTTATTCATATCACCTGATTACTCGTCTACCACTTTTTAATGCGTCTCGTTTATAATAATAACACTATTGTAACACTGTTACTACATATCACCATAGGTCGATGGTGCATAAGGCGCCACTTCCTATTCGTTATTATTAATTATCATTACTTCGGGTTATATGCGACGATGCCTCATTATGTACATATTATTTATAATGCCCCTAGATGTTCTATATCCTATACGAACTGTATATATAGACTTACCTATTTGTGTATGATATTACTGTATAAAGCTAAACAATAGGTATTTGTTAATCACACCTAACCCTAGGTATAGTCTAGTGGGGGTGGTGTAGGGGCCGGTATCGTCGTATATATATTAGTGCCGTTCATCCGAGAGACGTGTTCGTGTGGTGCCTGTTCCTTCTATGCCAGCTAGGTGTCGCTTTGTGATACCCCGTTGGTACAAGAGGGGGCGGCACCATGCCTCGCGTCCAGCTCCTACTAAGGAGCCGGACGAGCGGCAGAAGGTGACTGGATCTAGTCCAGTCCAGACGCGCAGTTTAACCTGTAGACTAGAGTGCAATAAAGTCCTACCCGAGAGGTAGGGGTTTCTGGGGCTTTGCCCAACCCGAACTACTCGTGTTGTGTTGGTATTTCTAGTGGTAAGCGAGCCAAAGAGCCACCCAACATATAAGTCAATACGAACCATTACAGTTGTTTGATATACTTACACAGAGATTTCGCAGAAGTTTCTGTCTATCTTTCGTTCGTACAGCTGGGTCCTCGATAAAGTTTTTCAAGTCCTTCAGTGTCTACCATGTAAATAGAAAACAATGAGAATACAAGAATCAAAATTTTGCAATATTAGACATTTCATAAAATCATACATATTTAAATTTGGGTTATTCCAATAATTGGGCGTCCCAACATCCAACAACAACAAGGAGAGTATAAACTCAATAGAAATCTATCAGATAGGACTTTTAAGACTCACTGATATGATGGCAACTGTCTGTTTTGATGTTAACATGTAGTTAGGATCTTGTCGCTGAAATGATAGAAACATCATACAATCAGAGGGACAATGGAGTTTTGATATATTGTGAAAATTGCTTGGGCGGATTCATTATTAGGGAGGTTTAACAACCATGATGGATGTCACCGGTGCCTCATTAAACACAATTCTGTAAGTATGCTGCACCTCTGTGAAATAATACCTATGTAGAGATTGCTAAACCTCCCTAATACAGCACCTGTCTTAATGGGAGTATAATTAAATGAAATTTGCTAGATAAGCCACTGTATGGTAATGATCTGCAAATGAATAATTTCTGATAAGGGGTGTAAAAGCTCACCTTGACAATGAGATCCTCCATGAAGGGTACCATACCAGCGATGTAGTTGAAGTTACGCCATTCCGCCTCTGCCACCTTTTGTAGTGTGAATGCGTCCTGGTACTGCTGTGAGGAACTCGCCTTTACCTGTGTGGGTGGCAACCATGTATGTAACAGTTATGTTTGTGTTAGCATACAGGTGTTTTATAGCTAATGCCTACAAGTTCTCATCAAAAGGACTATATTGCCTTTACCAAAAGCCTGTACTGGTATTTAAAGGCGTTTTGGGAATAGGAGTTCATTGAGTTCATTATTACCTGGAGCAGGTTGGCTCTGTCCCATATGATTGCATCCATGTCTGACCTGACTCCATTGGACTGCTGCCTCTTCTCATAGGGTAGGTCTAAAAGAACATTTAGTAGTTACACAGTAACACACTGGTGGTATGAGGTTAAAAAAGCCATGAATCCAATGCAGACTGCACAGGGTTGATACACCACAAGACAGTTATATAAAACACCAATGAAGTGCACTTAATTGGTAAATTATGGCAATATTAGAGGCCCTCAGTTCTTTAAGGGCCACTAATTCATTAATACATAATGGCCATGCTTGAATGCAGCCATGGTGAGTAACTTAGAAGGGCCATATATATGGGTCAGGTCATCAGAAAGTGTAAGATGTTGCCCTTGAAGGCCCTTAAAAATTAATTTTCTAACTATTTTATATAACCCTAACACATTTGTGAAGGGACATCCCCTCAGCTCAGAAAACCAAAAAAACATACTTAGGACATCCAGTTCCATTTTTATTGCTTGCTTTGTGTCATGTAACATCCGGTACCAAAATGATGAAATATGGAGGTAATTAAAATTGCTGTCAGTAATAGAGATTGTCCGATTATGCATAGCAAACACATGCAATAGCAAGGCCAATATGTCTATTATTGACTTCAATTACGAAATGGAACAAAATTTGTGTTATACATGCACAGTAGACTGCCTCTTACATGATGATAAAAGTACCGGACGTTACGTAACGTCCGGTACTTTTATCAGAATTATTTCACATAAGCTGCTCTCACATGGAGACAGATGCTGATAGACACACAATTTTTTCACCAAAGTACGGGATAATAGGTCCAATTATATAGGTTATAACAAAAATGTTGAAGCTTTATTTTTTCCATGTAATATAACTGATTAGGTTTAGCTACCGGACATTACAAATTACAGATCTCCATTTCCAAAGACACATGATGAAAAATTCTCATTCAGTAACATGTCCAAACCTCATGGAAATGATACCTATAATCATATACAAAATAAAAAATAACTTTGGGATACTCCAGATGTTCTTTCTTCAATACAGGACACTTGTAAAAAATACAAAAAGTCAAAAAAGAACAAATTTGGCCATTTTTTCACTTTGGCAGGCTACAAGTCTGAGAGTTTTTGACGCATGACCACAAACTAACATTTTTCTGATAGCCCTAAGTGTCCCCTATCAAATGAGTCTATGTAAGAGAAGATTGGTTCACAAATTCTTTCTCCAGAGCCATAAGAGTCCAAAATAACCCCGAAAACACTAAATCTACTGCTTTCTGGCGACCTGACCCATATACTCACGCATCATACAGACCACATGAGATTCATATACCCCCAAAGGGTTAGGATGATGCTTCAGAGAAGCGCCAATGAGAGGTATCACCAGCACTTCATTGGTGCATTATGACAACCAATTGGCATGTTGCGCTCTCACATTAAGGACCCTTAATGAAGGGGCTTAAGTGTAAAAGACTTAATAGATGAGGCAGTACTTGAGGCAGTACTAGGTTGAGGTTACTTACCGACTGGAACATGAAGCCAACATCCCGTCAGCACATGCTGGATCCTCACAGTGCTGTCAATATTTATCTCACTATTCTCCGGTCTCTGAAATATAATTATCGTTAAGTCAACTGCAGAGGGGATGATGATTAACTTTTGAAGCTAGTACCTAGGAGTTCCTTATGGTGTGGACATTGCCATCTGAGTTATAACCTTGAATCAATTAAGTTCAGGTGATGAAAGAAGGCTGGTTTGATTTCTGCTTATCAGCTTAGGCAATGACATCTCCTGATTTGTTGGGTCAACCAAGTCTGCCCTGTCAGCAGTCAGCTTTATCTGATACACACTTTTGAGTACAAGCATTTATACATATTGCTGATTATATCCATATTGTTCATTACAATTATACACTATAGTAGTTATTCAGGATGAACCTTGTACAATAGTTTGAAGGACTAAAAAGTGCAATAAAACAACATGCACATTTGTCACCATGAGGCATGGATACAGGCTTGCATAAAATATGGTCGCTTAAAAATGTCTTCTATATGTCTTCTATCATATTCTTCAAAAACCTGCAACCAGGTTATGAAAAAGTGGCCACATCACCTACCTCTGAGAGTGAGTGTATCTTAAAGACAGTTTTTGGGCTGAGTCCATCATGTGACAAAATAATCTCACATTCCTCGGTCAGAGCCAGGTAGCGCCTGGTCGTCATGTGCCGAAAGCGCACTGAGTCTTCCCAACAGACCAACTGACCAGAAAGGATGCTAGAAGCCAGCTCAACCTGCCAGTAGGTTATACCAGATTTGGGGCAATACAGTGTGCGTCGGTCATTAGGATCTGTCTCTCGTATACGCAGGTGAACTGCAAACAGACAAAATCTCAATCAAATCATGATCATTACCCACCTATCTAGTATTTCTGCTTTCCTTCTAGATTTAGTGAAAGCTATGACATTTACATATCCATCCATTGCTACACTTCACAAAATAAGTAAACATAAGCTAGGACCTAGGAGTTCTTGATGACTCGATATATGATTTATTTCAAAGCACAATATAAAAAGTTAATGATAATGAACACAAAGCTGCTGGTGCCTACCATCTTCTACTGGAGGCAGATTGGAGCTTCCTTCAGCCACCAGGTAGGCCTCAAGGTCCTTGTGAAACAACCTAACAACATCTCCACCCTCAAATCAGAGAGAAAAATTAAAACATCCCATACGTCTGATGAAAACTCAAAAATAAAGATAACCTATTATCTATTATTTACATCTTTAGATGATAACCAGAGCTGCTTATCAATTGCAAATCAATCCCAATATCACTAGGCTCCACTGCTTATTCTAAGCAGGTACCTATTAAAGGACCCTAAATGTATACAGGCCACTTGAGAACTCAATTGAATTCAAAGTGTTATATGAAATTATCATTATAGATGTATATATGTTTATCAATGACAAATTGAACAAGTTACAAGGAGTGGAATGATGTGAGAACTGACCTTGATGAAGTTGTCTGATTCGTTCTGCCGCCTGTAATACAGTGACAGTGTAAAGCCTGCCTTATCGACCCCAGAATTCAGTTCAGATCTGCAAGGTAGATGTGATTTAGTTGATTAAAGCAGGTATTCCGCTGCCGTCGGTCGGCCAGGTTTTTACTAATCCGATTATTCTTAATAATGCAAATGTATAAAAGAAATCGGTCAGATTAGTGACAAATCTGCCGACCGACGGCAGTGGAATACTTGCTTAGATAAATAAAAAATTATAACATTTTAATCATCCTTCAGCTGCAAAGCTATAATATTCAAGTTTATACCGAAAAGATTGATTTCATTGGATTCCCCCAAAATCTCCCTCTGCAGGACAAATTTAAATGTGCAACCCACAAAATGTCCTCAAAAATTCCAATAAATTTGTCAAATCATAGAGAAACCATCAAATCGCTTGATGGGAAATTTAGAACTCTCCTAAGAGTATGATGTTGATTTCAATACCAAAAAGAAAGCAAAAGCAGGGTGATTCATAAGAAAAACAGATGACAAAGAATCACAATTTTCCTCACAATCCTAAGGTCATCAGGGTAAATGTGATTTTCATCATATTTATATGAATACCCATCTGATTGACATTAATTGATGCAATTTAGATGAATTCGATGTGCTGGCAGGGTATTGTCAATTCAACCTACCCTCGAGTGAATGAGTCGATTTGGTATGGGTCACTGGCGTTCAGGAAGTTTCCTGGTGACTTGACACTTTCCAACACAATCTGGTCATGTACCTCAATCTAAGAGGATAAAAGAGGTAGAACGCTGGAAATTTTTTGAGCAGTGTTAAAGGGTTTGAATAAAGTATTGATTGCAGAACTTTTAGTCACTTTTGTTAGGCAAAACTTGATGAATCTTAAAGTAAGGCATTTTATTGTATCAAAGATGATGTCCCATTGTCAGCTGGAAAGCATAATTTAAATACCTGTAGTATGCTCAGTGTATTGAAAGGACTAGTTAGACATAACAATAAAAAGAAATTAATAACATTATATACATCATATTCAAAGATAGTCCTCTAAGAATACTTACAAATTCGCCTTCCACCTTGATCTTGTAGCGTGGCAGAATTTTGAACAAGGCATTCTTTGAGCTAAATGGTTTCAATGACACCATCATTTTACTTTTGTCCACTGCACTTGTGTTATCTGTGCTGATGTGTATGAACTTGTTACTAAACACATGGAGCAACTGGAATAAATGGAAATTGATAATAACTGCATGAATTCAAACAGAACTGCATGAATTTCCTTTTGTTGTACTTAATACTGATATAGATTAAGGTACATCATTATGACTTATACTCATTAATTTAAGATGTGATGGTGCCTTAATACATGTAATTCAAGGAGTAATGATACTCCTGAAAGATTGGTATGACTTATATACACAGGCCAGAAGGGTAAATGTCAAAAGTAACATACCTGCACTGTTTGTCCATAGCGCAGCCTCTTGCCCAGCAGTCGTGCCTGTTCAGCCGTGTTATCTGATTGCTCTATATCAGCCATTGTCTGTAACATAGATATACATAGGAATCGTTACTGTATAAAGAGTCTTCATTGTTACTCAATGAAGGAACAAAATGCCCATCCTGCATTAGGTCGATAGATTGATTGAAGATTGATTTGTTTAACACCCTAAGGCTCTTGCACCTCACGGGACTGCCTCATTAGTTTTTGAACATCAAGTCCTTTCTTTCTCAGTTTGGACAGGTATTTAAAAGCTGCTTGTCCATACAGCTAGACAGGTTTTTATATGCTGCTTGTCCATCACAGCAGTGACCATATCTGTGGATGACCGAATCTATGAGATGAACAATCAAATCTATGAGGAGGGTTGATGGGGGAAACTGCTGCCTCATTCCCCTACTTCCTCAAAGGATAATAAGTGTTCTTTATTTGCCTGGTCCCATAGGCGGGGCCAGACAAACCTCGGCCTTTAATCACTCAGAGGTGGTTCACTGAGGGGGAACCCATGACAAAAGACAATCATGTAGGCCTGGGCCGGCACATATGGACAGCAGGTGCCTACATGCTCACCTCATGTTCCAAAGAACCTCGAGTTTGTCACCTCTTACAAATCTGGTATGCCCACTGTTAGTGTGGAAGGGGATTTCTCCTTTGTGGACTCCTGATGAAGTTATTCTGCTCGTCCATGCCCCCACATGAAGGTCCCCACTCCACAGGGGGAATGGGGTCGATTTTTTTCCTTAATGTTTTAAATGGATGCCACCTTAATAAATACAAGTCATGCACAAATATCGTAGAATATACACAAAAAATAATGGGTTTACATCCATTCATGCACATTAGTTCCTTTTGTGTTCATAACATTTGAAAGAAGAACTGTACTTGCATGGAGGGGGGATGCATATTTTTTTGCGTTTTTAGAGAATTTCTTCAATACTGAAGCACTACCAATTATTTTGATAAAAGGCTCCTGACTAAAATAGATTTTGCAAACCGATATGCATCATGAACTCTATTGTTCTCTCCCAATCATAAGCTTTTTTTGCGCTCATCCCCAAGTTAATCCCACTGCCCTCCTGAATAATTTAAGATCTCAAAGAATTATCAACATGTTGCTAATGATATAACTAAATTGCTGTAGGCTATCAAGAAAAGGCTGAAGTAATCATAGTTAGTAGACCTACTTTGGCATCCTTAATCTCTTTCTGAAGGTCCAGGTCCTCTGGGTTGATGCCATGTCTGTCTACAAGTGCTCTGTACTTCTTGGACAACTTGTATCTGTTCATGGAATACACCTGGAAGGTGATAGCTGCAAGAAGAAGTATATTGGTCATTATATAATACAATAGCTGGTATCTATATGGGAGCAGTACCAAAAACCAAAACAGTGGGGTTTACGGTCATCCGACCAACCTCAGCCAAACACGGCCACCATTAAATTTTTTGGAAGAATTTATCAACATCTTTTTAACATATTTTTCACATTTCGAATCATCTTTTTCACATTTTAAGAATTTACATTACATTAACGGATATTACAATTGTAGGGGCAGTAATTCCCTCTACTCGGTGGCAGACCCCCAGGGGCGGGTCTCCGGGTAATCACTGCCCCCCCTAGTGTGTATCATACTGATCCAGGTGTGGATGGAAGGTGGAAATGTCAGGCCAGGGGAAATAGCTCAGAGGAAGAGCAGCCGCTTCGAAGCTGGAGGGTCCTGGGTTCGAGTCCCGGTTTCTCCATGACATTTTCCGCTGACCACTACATTGGTGGAGAAACCGAGCATCCTAACGCAATCACGGATTGAAGGTACGGGAACCCCGTATCTTAACGCAATCATGGATTGAGGACTCGGGAACTGGGTGGGTATGATACAGATAACGCTTCAGCCTGCTAGGGGTGAACTAGTCACCTGCTGGAGGTTGGGTTGGAGGAGCAGGGTTGGTTGAAGCTGATGGGGAGGAGTGTAGGGGCAGTAATTCCCTGTACTTGGTGGCAGACCCCCAGGGGCGGGTCTCCGGGTAATCACTGCCCCCCCTAGTGTGTATCATACCGATCCAGGTGTGGATGGAAGGTGAAAATGTCAGGCCAGGGGAAATAGCTCAGAGGAAGAGCAGCCGCTTCAAAGTTGGAGGGTCCCGGGTTCGAGTCCCGGTTTCTCCATGACATTTTCCGCTGACCACTACACAATTATGAATTTTCACCATGTGGCTATTGTACAAAGCCTTTCATTATGTTTTCATTCGTTGACATAGAAGTTAACAAGAAATATCCAGTTGCTTACCATGCACATTTGGGATCCCGGCAGGTTGTTCTCTGTTCTGGCCAGTGTACACAAACAGTCCATCCATAGTGGAGCTGTCAAACCAAACACAAACCATTGTTCAAAGATGACCACTGCAGTACAAATAGGCTACACAGGGTGGCAGCGTTAAATGCTGAGTGCTGTAAAGGTCTTACTTTAGTCTATTTGTTTTTGTTTACATTTTATGTCATTTCACATCAATGTAACGCCCTTGACGCACCTGTGAGCCAGCAAGCAGAAAGGACAGTTACTACGGGATTTAGTACCAGATTTAGCCACCAGGAGGGAACCACTATGGACTAGAATAGGAAAAATATGACTAAAACTGTTATAGGCTACTTTTTTATGGAGAATTCAATGGTTTATTTCGGGTGGAAAGGTTCAAAATTTGGCATGTAAAAAGCATTTTTGTTGATATCTGTTGCCAGATAGGAAAATCAATGATTCCATTTGAAAGAACATCCCACAATGTTTACTATGGCGAAAACAGAATGAAAATACCATTTCTAGATCAAAAGTTATGGGCAAAAGAATAAAAATTTATACGAATTTAGCTAATTAGCATAAATTATGCTAATTAGCTATATATCTCATGACCAATTAGACATAGAGCTTATTAACATTCTTGAAATGGTCACACCTACCCATATCTAGCAAGCCGTTCCTCCAAAACTAACAGGAGTATCTTCTCATGCTATGTATCACTGTAAAGCTAATGATTTGAATTTTAAAGTTGACTTTTAGCATGGAGCACCCTTTCTCCTTGCCTCTACACACCTGTGCCTGTGACGCCTACGCCTGTATTTCGCTAGTGAAGCCTAGGCATTAGTTCAATCAAGACAAAGAAGGGAGTTGGTGGATTTTTGTGCATGTGTGATAAAAAATGTTTCTGCCCCACCCCATTCCCCTTCAGGGGTCTAACGCTTTATTCTCGAGTATTATAACATGCAGGTCTATTCACTATAGAGCGGTATCCTTGTTCCCCCCCCCCCCCATTTCCTCCAAGGGGTTTGAAAATTATCTGCCCCCTCCTCCTCCTCCATTGTTCAAAGATGACCACTGCAGTACATTTCTGTTTCATTCATCATGATGAAAACATTACAACATGTTGGTTGTGTTTTTAACAAAAAAACATTGCTCTTTTTAAGAAAAAAACGTTTGGTTTCAAAGATTTTTCCCTATTTTCAGAAAAAAGAACATTAATTCACCTCAAAACTTTTATTGACGTTTCATTCCATGAATGTTTTACAATATCCCTATAAAGAAGCATAATTACTTTGAACTCCTTTATTTCTACCCAAACCTTTTAAATGTTTCTAATGTTACAAATACATTTCATGCCATGTTGGGTGTACTGACCTGCTCTGTTCACTGTACATGTAGCCCTTGGTGTCCTCACAGAACAGAGAGATGTAGTCCCCGAAACACACGTAGTTTGCCATGGTGGTGGTCTGTGGGCCACCCGGCCTCATTACTCCACTCCACTTTACTCACTCACTGAAAGAAAACCATGGATCAATGTTAGCCCTTTGAAGTCTGAGGGCGCTAAGGGAGTGGTCATTATTTATCAACAGGGGGGATGGTGGGTTTTCGCGTGTATGCCCCCCCTCGACGGCAGTCAAAATTTTTTGCGCCCCCCCTGCGCCAGAGGCGCGGAAAGTTTTTCGCGCCCCTCTTTGATCTATAGTAGTGCACGGGCTTTTTTGCTAAAAAGAGGGTCAATTTTTTTAGCCCCCCTCAAGAGGGGTCAAATTTTTTTTAGCCCCCCCCCTCGGGAGGGGTCTGAAAATTTTACGCCCCCCCCTCAAACCCACCACCCCCCCCCCGTTGATAAATAATGACCACTCCCTAATGCAGGCATGATGCACCAGTGAAGTGCAGGCTAAACTGCATGTCAGACCAGTGTCAGCATCTTGCCGACCCTCCAGGAATGTATTAGTCCCATAGTGTCTGCATGATGCATGAATGTAGCCCTGGTGAGTAACTTGCCAGGGCTGCTTTCAGGCATCATGACGACAAATGGGTGTGATACACTAATGCATTAGTGGCCTAGTCATGTGGGGTAGCTTCACATAGCTCTTCTAGGGCGTACATTCTTGCATCATGCTCATCTTCCATCATGAGGCAAGGTTGCATTTGTGCATCATGCCAACCATTAGAGTGTTCCGGCATCAACCCAATGGTTGACATACTGTAAATTAGCAATGTTTATCCCACGATTCTGGCCTCTACAGTCCCTTTTTGGTCATAACCCCGTTCCGTTATCAGGGTTTAACCGAACTCTGAGACCTTTTCTTCATCTTCAAGAAGGTGCTGGTTTCAACCTGGTTAATAAATTGGAGAAGTGTACAAAGTTAACCTCGACATACATTTCCAGTTAAAACTGTTTGGGGTTCTATGGGAATCGTTCCCCAGCCGCTGTGGCAATAGACGGACTCCCTATCCACTACATCAAGCCAAACGGTACTAGAAACCAATGTACAGGAAATATTTGAAAAATCAGTCCGACATACCTGATGTTTGCACACCTCGTTAGTATAGAGTTATTACCAGGGAAACATCCTTAGATATCCTAGATGAACATGCCATGCCTAATTCTCCATATTGTTCGAAATAAATAAGATTCCAATGATTGGCTTTATTAAGGGATTATAAGGTAAGAAATTGATACAAAATGGAGGAATAAGTGTGATAAACGCAATAATGTATTTATAACCTAGGACTCGGTGAGGTTAGCTGTAAATATATTCACCCGACCGTGCAGCTGGAATATTTCTAGCAAACCTCACCTCATCCTAGGTTAAACATACATTAATAGCTTATTATACCATGGTTATCCAGTTTAGGCACCGTTTTATGGTGCCTTTAGTATGTACTAAAGGCACTCGCAACAAATAACATTGAATTTAGTGGTTTTAAAGGGTAAACATGTTTAATTTAATGGTGGAAACCATGGTATAAACGTCATAGGTGCTCGATAGGGGTGCACTCGGTCCTTTCATCCCTTAGATAAGGGGAACTTATCTGGGATAAAAGGACCTAGTGAACCCCTATCCATCATGTATGTCCTTAATAAGCCACACCTGTCTGACAGAAATACGCTCTAAAAATAACTGTTCAATTTAACAGGAATCATCCTGAAATTGATTAGTGAACCACTATAATTGTAATACATTGCATTGACTCAATGTATAAGCTGTATGCAGGAGGACTCCAATGCTCCGACCTCATCCTCATGCTAAGTTGATGTTGATAGAAATATAAAAGTAGCCTGATTAGATCTCATTACCAATATGAATAAACATCCCATGTACCCTTTTGAGTAAAATCATTGTCACTGCCAAAAGATTGTATAGCAAATGTATATTTACGTCTGTACTCCCGTTGTTAATCCACCTTCTATTCCGTGCCCTTAGAATCACTCTGTGCATAAAACTTAAAGGCACGGGCTTGTCATGAGCTAGATTTCTCTGCTTCACCTGGTTTTACACCCTTGACGTCAGTTCCTACCTTATCTCACCTTACCCCTGGAGGTGGCCCGTTTTAGTATGTCTCATTTAAGCACAAGGTAGACGTCATTCATCATTTTCATTAAAATTCCAAAATCGTACGTTTTCACAAGTCAAACAGGTGTATAGTCACTACCATTTTGGGCCTTTGGCCATGCAGGCCAGTGGTCTATATAGATGGTAATGTTTTTCCAATATTCTACAGCCCCAGTAGGCCTAGGCCTATGTTGATGTCTACTCATACTCAAATTAGCGCATGCAGTTGTCCGATTACTGCAGACCACAGAGAAAATATATCATCGTGATAACTATATTGACAATTATCGACATGAAATGGATGATTTCAGTGAAAATGGGAGCAGAGACAAGCATTTTCTGAATTTAAGCTTTCCGGGGTTATGGTTTTGAGAAATGCTTTTAACATACTTCCCGTATCCCTATATATAGGGGTTGAGGAGTGATGTAAAAAGTTTACCTTTTGTTTAGCAAAGAAGCCGGCATGCTACAAAGAAGGGCGCGAAAATTCTCCGGCGTTGGGGTTGGGTAAAATTTTTTCGTACATCCGCACAAAACCCACCATCCCCACTATTGATAAATAATGACCACTCCCTCAGAATGGGTCACATGTAGAATATGGTAAAGAATGAGGACCATTTCAGACCCTGGGTACAGCAGTTAGCAAAGCCCTGAGCTCAGGGCGTGGCTTATACGTAGGGTTTTACGGTATGAATAGGATATAACATAACGGTGCATCAATCAGTAAGTGCATCATGGCAGCACTAATTTTATTTTATGTGAATAACTTCTTCCCGTAGAGATAGCATTGCGGAGCCTGTCGCCACACCCCCAGTGGCGTAACGTGTGCCGATCCACCACAGTAGGCCGATCCGGTACTGCAGCCTCATTCCGGGCGCATGTAAACATTAAAAATGGCGGACTGCAACGGTTTTTGTTGATTTTGTTGATTTTGTTGATGCGGGAGTGCATCATGCCAGCATATGGCATGATGCACTCCCGCATTGGTGGTTCTCGGGTTGCTATGGGTAACCCTTGCATTAGAACGCCATGCTAATTGTGTTACATGGTCTATATATATATGTAGGTTCTGGGTCAGGAAAGGTTCATCTATCTTTAGCTGTTTAGAACAGCGGCCTGATTTGGCTGATTATGATCAGAGACATGAGGTAGCAAGCTGGCCCCATTTCGACCACAACTTGGCAAAAGAAAAACGTTTATTGAATGTAAAAATAGTTCTTCTTAGGGTCCTAAGTTCTCCAAATATTTGTTTTAAACGTAAAAAGTTCCCAACCATGTACTCAAAGTTGGTTTTATGCTTTGAGTTAAAAAACGTGATTTTTAGATTTTAACGGTTTTACCCACATTTAAAAATATGACGCAGCCTGACACAGAAATTCGAAAAACGATCTTAATCAATAATATAACCTTTATTCTGGAAAACGTGTTTTCAATATTCAAAAGCCAACAGGCAGTTACTGACCCTTGAAATTGGGCCTTGCCTCATACCACTCCTCCGACAGGGTCCGATTTTCTCTATATAAACTGCGCCAATAGGTGAGGCTCCAGTACGCGATTTTTGCACAGAATCGCAGCAATTCTCAGAAAATGGGAGACAAACATGGGTTAAGGAGTAGTATTTGTTACCATTACAAGGTAGAATGTGTAAGTTAAGGGAGCTATTTGTTTATCTGGGGATTTGATTGTGTGCGATCTCAAGCATGCTTATGTTGTCAAAGAGATTTTTTTATTTACTAAATCAAGCTGATGTTATATAAACATTGCAGACTTTCACATTGGGGAGTCTCTGCAACTCAATATCAGACAGGTTTGATTTTTTACAGTACAAGACCCTGCAATCTGTGTGTCTGCTGTGTTGTTATTTATATTTTCCTGTGTTGATGTTTATATATTGAACTCCCACCCAATCACAGAGTCTATGCAGGTGCAGGTTAGATTGTAAATATGGCACACAAGGAGAGAGATCACCCATGAAATGACCCCTGAAATCTCATGTTTACATTTTTGAATCATGTTTACAATATAGGAATGTCAACACCCTATAGCTTAGGCACTTAGGGATAGCAGTTAGTGAGAATGTGCCAAAAAATCGCGTAGTGGAGCCTCCACTATATATATGCGAGGATTTACGGTATGCCGAGTAAAAATGCAAAGTAATTATGGGAGATTAAGCTATAGCTGAGACCTAACCGTGAGCTCTGTACATTTTTAAATTTGAGCTAGTTGGACTTAGACAGCTATTTCAGATAGCTCCCATCCCTATGTCTAATTTTGGAGTGATGTCTGAGTAGCCAACCAACCTGCAGGTTGACGTGATGATGAAATGTGTCGCCAAAACGCAACCTTTGGTGCATGGCATTGTGTAACAAAAGTGGCATCTGATGCATATCGTATGTTAATTTTTTCTAACTTCAAAATATATGTTCATTGGCCCATAAAACTACTTGTTGGAAATGTGTCCTACTTTTGGCTGTAAAAGATGCATTTAAACTAAAGGTACTGCTATTTTAACTTTACCCAACCTCCATAAAGCAACTTTGCATGGTCTGACACTGTGACAGCCTCTGAACCCCAGGCGGTATTTGAATATACCATCTGGGCCAGCCATTGAGTTTCAGTCTGTGTTGTAACTGCTAATTGCCCTATTACTTTAGCAGGTATTGAAGGTGTTGTGTTGTACCCCTTTTCCCCATACGGGTGAGTCCATTATAAATGGACAGATTCCTAGAACTTTCCCCGCATGACCTCCTCAGATCTGTATGATTTGCCTTCTACATTGAGGTGTATATAGTCTATGACTACATGCAAAATTGTAGCCTCCAACTCCCGTTGGTTCCTGAGATTTGGCCCTCATATATGAGGGGGTTTGGCCATCAGTTTTAAAAACCTCAATTTTGTGTCAACTTCAGTGTGTAATATTTTCACAGTACAATGGAGGTCTGGTATTGCTTGGGTCATCAGGTCTACACATCCTTTCACTCCAGGGAAATGCCAAAATAGTGAGGGTAACATAAAAGCAAAGTCTTGTAGCATAGGGTCAATGGTCGCTAGTGTTCGGAGATTTTTTTATCCAAAACCGATAATACACTGAATGCCATAGCTCACTACACAACAGATGGTGGCCTAATGGATACAACGTCAGACTTCGCACTTGGCCATCGCAGGTTCGAACCCTCACCCATACCAATATTTCCCCTTCCCACACAGTTTTTAAGGGATGGTCACAGGACCAGGGATGATAGTCCTCAGGGATTTCCCTGATTTCAGGGATTTTGAAGTTACAAGGCCCTGTACATTCATATAAAAACCCAGGTTTTTGGGCTAACATTTGACTTTTCAGGTATTTCTGTGTTCTGTGACTTATCCCTGCAGGACACTTGTTTTAGGGTTGGTAACAGGACACATATTTCAGGGTCAGTCAAAGGACAAGGTTTTAAGGGTTGGTCAGAGGACATCAAATCAGGGTTGGTCAACATGTATTCACTTACGCTAGTCCCCGCGGGTATTTGAGGGCTAGATACCCGCTGGCCATGTTTGATGACATTCTCCCCAGATCATGGGGAGAAGTACTCTTGGACTCCACTAGTTGGGAGTATTTCTATTCTCCAATCACAAACTATATCCAAACATCTGTATAGGAGAGGTTGATAATTGGGGTGTTAGGGTACCCTCTTGTGAGTAAGGGTTAAAACAGGGGATGATTGACTGGCAACTTCTTAGACATGGCCTGCCTCTATGCTGTCCCAAACATAGAGGCAGGTCGCCAGCCAAGTGTTCACTTAGAGTGAGGGGAGGGTTACATAGGGTGAGGCAGGGCCGCATGAGTGTCATATTGGGGAGGGGAGGCTTACGAGTGTTACAGTGGGTGAGGGGAGGCTGTGCGACTGATATGTGTGGTATGGAGAGTCTGTACAAATATTATGTAGGGTGAGGGGAAGCTTTACAAGTGTTATATAGAATACAGGGAGGCTATTCAAGTGTTACATAAGGTGAAGGGAGGCTATATGAGTGTTAGTAGAGTATGGGGAGGCTGTATCAATGTTATGTAGGATGAAGGGAGGCTGTTTGAGTGTTACATAGAGTATGGGGAGGCAGAACGAGTGTTACATAGGGTGAAGGAAGGCTATATTATGAGTGTTATGTAGGGTGAGGCGAGGCTTACAAGTGTTACCTAGGGCGAAGGGAGCCTGTACAAGCTATATGTAGTGTGAGGGGATGCTATATGAGTGTTACCTAGAACACAGGGAGGCAGTATGAGTGTTACATAGGGTGAAGGGAGGCTATACAAGTGTTATGTAGAGTACGGACAGGCTGTACAAGTGATATATAGGGTGAATACATGTTGAACATATGTCCTCTGACCAACCTTAAAAAGCCCTCTGGCCAACCCGAAACACATGTTGAACATAATGTCCTGTGACCAAACTTAAAAAGTCCTCACTAAAGTCCTAACTAGATATGTCCCCTGACCAACCCTAAACACATGTTGAACATACGTCCTGTGACCAGCCCTAAACGATTGTCCTGTGACCAACCCTAAACACACCCTAAACACAACATTCCAAACACACCCTCCTCCTCCTGTCCTGTGACCAACCTTGGTTGTGTATATAAGGTGTCTTACATACACATTCTGTCCTGTGACCAACCTTTGGTCGTGTATATTAGACACCTTATATACACGACCAATTATGTGTATATAAGACACGCTATATTCACAAGATCGTCGTATCAATATCATTGGCCCATGCAGTGTCCACTTGTTGAAACACTGTGGAATGGACCATACCCTAGTTGATTCACTCTTTATGCAGGCTTCATGCCAGTACTAGTGGACGGATATAAATATTCAATAACAGCTGACCAATCAGCGCTGTAATATAAGAAAGGGTACCCTAGATTGCCCATTTTAACTGGGTGACTACCAACAAGTAAAAGTCGTAAATGGAGCCATGTATGAACGGAGGTAGGGCCTGGATGAGCAAGGCTGACACTGTGACAGCAATAGTTCTCTTGCTGCTTAGGACAATACAGTCACAAAGGTTTCCCACGCCTCTGGCCCTCTGTGAGTGACCACTCTCAAGGTGGGTCCTATAAAAAGAGTGCAAGTCTTCAGCACAAGCTCTAAGCAACGTCTTTATTCGGTAATGACCACTCCCTCCAGGGGTCAAATGGGTTGCTGCTCCACCTGTACGGACATCCCCCATTATAAATATGTACCCCAGAACTTTGAGGTACCTCTATGGACCCTTTTATAGACGGACCACCCTGGACCACTCACTTTCCACAGAGAAATACGAGAGCCTTGTTCGTCTCCAAAAGGGGTGTCCTTTAGAGGGGGGGGGGGCACAGTGGTAAGATAATATCCAACCCCCTTGATTCACCCCAATCCCCTTAATAAGTTTTTTGTCACAGTTTTTTTTTTTTTTTTTTTTTTTTTTTTTGGGGGGGGGGGGGGGGACCTCAGACTGGCTAAATTTGCTGACTGGAGAGAAGAGTAGAGTCGAAACTGAAAACCGCCTGTTCATTAGCACACAAAACTTCACACAATTAGCTTTTGAGTGGGAGCAGATATTTTTCCAAATCAGTTCTTCGAAGATGGAATTACATATGCAAAGTCAGGTAGACAGATTTATATAATTCGCAGCAGGTTGCTGGGCCAAGTTAGAGCTCCAAAATGCTGATATGAAGTTTGGTGGGATGTTTCCCTAAATTGACGTCATAGCACTGTATTCGTGGCGTGTATGATAATGCCTACCCTCCCCTCCTAAGAAAAAGGAAAAAGAATTGCCATGTCTGATCCCCACGATATAGCAAATTCAGTATGAATACGTATATGCCTCGAAGTTATACAAACATTATTTAAATCTAACATGAACTGCGATTTTCCAATAAAGATCATACAAATCGGCATTACCGTGATTTATGCTTGCACATCGGACTTGAAGGGAATGCTAGAAGGTGTAGATGGGACTTAGCGTTAGGTAATTTAGTACTGTTTAATATTATAAAGACTTCGCCTTTAGGACACACCCTTGTCTATAAGCCACGTCTTATATTCGAGGACTTATGGTAATACTCACATTGTATTGACACTGGATTTATGTAATTGTCATGTTTGAAAAAAAAAATGGATGCCCCAACTAAAATAACACCCTTACACTAAAACATAATATATCTCTTTGTGCTACATGTACACAAGTTGTGATCCCAAAACAAGCGGTAATCTTTGACTCCCGACTGCCAACTGTACCCAGAATCAACAACAGCCCCCCCCCCCCGAAAAAAAAAAAAGAAATGAAGAAATATAAAAAGAAATGAAGAAAAGAAATATCCACAATCTAATTAAAAAAAGGTCCAGTGGTCACACTTCTGTTTCTGAAACTAGATAGATTGCCTATTACCAGTTGCTGCAAGCTTGAATTTGCAAGTTGACAATTTAATTGCCTGTGATTTTACACACCACTCAGTGTATGATACTGAGTCAGGGTCAATTTCAAATTCAATCAATTCCATAATCATTTATGTGCATTGGAAAAAAATATGATCCTCCTTCAGGAATACAGGATTGGTTAGGTCCTTCATAGTTCAAAGAAAACCAGCTTATGGCATACAATTCAAAACGATTATTCGACCATGGTCCTATAGCAGTGTCGCAGACGGTCTGCATCTGACATGTGTAAGAGTATATGCTTACACTGCAAAGTGTTTAAGTGTTTTGCTTTTAGACACTTTCTGTCAAACAGCTAAACACTGAAGTGTTCAAGTGTTTAGCTTTTTATCACTTGGTTAAACACTTAATGGTTAAACACATTTAAAATTGATCACTTTTAGCCCAAAATAAGCGTTTAGAAAAGTTGGACAAGAAAGTGTTTAACCAGTTATTTAAGTCCTAAACACTAGTGTTTAATCCCTAAACACAGTTTTTGCAGTGTGTATATATGCTATGTCAATTCATTGGTGATATAACATTTCTTTCAACATGGTTAATTATGAGTAATAATGCAAAGCAACCATGATGTGGCACAGACAAGGGCGGCCCTTATCGGGCTTATCTCCCAGATTGCTACCCCCAAGCTTATTCATGGGGCAAGGCTTTCACCCAGGGCCAGATATGATGCAACTACATATCCATATGCGTCCCACCTGTCAGGAAAACGTTTTTTAACATTAAAAACGTTTTTATTTGGTTCCCAAATTGGCCAAAATAAAATTTAATTTAAAATAAAGGGTTCAAACATGTACTAAGAAAAAGGTTTTTATTTGGTTGAAAATTGGTTGAAAAAAACGTTTTTTTGCCAAGTGGGGTGTGAGTCAGTCAGTTGGACAGTAGGGCTGAGGACAGGACAGAATAAAAACCCAATTTTAGCCAACCTTTTTGTACAACCTGGATTGGTATATCAAAGTTTTACCGACATAGAATTTAGTATGGTCCACTGTGGCCTCCTCACAAAAGTAATGCACCCTCACAAAGGTAATACAGTTATGGGAGATACTTGACATACCTTCATACAGCGGTACTATGAGACATCCGTCTTGGTATCTAATCCAAGTCCAACTGGACCAGCGTACAATGTGTGTGCACAATGTATGCATATAAATAGCTAGGTAAGGTCACTATATATAGTTAAAGGGAGGCATCTAGGGTATGCACTTGTAGGGGCACGGTTTAGTATTAGCTTCTATGGCTTACGGGTTGGCTAGTTTCCGAGTGGAGCGTTCCTTTGGGTTGAGGCCTGTTATGCCAGGCGGATGGTGGCAGCACTGTCCTCCAGGCTCCCTGGCTTAAACACGAGGGGTCGCCACCCAACCCATGTGGCTATATAATAGTCAGGTCGGAAGCTAGTGAGACATAGAGTAAATGAAACTAGAGTAAATGTACTATAGTATTCTATGATATAATATAGTATACCATAGTAAATCTATACTATAGTGTATTTACTATAGTCCGTGAAAACACTATAGTAAATTTACTATAGTACACTAGAGTAAATACTATAGTATATTTACTATAGTATATTTTTACCTGGGGGGGGGGTTGATGAAGGTTGTTACACTTTATGACAGGGGGGGGGGTCTGCCCAAGTGTTACATAACAAAAATGGTAAATGCAATACATAACAAAAGTGGACTATTTACAAGCATTCAAAGCATCTCCATATATGTTCCCTGTAAAAGTATGATAGGGGGGTCATATAAATTTACATAAATTAATTACAAGTAGGTCTATTTCATAAAAGCCTGCATGTTGTCAATTGAAATGCAAAGAGATATTAAGGCAGTGGGGGGGGGTTGGTCTGACCAGTGCTACATGTACATAATAGAGGAGGGGGTCGCTCATTTTCCCCTTTCCCTCAGAATCATGTTCGCACGTAGTATCCATTGAGGCAGGGAGGCCACCTCCCCAGACATGGGGCTAAATAATTGTATGCACATAAAACAACAGCAGCTTCAATGTCGTCCTTTCCTTTATATAATGGAGCAATCATTATAGGTTACACTTCCAGGATAAAAGAAAAGAAGCAGTACTTACTGTGAGTGAATCATAAAATGGTAGGTACAGATACACCTGGCAGATATACCTCAATATGCAGTGTAACTACCCCCACCCGCCCCCCCCCCCTTGACACCCCTATAAGCAAGGTCTTGCCTTTACCATTTTAGCTTCTATTAGAGGGAATTATCAGGTGTATACCCAATTTCCACTCTAATTCCATTCATTGGAAATACACTCTAATATGCCTGGGGTAGGGTCCACAGTACCCCAAGTCTAAGCTTATGTTGACTAGTATAAATTTGCCAAGTTTGATGGTTTGAAGCTAAGTATGATAATGGAACTGTGTCTGGATTAGGACATATTGATTTAAAATTTGGAAAATTAAAAAAAAAATAAATAAATAAACTGTCACTTTAAGGTAATATACTTTCCTAAGAGGGTTAGCATTCGTGTTGATGTTTTATGCAGCCACTAAATCCCTAAAGCATGACCTTTGGTTATGCATGGGTAAACAGCTCCTTTGTAGTGTCACCTCCTGGACAATGGCTTCCATGAACAGACAGATATTGGAAAATATATATGAATTATTCAGTGTGACCTCTTGCTTTGCAAACTAGCTCTTAAATTGGAAAGGCAGATGACCCCAAGCACTAATAAAGAATACAAAATGCTTTTATTTTGGAGATTTTCAAATTGATTTATTGTTTTTTTAAAAAGGTTTTATTGGGTCTAAAGTTAAATACCAGAATTCGGTCTGGACGTTCTGCCATCTGGGCCCACATTTCAGCCTCCTATGTTGACAATTGGTATGGCAGCAGGTAATAATATTATCTTCAGTGGACCATAAAGCAGAGAAAATAGCTTCAGTTCCAACAATCGTGTTCACACATGATAAATCAGAAAAATCAGAGAAGTTCAAGACTCCAGGCACTCGCATTATAGTATTGGTGAAACCACTCAGTGGTCTTGGGGAAGGGGATAGGGGGTGAGGGATGAAGGGAGATTGAAAATGTGGAAGGAGTTTAGTATAATGTCATAGTGTGATATTTTACATCCTGAAGTATAATTCCTTCAGCTCATAGAGACTCCAGTACACTCAGGTTTGGCTCAATCAGTGCCAGAAAATCTACATATATATGTATATATATTGCTGTTAGCACAATGGCATCAACATAGGAACAGAGATAGAGGGAAGCAAAAGAAAATTATCATGAGGAAGAGATCTAATACTGTGCCTGGAGAATTCAACTTAGTATATGGTATTTTGAAAAATAAGATAAATATAGTGCAAATATATGTAAGTGTGCATGGTATGAACATCTGGCATAGTAGTAAATACTACATTACCAAAAAACCTCTTATCATAGGAGAAAAGCCCATATCAATCTCGAGTGTAAATGTCAGTTCACCATAATGACTGTGGTAAATAGACAAAGGTGCACGAGAATTGGTCAGCACTGAGGGTTATCACACGAGGCGAAGCCGAGTGTGATAAACCTCAGTGCTGACCAATTCAAGTGCTCCTTTGTATTTATCTCAAGTTAATTTAGTCAGATATGTTCAAAATTCGATTTATTTGTTCATTAGAAATGATTTTATCATCAGTTATTTGACCGTTTTGGATGTTTTCCCAGGGAGTGTGATACGGGGAAGGGTTATCACACTGTGGGGTGTGATACAGAGTTTCGTGGTTAAGCCTATGGGGCTCTCGTATTCAACTTGAGATAATACCACATGTCATACCCTAAGATGAAAATAGAATGCAATATTAAGGACATAGACATAAATATGGAGAAACAGTAAAACAGTGATAAATAGACAAAGGTGCACGAGAATTGGTCAGCACTGAGGGTTATCACACGAGGCGAAGCCGAGTGTGATAACCCTGAGTGCTGACCAATTCAAGTGCTCCTTTGTATTTATCTCAAGTTAATTTAGTCAGATATGTTCAAAATTCGATTTATTTGGCATTAGAAATGATTTTATAATCAGTTATTTGACCGTTTTGGATGTTTTCCCAGGGAGTGTGATACGGGGAAGGGTTATCACACTGTGGGGTGTGATACAGAGTTTCTTGGTTAAGCCTATGGGGCTCTCGTATTCAACTTGAGATAATATCATAGACAATACAGCATGAAAAGACATAGATAATGGCAGAATGAGCAGTGGTAAATACCAGCTGCTACAGTGGCAAATTATAAGATTATTGTCTAGAAGTGGTAATACCAGCTACTAGACTTACCTGAACCAGTTTTTGGAAAATCTTTTTGGATTGTGTTTTTGAATAATTCATTCTCCAGAATATTAGAGTATTTTGCACAAACGTTATTCCAGCAGTTTATCGCTCTAAATCTGGCTGATTTACCATATACAGGATGTTTGATATGAGTGTAACAGTACCTTGTACCATCGAAACGCCTGGTTTGTAAATCCCTATTGTCAATGAGATCACCATTAATTTTTAGATCATAGGCATAGTAAATTAGGTAAATATACTTGTCACACATTGATTGTCCAAAATATAATAACAGCCAATGAAAACTAATAATTGTCAAATTAGTTGAAACATTGGCAATGAACACATTCAAATTCTTCAAATATATCTTAAATACCCAACCATTTTTATCAACTGGCAAATAAATGCCAACATTAATTTTGATTGACTGTCTTGTTTTCTTTGCATATTTCAACTTTATACTTTGATCAAACACACATAAAAAAAGATTCTTTACTCTATTTCCAATGTTTCTGAAAAACGCACCTACAAGTAATCTCATTTACTCTAAATTCTGAATCAGTTGCCCTAAGTTCCCCTCGGCTAGTAGACAAGGCAATGATATTTTAATATAGAGTTGTAGCAGTAAGCAGCTTTAAGCTTAGGCTTACATGCACTAACACATACTCTCATTGACCATAATAATGTAATATACGATGAGTATGGATGCACATTGAATTTATACCACGGTCTGCACCTTTAGGATGCATAAAAATGCACCAAAATGCATTTTGCATTCACTGACATACAAACATATACACGGTATCCAAAGGATCCCCGAGATAAGACTCATCTAACACAGGGGGGGATCCAACCGCTCAATATAGAGGACATCTGGTGGCAAATTCAAGAACTAATACCAGCATGTCTGAGTCCAGCTGCATAGCCAGGGAAATCCCATGATGCAAATAATTATACTACCTAATATGACAATCATTCAATGATACATCTACCTCAAAAACACTTTGGGCTTTGCGTTGGCTGCATTTAATGGGCTTGCCATTGTGTAAGAAGGAAAAACATTCATCCCATCTGGCTTACTTTGAGTTCTTCTGAAAACCTAGTATTGACCAAATTTGTAAATTCTTCATAAATCATTGCGTTGAGTTCCAACATAAAGACCATTGGTAAGATCTATATCAGTATGAAATGTACAAGAAAGTACAGTAGAGAACATAAGACACCCACTTCTAGTAGGTGAAAAATATTCCTAAAAGAACCACTATTTTGGAGTTTGTGAATCAATCTGGTATAGAGGTGAATGGTGGACAATGAACACTAGTTCCCACATTACTCACACTATGTCTCTCCTGTGCTGTAATTTCACCAGTAACACACTCGAGGCGTTCGGTGTACAGTTTTCTGACTAGATCCAGTGCATTATGGGTAGGGTTGTCCTCGAACGCTAACTACACAACCTTAGCTTGTTCCCTCCACCCCTTTCCACCCCAGCCATGTCTGGCTAGGTACCAGTCCCTAACTATGCTTGGGAGTGTAGTAAGTTGACTCAGGGATCAACCTTGACCCACATGGGTAGGACCAATAGGAGATGGCCTTACAAACTAGCATCGATCCCTCGGCCATACTCCGAATGCCTCAACTGGCTAACTCTGGATAGATAGGATAGTTCTTTAATTTGACACCTGGTGGCAGGTAGCGGTTGACTCTCTTCCCCCTGCATCTAACACATGGGATTAGTTGAGTGTTTGGGAGGGAGGATGGGTGGGGGGTACCCTAAAAGTAAGAAGGAAACAGAGGAAATGATGCAGAGGTGGGAGTTAGTTTGAGGCCTAGGTTGTGTTGGGCTACAGTGAAGTATGTTTATAAATTTCAAGCAACAATTAATCACAACAAACACTCCTCTGTATAGGCCAAATCCCAAAATGTGAAAATGGTCAGGAAATCGTTGTGAAATAGGATATGTGGGTGCTTAGCCGATATGGGGGGGGGGGTAATATCGTCTAGGGAAGACCTATAAAGGCTAAGAATCCCTGTCAAAGTGCTGGTATTTAGGGAGTATAGTACTTTAAAAGTTTTTGATATTTTCTTCACAAAGGGCTTGAAATCTCTGTAATAGACTCAAAATCCCTGTGATTTAGAGGAAAACAACAGTTTCTAGGAAATCAGAAGAGGTGTGTCTTTGATAAATCAGGAGCCAAGCTCCACATACTACAGTCATAATGGGGTACTGCTTGGGATTTATGCAAGCTACATTTGTTTATGCTATGCAGGAGACCATTGCAAACCACAGAAAATAGTCAGAGACAACTGTGATTTAATATCAAATACTCTATCTCTGTGAATCATTCTAGCAACTCATCTGTGCAGTAATGAAAATCACAGAGATTCCCCTGCTACTATCAGCTATAGTCGGATTTGGAGTGGTAAGAAGTGCAGTGAGTACCCTTGTGATTTAGGAAATTGGCAAGAGTCCAATGTTGCCGATATCCAGAATCACAGACATTTCAGACCCATTTTTCACGTTGTGGGATTTGGCCGTATCTACTGTCTATTGGTCGATCTCCTATTGTACAGGATAGATGTTCTCTGGGCAAGTGTTCTTTCTTGGACATCGAACAGTTATATTAACAATTTGCGAAAAGCATTCATGATAATTCCAAAACTGTTCTAGCAACTGTGGCGGAAAGCCATGTAGATGAACGCCAAAGAATGGTGACATTGTTTTCACAGTGCCACATGCCTGTGTCACACTAGTGTTTGACCTAACCATTTTTCCTATTGCTCTTGAGACTGCTTGATGGAAACCAGCTATATGGCAAACACAATGACCAGTAAACCTCTGAGCGATGCCGATGTTGACATCATCCAGCAGGGTCGGGTAGGCGATGTTCTCCGATTGTTCTAACAGTTCCCTGATGGTAACTTGGGACATAATAAAAGACGCGCCTGAGCAGTAGCTTGGAAACCTTTGATAAGGGTATGTCTTCAAACTTGTGTAGAACTTGGAATTGGCCTTCCTAGAAATATACGCCCCTCCCCTCCAACAGTGACCAAAAACAACGTCTTGAAGCTGACTCTCGCCATATTTGTCCAAAAGGCTAAGAATTGCTGGGATATTCAGGATATTATCATCGCTTATTTTCACCACAAATTTCATACCTTGACAATTGTCGAGTAGCCACTGGTACGCATTGTGACCCAGTATGGTCATATTGTAGTAGCTGTCATCTGCAGCGACCTGTAAGATATCACCATAGGTCTTACTCTCAGCCAAAAGCTGTTTCTCCCTCTCCTGGTTTCCACTAGAATGATTACCAAATATGAAAATGAGTGGCACATTGTGTTTTCTGCCCTCTGGAGACTGGTTGGTTTTTCTTTGTACAGCACGATGTTTAAAATTGGTGGGCCTTGTATTCGATAGAACCACAAGGTCTATGGCCTTTGAACTGCCATCAGAATTCTTACATAGGTCTTTACGTGGCTCAATCATGATAGGAAATCTCCATTTGTAGCAGGATCTGCACCTGCCTCCGGAAGAGGGGACCTCCTTTTTGTTCTTGTAATTAGAATTGACTCCAGGAGTTTGATTGGTCTTAACTGCTTGATTTATATTATTATGGTTTAGAGCCTTTTCATTAGTTTGATTTCTGCATCCTTGGTTATTTCTAAATTGATAACCAATTAAAGTCCCAAATGTGAACAAAATGACAAGTGTTAGGTATCGATACTTCTGCACAATTTTCCTTATGATATACATTCTGTGGTGGTCCGGTTTAGCACTCTCGCGCATGTGTATTTTTTAATGCACCTCAAACTCCAACCCTTTTCTTGGACCAGCACTAGTGTCAATAGCAATTTAAGTACATAAAGTTGAATTTGATGCCGTTTCTGATTAGCGCTTTTATAAGAGCAATGTATGTTTGAAACACGGGAGATTACATAGCTGTGATGTATTGATGTAACTGGGCAGAATCCATACAGAATCATACATAGGGGATAACAAGAATCAAATTGTCTGCTTTCTACGACAAATTTTCTCAATTTTTTTCCATGTGTTCTCTCTGAAAAGACACTAACGCATACTGCCACCTGGGGTTTCTTGCAAAAACGACACTGCTTCAGTGCTATTCAATAACGGTGGTTAACTTTTCAGTTTTATGGGCACCCCTAGTTAGTTTTTACCGTGAGCTTGCTGGCAATTTTACATCAGTTTCAAGGAATCCGGTGGGGATATCATGTGCCTATACATGTTACTTTCCCGGGTATACGGTTGTTTCAATATAACATGTCTTTCCTAGTGTGTAAGTAAAAGACATGATGTCCATCACACTTTAAGGATAAAATTGGATGGATGTATGCATTGTCTATCTGGTCCAAGCCTCATCGTATTTTTGAATGGCTTTTAATAGTGCATATCCATTGCTATTAGAACTCCAAATGGACCTTTATCAGTGGCTTCCTACCCAGCCTGATATAATGAGATGGCTGGACAAATAGCGGCAAACAGTGACGATCCAAATTTGTCAATATAGTTCCGCTGTCTGACTCTATAACCTTAGTGTAGGCACGGATAGTCCTCTCGGACAAATTCTCGCGTTATTTCTCGGCTATATATTTTTGTATGCGCCTTCCTCCTTAGCTAGTCCAGTGTGTACACGTTACAATGATATCCCCAGTGCAGGTGAGTCTGTTTACTGTCTCTCCTTCTCTTCGTCACGACAAAATGGTGCAGCTGGGTTGGGATAACCATGGATCTATAATAAATGATAGGCACTGCCCATAAGGCCAAAGCAAGGTATTTTAATAGATTCTGTCATATTCCCTCACATATTGATCAGTTATTTTAACAACGAGAGGTGGTGTTTTTTGTTGTTGTATTTTTGCGCCGATGCACAAAAAACATTGCCCCCCTCTCTTTGAGGCTCAAATTTATATTGTCCTGGAGGGTCTGAAAATTGTGGTTGAACGTGCCCATTTCGGTAGCCTATACTGATGCACTGTTCTTTTTCCTCTGAAAAATTATCTTGCCCTCTAAAATTGAAAAGGATTTTTACCCCCTCACCCCCCTTGTTAAGATATCACTCCTTACAATAAAATAATGTAAGGTATATGCTGTTGGAGTACATTAACATAATAGACATGATGCATAAAAGGAGTTCAGGAGGGTGTTTCAAAATATGTTAAGAGGCACTACTATCTAGAAAAATACTGTTATAAATCATATGCCCGGGCTCCACTCGCTTTACACATTTGGCAGTTTCCTTTGTTTGTTTTTTTTTCTGTTATTGTTTACATTGTGAAGTACAAAGAAATATCCTTTCTGCTTGTTTCCTCAATGGGAAGTGTAAACAATAACATACACAAAAAAGGGAAAAGTGTTTCACGCAGGAACACTGCTGCAGCTGTGCCGTTAGTGAAGCGTTGACTATAGTGAGTGAGTGATATGCTGGTGCCCTGCAGGTATTGTGGGTATATACCTGCGGGCCATGCCTGAAGGCTTTCTCCCCATGTACTGGGGAAAGCTTCACTTGAACTCCACTAGATGGCAGTTTTAGATCTCCAATCAGAGGCAAAATATCTAAACATCTGTATAGGAGAGGCATGTGCACCTTTGGGGTGAAAGGGTGCCCCCTTGTGAGTAAGTGTGAAAACAGGGGATGATTGACAGGCAACTTCTTAGGCATGGCTTGCCTGTATACGTGTCCTCAATATACATGTTGGTGAGCGATAGATTTCATAAAGCCATTCATTGATGGATGTGTTGTTTGCAGCCTATTTGCACCAGAACCACCGAGAAAACAGGGAAATAGAATATATTGACACTTTTAAATGGGGGCCATGGACGCCCGTACAAATGATCATAAGGCATTGGTTTTTTTTAAATACATTTGCAGAAACTATAATTCATAGTGCATCTATGCACCAATTCACACTGATTATCTGTAGAGAAGAATACAGGTATTTTGGTACAGGAAAAGTTAAAGATCCACTGCAATTCTTTTTTTAATTAATTTAGCAGTAATCGTCGTAATATTGGACAGAGAACCACCATCGATATCAAAGTAGTGTTGTGTATACAATGATGCCCCAGATGGCAGCACATGTTACAGGGAGTCTCCATGAAAATAACAATGGCGATTTTGGATCAAGGATCTCACCGTCATTTTAATGACATTTTCTTTTTCAGTGTATTGTGAAGGTTACCTAGCTTGCCTTAAACAAATTCTCATTTCCATTGGACTTTGTCAAAGTGACTTGTGCATTACTATTTAATATTTAAGCATCAGTAGTGACTAAATTATCAGAGTTTTGTATGGCATTCATTTAAATAATTAATGTGGCACTTTAAGATCGATAAATCAATAGAGTATTCCCCTTCTAGCGCTGCCCAGTCATAGCTGTGTGGGAGTAGGGGGTACAAACACTCGCCTATGTAGAGCATAGAAACAGTGTCGCCATTTCCACTTGTTAGTGATTTTGGACCAAAATATGAACTTTTGTGTAATTATGTCTGGACAATGTAATATTCTTGGTATCTACATTGGTGCCATCAATAAAAGTAATTACTATATTTATAAGTGGTAGGGAGATTTTATCTTAATGGGTCAGCCCTAAGCCTACACTGTTCTCTAGTGAGTGACTGCTCAGTTGTACCTCCTCACTCAAAGAGCGGTCCCTAGAGTGGGAAAGCCCTATAGCATAGGATGACTCGTTGGATGCAGTGGGTTGCTAAGTGAACGTGATATATCTGTAAAGGTTACTACAGATTAATACTAGAACAGCTGTATTTCATGGGGGGCATAGAATACAATATGCTTGTATTCAATGGGGTCTACCATCTTGGATTTTGAATGGATCTGAGCTGTTTTCTTTATCCAAAAGCAAATTAACCCCATGGGCCATGACATAAATGCAAATGTCCACTTCCGTGGAATATTTTTGCATCATATTCACCTCGGTGAGGCCTGTCCGTATTCAATGACGCCTTATAGGAATACGGACAGCCTCACCTCGGTGAATACGATGCAAAAATATTCCATGGAAGTGGACATTTGCTTATGTATTTTTGTATAGAGTTTTCTTGACTTGCACTCCTTGACAGTACTACCATCTGGGGCTTCATTCCACTAATAGATACAAAACGGCATGGCAGCTATTGGTCAGCATTCAGTGTTAGCTGGCGCCCGCAGTGGCTATGATGTGATGTTGTAAGAAGCCTCCTATAGTAACCAGCGAAAGTAACCCTATGTAAACTGCAATGTCGTGTGTGGGAGCGTGGTATAACTAGAAGGGCAAGGAAACTGATAGGTGTAAGAAACTGCAATGTTTTTGCCTGAGACTGAACAGTCTCAGCTTGAACAATTCAAGCAGTAGCTAGAAAGGCCTAATCAGCGGTCGCCTTTATAATTTTGCCCATGATTACCGCGCCGTAGGCGCTGGTTGGGAACCTAAACAGCTTCACTGCAGTATACTTATGGTGGTTCACTGTTCAGTTTTACAAGGATGCTTGGTAGATTTAGCAGTTATTTCTTAGAGTTTACCCTTAATACTACGCACCAATCTGGCCCCAGCTCGACCACTGGCATGAGTCGTCTCTGGCAATCAGCATTTATGGGTAAAAGTAGTTCTGGCCGCTGGTTGCTGTTGTGGTAAAATGTAGGCAGGTACCGTGCATAGTAATATTCCCAAGAAAGTGGGAACCCACAATCCCCAAACACGAGAGAGGGTATTCTACAGAATCCCGACCGGACGAGACTGACTCCACACATGATGTATGTGTTGCCTATGTATGGGGATGGACCCATATACATAGCCAAAGTTTGGGATACATCTACACTGTCCACCCGCCACATGGATATACAGTAGAGTACTTATCATTCTGAAATACAGTTCTACCTGCTGTAGATATAGAAACAGTTACCTGAAGTGGATCCTACTGTAGGCACAATAGGGGTATTTATAGGCCATTTACAATTACACCTGAGATTGTATACAAGGGAATGCTATACTGTGGATCAGTTTTAACTGTCAAGGGGTCATGTGTTTTATTACATTATTTTGTTGTATGTGGTGTTTTATTCTATTCACCGAGGTAAACTGCTTCAAAACAAGCCAACATCAATAAATCATAAAGGCTTTGGTCAAATTGATTTGATACAGTATTTCCATCATACCATACACATGTAAGTATATTTGGATCGTAAGTTAATTTAAGCACATGCACTTTTTTTAATCATAATCCCAACATTAACTACCACAACAATATATGTCTACATGAGGGCTTGTGTATATATATACATCAGGAGAGAGTTGGTGCACCCTGAAATTGCCCTCCACCCCGTGTCTTTTCTAGCTCCTTAAGGCCAAATCCCACAACGCAAAAATGACCATAGAATCCTTGTGATTTATGCATGCAGTGTTCCTTAGCCAATATTGGAGGGTAATATCAGCTAAAGGCCAACTCCCACTATGCGTAAAATGGGTCTAAAACGCCTGTGATTCTGGATATCGGCAGCCTTAGAGTCTTGTCAAAAGGGTTCCCATACCACCCCTACCTTTTTCAAACCCCACTATTAGCCACTATTGGAAGGGAAATGTCTGTGATATTCATCACTGTACTGACTAGTAGCTTTTTTGATTCCCAAGTACAACATTCTTATGGTTAAAGTGTGTGGAACTTGGGTCCTGATTTATGAAAGATATACAGACCTCTTGTGATTTACTAAAGATTCTTGTTTTCCTCTAAATCACAGGGAATTTCCCTATATCACAGAGATTTTTGGCCTCTTGTGAGAAAAATATCAAAAACTTTTGATGTATTCCACTCCTGAAATAACAACACTTTGGCAAGGGTTCTTAGCTGTTATTGGACTTCCTTGGACGATAAAACCACCCCAAATATCGGCTTAATAACAACATATCCTAAATTACAAGGATTTTCTAACTATTTTTACATTGTGGGATTTGGCCTTAAGGAGGGCCTATAATGGCTGAGGAGCCTTGCCAACGTCTTGATTTTTATAGAGTAGAACATATCAAATTTTTTTGATATTTTCTTCAGAAAAGGTCAGAATTTGTCTATGATTTACCAGCAAAGAGATGTATTTCATAATGCTTTACTGCCCAATAACAGCAATTGAATCAAAATCACAGAGATCCAGCAGTCCAAGGCAGCAATAGAATCAAAATCACAGAGATGTACTGCCCAATATTGGCTAGCAGTGGGACTTAGAGTAGGGAGTAGTGGAGTGAGAACCCTTGTGATTTAGGAATTTGACAAGAGTCCATGACTGCCTATGTCCAGAATCACAGACATGTCGGACCCAATTTTTCACGTAGTGGGATTTGCCCTTTAGGGAAAGGCACTAGATTGGGGGACTCCCCCATGTCACCTGTCAATGTTAAAAAATAGTCATTTCCGATTTCACTGAAAATGTCCATGTCACCTCTAAGAACCTTCTATGTCCCATGTCGAATATTAGTAAGCATCTATGCCATATTTTTTGCCTCATGTCACTAAGGCCTATGTCACAATTTGATATCAACCTTGACAACACTCGTTACAGCCTGACTGGCCATGGGTAAAGACCCCGTATAGGCCCATCAGAAAGGTAACAGCATCTGGCATTACCACTAGCAGGAAAGGCAGTAATGAAAACCATGGGGTTATTGTTTGAAGTTTTAACACTGTTTATTGGCTAATGGAAAGCACCACGTAAGTAGTTGTTACATTAATTCGCCAGGTGTAGAAATATCAAATGTTTCAAGTAACAAAGGATACAATGGTATACAAGTGGTTTCCATGAACATATCATATCATCAGATTTATCATAATGCATATATTTACTATTATAATTCATATTCTGGCTAGTGCCAATAATATTTCACCTCTTAGACTCGATTTGATACCACCCATATTAGGTTTCAATTGTATTTCAGCAGGTAACAATTCCCATATTTGATTTCCATTATATAGAGGGCTACTTCTGTGTATCTCCATACTTGGTCTGCTCACCTTAAGCTTTCTCTTGTCATGTCCTCTTAATTCTCTTGGAGGAATCACAACATGATCATCACTTTGGGCGTATCTATACATATAATAGGCTTATGCCTTTTTACATCTAATACTGAGTGATTCAACTTTACATCGTGTTAAGAGGTCCACTATATGTACTTCTTGGGCATTTTTCACCTTTAAACATGCATGCAGGCAAATGGTTTTGTACCCTATCTATGTGATCTACTAATGTTTTTGGTCCCGAGTCATGGATAAAACTACAATATTCCAACATAGGTACAATCATTTGTTTGTATATTCTCAAGGAATTATCAACATCAATATACTTTACAATATTGCACAGTTGCTTCAATTTTGATGTACCCATACTATCGATTTTCTTATATTGTAACTTGAAATTGAGCTCCTTATCAATAATTGCACCTAGATAATTATATTTATCTACCTTATCTAGTACAGTACCTTGCATAGTAGTAGTACCACAATTTCTTTTTTGTCCCACAAAACTACACCACAAAGTTTTAGTTTTTTTAACATTCACTGTAAGGACATTCATTCTACACCAGGTTTCAATTTTATTTACATCATGCTGCATTAGTGTGACTATTATTTCCGGATCTTTCCCATTCATTACCAAGGCAACATCATCCGCGTATAAAAAACATTCGCAATTTTTTATTTGTCGTACAATGCTGTTCAGATATATGTTGAACATCAAAGGCCCCAACACCGTACCTTGCACCACTCCACAGTCCATAAGTTTCTTACTAGAAAACATGTCATTGACCTTGGTTATCTGGTATCTGTTCAATAAAAAATTCTTTAACCATCTTATACATATTTCGTCACAATTTATATTTTGTAGTTTTGTTATCAATATGTTATATGTTTTTGTTATCAATATGTTCAAATTTACCGTAGTAGAGGGCGGCGAAAATGTACTTGGAAACACCAGGTTTCGAACCCGGGACCTCTCAACTTGCAAGCGAGCACTCTACCACTGAGCTACATCCCCAGACCTGACG
The DNA here is from genome assembly GCA_949317995.1 of Acholoe squamosa. Taxonomy (NCBI): domain Eukaryota; kingdom Metazoa; phylum Annelida; class Polychaeta; order Phyllodocida; family Polynoidae; genus Acholoe; species Acholoe squamosa. Next base: position 66,380,275 of record OX439046.1, on the reverse strand, counting down.
TTCTCTACCTTCCACCTACATCTGGATCGGTATGACACAAGGGGGCAGTGTTCACTGGCTGACAAGCCCCTGGGGGCTGGTGCAACCAGGGAACGGGGACAGATAGCATACCGCCATGGACTCACAGCCAGAGCTGGCCCCTACACTCCTCCCCACCAGCTTCAGCCAACCCTACTCCTCCAACCCAACCTCCAGCAGGTGACTAGTTTACCCCTAGCAGGTTGAAGCGTTAACTGTGTCATACCGGCCCAGCCACCGAGTTCCGTAGCCCCCCCTTACACGGGCAGGGCCACTCGGTGTTTCCACCAATGTAGAGGTTGGCAAAAACGTACTTGGAAACACCGGGTTTCGAACCCGGGACCTCTCAACTTGCAAGCGAGCGCTCTACCACTGAGCTACATCCCCAGACCTGACATTCTCTACCTTCCACCTAAATCTGGATCAGTATGACACAAGGGGGCAGTGTTCACTGGCTGACCAGCCCCTGGGGGCAGGTGCAACCAGGGAACGGGGACAGATAGCATACCGCCATGGACTCACAGCCAGAGCTGGCCCCTACACCGTATTAAAAGCTTTCTTTAGATTGAGGAAAAGAATCAGCGAGTTTTCATTTCTATTTCAGGCTTCTAATAAATATTGTACCAATTTAAAAATAGCAACTACAGTAGACCGACCTAGCATAAATCCAAATTGATGTTGATTTATAATATTATTTTTAATCAAATGACTAATTATTTGTTTATGTACACATTTTTCAATAAGTTTAGAAAAGACATTTGTCATTGTCATTGATCTTCAATTTGATACCTCACATAGCGACCATTTCTTAGGTAATGGTACAACTTGTCCTGCTTTTAATACAGTTGGTATATTTCCACTATCAAATGTTTTGTTTACAAAGCTTGGTAATAGTGTCGATTTACTCAATAGAAAATCTTTTACTATACAACAGGGTACATTTTCTATATGTAAACTTTTAATTCCATCGATTGTTTTAAGAATTTTGTTACAGGTATCAATTGTGCATTTTTCTAGAGTTAATATACTATCACATTCCATTCCATCATTGACATATGGTACAATCTCAAATCTTTTTGCCAGATCTGAGCCTATATTTATATAATAATCATTTACATAGTCTGGTAGTTCCTTGGCATTCACTGTTGTTCCTGTATCATCTTTCAGGTTCATTGCGGGTGAAGTGTTAATACCCCTCCATACCATGTTTAACCTTTTCCAAAAATGTTTCAGGTCATTTTTATACTTGCACAATAGCTTCATTGTCACCTTTTTTCTTTTGGTTTTTACCTTGATGTTAATATCCTTTTTTAATACCTTTACTCTTTCTAGTAGTTGGTTTGTATGACCCGGTATACATCTTTTAGCACATCTAAACAACCTTTTCTTTTTAGCAATTAATCTTCCTACTCCTTCGTCATAGAACAAGTCATTATCACATACTTTATATTGCTTTATAGGATAATATCTATCTAGGTACTCAACAATATGACATATAGTTTTGTTATATGCATCCATTTCATTGGACTCTGGAAGTATACAGGTATCCCAGTTAATATCATTTACATAACCTTGTATTGATTCTGGAACAGTAATGAAGGATGAGTAGCTGCGGTCTGGCCTAAACTGAGTCCAAATGACCCGGCCCTTATTTATTAACAAGTAATAACGTATTAATACAGAGAAATTACATAAAAAAAAAAATTGAACCAGTAGAAGAGTCCCATGAGTGTGCCCTTAGGCTAGCAAGCTGCAGTAGTGGGTCACTGCCGACAGGTAAGTCCAGGTTAGCAGCAGCAGTGTGTGTGTGTGTGTGTGTGTAGGAGTAGCAGGTGGGTGAGTAGTGGTACTGACCGTATCAATACGTAGACCAATCAGTGGATTGGTCTCACCCAATTCAATTTTACTGAATTTACTCATATTTCTTGACTTAATTATCTTCATTGGTTTTTTAACCTCTTTAACCATTTTTCTAACAACCAATACTGGGCCATGGTCACCACAAATGTCATTTAGAAGTCCATATTCTTTTACACATGTACAGTTTGTATAATAATGGTCTAGCATAGATTTCCCATATTTATGGAAGTATGTTGGTGGGGTTCTTAGATACTTTAGTCCAGTACTCTTCAGAAAATTTGACATTCTTCCAAATTTCCTACAGTTCCTACTACGACTGTTTACATTCACATCACCCAGAATCCATATCTCTTTATTTTTATATTTTTCATGGGCAACTACAGTATTGATATGATTGTAACACTCCAGTACATTTCCTTTTGGTGGTCTATATACCACCGTTATTACTTTCTGTTTATGACCTGGATAGCTTATCAATAGACATATACATTCTATGTTCTTATTTATCATGGAGAGACCATCATCAATTTCCATATATGGTACATAACAATTATCTATATAACATGATACACCACCTCTTTTACCGCACCTTCTGTCATTTCTGACCAGTGTTTTATCACACATATGTAGTTGACTACTTGGTGTATCTGGTTTAAACCATGTTTCAGTTATGCCTATAAAATCAAAATCTCATGTTACATAATTGTATTTATCTTTTAGACTCTGTGCATTAAAGACCAGAAATTTAAAACCACCGCCTTCTCGTACATCCTTTGGGTCTTTACTCATTTATAGCTATACGATAGTTCTATTTGTCACCATCAACCCCCACTTTACACATCAATGATATCATATTAAGTAACATATATACAGGTGCAAGAGTTGTATGAACGCTAGTCCTTATAGGGTCCATACATAGAGAGTCGATTGAGGTTGACACTCTATACAGTGTGTCCGTAATGTCCATTGGTGATGTTACTTAACCACAATGAAATAAACATTGGCACACCTGGTGGAGAAGTACACACAAAATCATATTAATATTATGTTACATAATCTAATCATTTTCCCTACACCACAGAGTTTAGTATTAACAGGACCAGTATTTAATAAGTCCCATATAACAAACAATTGTCAATCCTGGTAGGATGCTACATCATACATTTCTATATTAAACTATATTAGTTCACACCAATGCATCTCTCTCCCTTTTCTTCAATGTGTATCTAAAAAAAGACGGTCCTGAGTAGATGTTAATACTGTCTACTTTTTTACACTGTTTCGATACTAGTTAGTCTTTGTGTTCACTTTCCTTACATTCTGGGCTTTGTTCTGCCCTGTCTGAGTTTTTTAGTTCATGTTCTTCTTAGAATCTTGACCTCAACTCCTCCAAGAGATTGCCTAGCATGTTCTCTCCTTTGAATGTATCATTGTCCAGGCTACTGTCATTGTACCTACTCCTGCACTCCAAAACATCTCAGTCTCACTTTGAATCAGGCACAACTGGTTTGTTTTCCTCAACAGTTCGCGTAGGACTCTATTCTAATAGAATTTCTTACTCAGACAAAGCTTTATGATTTTCAGTCTCATTTTTCTCCATTTCATTTTTTTCTTGCAACCTTCCCCTTCCCTACAAGCCCCATTGCATCAATAGCTTTCATTACATTCTCAGCTGCTTCAAAGTCCCCCATTTCGACACAACCCACTCATTGAAACATCTGTTCTACAGATCCAAATATAAGTCCCTGGTGCTCAATTTTTATTTTGTACAGGTTACTTAAGTAGCACTTCTCACCACAAAAGGTAATACAATTTTCTGCTTGCCTCATGAAAAGTGTACCTATCAGGTACTCAGTTTTTTCATACACTCCACTTGGTTGCTTGACATCGGTGTTCTTGGGCGTTGACTTGTCTGTGGTCTTTGGCTTTGTCGTTGGTTTCTCCTTTACCATCTGTGATGCATCAGTGCTCAAGGTTGATTCGTAGCTTGGGGGTGTTTTCTTCAATACAGTCATATTTCCTTTGTATTCATTACCAGACATACGCTACAACCTCACGTTAATTGAGTTCTATTGGGTGTGGATCTCATATTACAGCCATCCTTTCCTTTGTGTATTTTCTCCCCTCGTACTTGGTTGGGTGTCTGGTTTACCTTGACCTGTTTTTACGCCTTCACTGTTCACAGAGGTTTTTCTTGGTTGATTTCTGTTGTCTGCTTCTTTTCCATCCAACTCACTTCCCTCTGCATTAGCATTTCCTCTGTTAATTTCATCCCTAGGTATGTACCTCCTCGGTATGGTGTTTGGCCTGTAACCATTGTATAGTACATTGTCTATCAGGATTTTGGTACCCTTGGCCCATGCATTTGCTATGCTATTCTCCCTACAGTTTTTAGCAATGCACCTCATGTACCATTTAACATGTCTCACTTCTGGGTCCTCATCTGGATTTACATACACTGTGTTATATTTATTTCCAGTTTGTGCCAATGATGATTTAGCATGTAGGCAGGCATCTCTACGCCATGTCATCGTAAAGCATATTAATAATGCCCTGGTGCCTTCATCTCTTGGTGTGGTCATACGTTTTACTAGCTTTATTTCTGTTTTATCCACATCCACCCTCAAAGCTCTCATTACGGGCATAGCTTCTTGTATGGGATCTTCATTCTCTTCTTCTGGTAGACCTGTCACTACTAGATTGAACCTACAAGGTGACTTGTATTCCTCATTGATGTTATATTTAACTGTTGCTGCATAACTTGGGTTAATACTCCTCACATCCCATTCTCTTTTAACAGTTTCTGCAATTGCCTTGGCCTCTTTGTCAATCTCACAAGCTTGTCTGACATCTTCCTGTGCAAGCCTGACATCTTCACTAGCCTGTAGGGCGATGACATTGATTTTTTTCACCTCACTTGTAGTCTGAGCAATATTAGTTTTACTCTCAGACTCTATTTGTTTTAGACGGTCATGCAATGACTTGTTTGAACCGTCTAGTCTCGTTGTGAATCTGCTCTATTTAAGTTCATCAGTTTCATCATTTCACTGAAGCCCTTTCTGAAGAAGCTTTTAGACCCCTTCTTTTTTCTCATAGTACCCTGGTTACGATCTTTTAAGTTGCACTTCGCCTTGTCATTATCATACTCTTCGTCACTGTTAGACGTCCAGTCACTATCAGACTCTTCAGTGTCTTGCTGATCTTCCACAAATACAGCATCAGATACAGTGTTATGTGTATTATAGTCACCCCTACTGGCTATGGTATCCTTCTCCTTAGCCCTCCTCTTGGATCTATGTAGCGGTATGTGGTAATACGGAGAGATTTTGTCGACCGAACCGGCCATCGTAGTTTCTGTATCAACCGAACCGGCCATCGTAGTACCTATGTCGTCGCTCGGCGGTCTGGCTTGCTTTGTCGGTTTGTTGCTCACCTCCTTGATGTGTTTTCGTGGTCTCCCTCTTCCCCTGGGCTTTACATGGACATTTTGGCCTAAATATGCCTCAATTTCAGCTCCTGATGATCTTCTCGATCTCATATCATGCTGTTTTCTTCTCGGCTGTTGTTCCGCCATGTTTGTTTACCTTAGTAACCTGTCTAGAAGTGTAGACGGAACCATCGCTAAAGGAGCGATGGTAAGCTGTGGCACTGGTGTTGTGGTGGTGGAACTTTCAGAGTAGTTTCCCAAGCCCCCAATGAAAACTGGGTCCCTAGTCTTAACTGGGGTTGGTCTTTGATATCTCAACTCTAGGACCTACCTACTTGTTGTGTATTGTTTTGAAATGTAAAATCATATGCCAAGCCTTTGCTTTTTGTAACATGATATCTGGGGCCCAGGAAGACTAGGCTGAGCCCTCTGCAGACCCAGTGGACATCAATTGCTGGGCCTCTGAATGAACATATCAGGGCCCAGTTAGCTGGGTATCTAGAAGTGCACGGCTGATCGGGTGACGTCTTGTAATATCGCTCACTGCTGCAGTGACCGTCCACTTCAAACTGTTATTCCAATGGATTTAGACTGATTTATCTCTTAAACAGTCTGGTTATCACTACTCCGGTTGTTCATGTATGTGTAGCTCACTTCCCTTGTGTTATATCTCTCAGTATACATCTCAAAACATGATATACAGGACTGTGGTAGTTACTCTCCTTGCATGGCTGGTGTGACCTCGAATAACAAGTTATTAGTTACGGAAAGAGGAGCTGACCCAGCGTGAGGCCCTCAGGTGGCAATCAGAAGCGTAACTATCACTGCTGTGACCATTCAGTTGTAAGTCAGCAGATCACTATTGAACCCTTGTGAGTTTCAGAGGAACTAATTTGTATTGGGCCCTTTGGGGATGGTCTATGTACACCACAAATCTAGTTGATTATAACCATGATCTTCAAGCATAAGCATAGGGTTTCCTCATGGGCTCCGTTATCTTTTCTTCACTGGAAATATCAGACTACTCATTTCTAGGTACATGCTTATGAAACCTTCACTAATACGATGTAGGATCTTATCAAATAAGACTCACTTTGACAAATCAGAAAACAAAATTACAATTAATTTGGTATTATTGCTGCATTTTCCTGTGTCCACTTGTCTCAAAGATGTATCAGGTAGATGGCTAAGAAACTATTCATTGTAGCACAACAATGAATATGAGTGGTCATTAATTAAGAAGTTTGATACAGGATACTGTGGCATGTGTTTTATGAGGCCCACAGCACATGTCAATTGTAGTTTGGCTGTTCCCCACTAGATGCCCTGGCGCTGGATCTCCCCCCCCCCCTTAGTGACAGCATAATTCTCAACCAATTGAAAACGTTTGTTTTTCAACCAATTTTCAACCAAATAAAAACGTTTTGCTGTTATGTTAAAAAAACGTTTTTTAACCTGAAATAAAAACGTTATTATAAAAACGTAAAAAGAACAGGTTTTTCCAATTCATGTTAAATGGGTTTCTTATTTTAAAAAAAAGTTTCGCAAACATAGGACCCCAAAAAAAATTTTTAACGCTAAAAAAAGGTCTTCTGCCAAGTGGTAGGTAGAATTCACTGAATGCATCGTGAGAATTGTGTGAAGTACATGAAATTTAGCCCAATCCACATCTTTAATCCATTCATTTCTATATATTTTGGTCGATTTATCCTCATTTTTCAAAAAAGTATTTCTAGATTATCCATACCTTTCGAAAATCCTCAAGTCAAATATAGGCAATCAGTTGTCTCCCTTTGGTCAGGGGCAAGGAGGTGCTGACCCCTACTGCATACATATGCCATTAATATCCCAGATCTTCTAACGAATCTATTATCATATACCATTTTATTATTCCATAAATTCTAACATATTATTGTATTAATCAAAGAATATCTATGAAATTAATACATAGGTTGGTTCTAAGAGCTATAAGAGCGCTCAAACTTTGTATAAGAGCGTTCATGCCCCACTGCACACCAAACCAAGTCAGTTAGACAGAGTTTATGACATCAAAGGGTCCGACCTAATGGTTCACTGCACAATATAATAAGAATAAGGGTCTCAGTGTGCGACCTCATGGTCCAATGCACAAATTAATAACTTGTAAGTGAATGCAACCGGCCGTCACGGGTGCCTGAGCACCGCTGACGCCGTCATGAGTGTCTGAGCACCCTAATGACTGAACAATGGGTTACATAAGCACGACGCCATAACCTTCCGGTCGCTCTAGCGTCGCTCCTGAGCGACCTAGGTCAAATATCAAAGCATTTATGGAAAGCCCATAATTAGACGGTCAGAATGAGCCCAAGATCAAGGAAGTTATGCCATGGAGACTGAATGGAGCTCCGAGTTCCCTACAGACAAACTGGCGGGAGTTACGCGCCTATCCAGCGGGCATTATAAACTTGGCATATTCAACTCCGCGCATGCGCAAAATGGCGGTTATAAACGCATAAACGACCGAGTTATGAGGGTCTGAAGATGCAGAACCGACCAAGACAAAGGGGGACACAGCGGCGTCCATGGGGGTCCTTTGTCCCCCTGTGACACATGAAAGACTCCCCTCAAACAATTGTAGAGTTAGGCAGATGCTACTGGCTCCAGTCAGTCTGGAGGTGCTTTTCCAAGATTTGCTACAAATAGCCTGTCTGCACCTCCAGGAAGTCAGATCACCAAGAACCGCTCTAGAGGTAACATCTCCAGTCATCTCCTGCTACCTGCTATACCACTGCACTATGGTGAAACTATGCTAGACAGGCATTAGTTTCTATCATTAGTGGCCAGGGGCTATCTCCTTCAAGACTTCCACCAGAGGGTAAAGTTATTCATTATTACATTATTCCTCTAAGCAGCAGGTCAGGAGCTAGGTGTGGGAACCCACCTAGAACTATGCTGGACAATTGTATTATTATTACCTCACAGGTGGAGTGGAACTGAACATTGTACTTTATAAATTACTGTATGTTTACTGTATGTACATATTACCTACATACTAACTACTGTATGATTGATATTTCTTACATGTTGCCTAAAGCTGAATAAACCAGTGATAACTGGAAATAACACTATTTATAAGAGCCTTGAGATAATTACACTATATACCACTAGTCTTATGATATTTCTCATATGACAACTTGATCATGCACTGTAAAAACAGTGTTTAGGGATTAAACACCAGTGTTTAGAAGTTAAACACTTGGTTAAACACTTATTTGTCCCACTTTTCTCAACACTTCTTAAGTGTTAAACGCGTTTAATTTTAAACGCGTTTAACTAGGAAGTGTTTAACCAAGTGTTTAAATGCTAAACACTTAAACACTTCAGTGTTTAGGTGTTTGAGAATAAGTGTTTAAAACCTAAACACCTAAACACTTCAAGTGTTTAGATGTTTAAATATTGGTGTTGAGAAAATTTGGTGTGTATCTTTAAACACCTTTTTTGCAGTGTGCCAATCACTAGTATGACAAAGTGGTGGAGAACATCCTACTAAGATCCCATCTCTCACAGGCTCATAAAAATTAAAGCTGGTAACACAACTAAGAACAATCATACACACAGTTAAACCCACTCCACCCACCCAGTGACCTTGACCTTGACACCATGCCCACCAAGGTCACCAGTGAGAGCTCCCACATGTGAGAGCTCCCACATGCCAGTGAGATCTCCCACATACCAGTGAGATCTCCCACACATCAGTGAGATCTCCCACACATCAGTGAGATCTTCCACACATCAATGAGATCTCCCACACATCAGTGAGATTCCACACACATCAATGAGATCTCCCACACATCAATGAGATCTCTCACACAACAGTAAGATCTCCCATATATCAGTGAGGTCTCCCAAAACGTCAGTGAGGTCTCCCAAACGTCAGTGAGGTCTCCCACACGTCAGTGAGGTCTCCCACACGTCAGTGAGGTCTCCCACACGTCAGTGAGGTCTCCCACATGTCAGTGAGGCCTCCCACACGTCAGTGAGGTCTCCCACACGTCAGTGAGGTCTTCCACACGTCAGTGAGGTCTCCCACACGTCAGTGAGGTCTCCCACACGTCAGCGAGGTCTCCCACACGTCAGTGAGGTCTCCCACACGTCAGTGGGGTCCACCCCACACATCAAGGTCTTATCAGTCAAGCTGGCAGAACAACACACAAAGACCTTACGTAGTCAGGGGCCTATTGAAGAGGTCTCCCTCCCACCTAGATCTAGGAGGCCCACAGGAGGCAAATCAGCCTCCAGTACAACAGACCCACACTCAGTAGACCCCACACCTCCCACCCTGTCTACTCAGGGAACAACCAGTTCTCAGGGATCCAACATTTCCCAGGGATCTCTACAGGACGCCCAACTCACGCTATCTACCTCAGGGGAAGAAGGATCTGCCTCAGGGGGTGGATCCACACCCTCATCTAGATCCTCCACCCCAGCTCCAGCCTTTGACAGCCACTCCTCCAGAGACACCTCCCCCACACCCTCCATCATGGACACCGATGAAGGCCCCCAACCTAATCAGACAGCTGAGAAGATAAGGGCCTATGAGAAGGCCATCCAAGATGCAGTTACTGCCCTAGAGACCAACAAGTCCCAGCAGGAGGAAAGGGAGAGGATCCTCAACCAACAACTGGCAGAGAGGAATGCAGCTATGGATGCCCAACAGAAGGCCATGGAAGATCAGCGGAAGTCCCTAGAGAGACAACAACAACAGATAGCAGATCTCATGAAGATGGTATCATCCCAGACCCCACAGCCTCCCACACCTGTCATCACACCTGTTGTCACACCATCTGCCTCTGGATCCAAGGATGACATTATAATCTCCATGGTGTCCAACATGACCAAACTCATAGACAGAAAACAACAGGATGACAGAAAGATCAGGCTACATGAGGTAACAAAACCCAAAACCTTTTCACACCCATCACCACTCATGTCAACAGCATTATTTATTGATCACAAATTCCCAGAATATCTGAAGGATAAGTACAAAGTAACAGACAGTGACACCATGGTAACATATTTACCCAAGTACCTCGAAGGACAAGCACTAGCTTGGTTCGAATCCTTCAGGGAGAGTGCCACACCTGATATGTTGACATGGACCAATGTAGTAAATAAATTAAAAGAGTATTTTGCTACTCGAGACAATATAATCTCAAGGACTGCACTCCGTGCACAAAAGGTAGATGAACCTGTCCTAGACTATGCATGCCATCTCAGGAAGGTGTGTAATGCCCAACGCCAAAGCGATGAAATCCTAAGCAAGGCATTCACCCAAGGCATGAGGCCCTGGATCTCTGTGGCTCTTGAGAACAAGAAAATAGACTCTTTTGACCAAGCCCTAGACCTAGCCTTAGAGGTTGAGACCCAAGAAAGATCTAGGAAGGTAAGGGATGCAGAGTCAAACCCACAGCCTACTAAGAAAAAGGTCCAGGAAATCAGCACTAGTGCAGATGAAGATGTCAACCTAATGTCTAGTGCCCATGTAAGGCAACAGGAGGCTAAGGTTGCATCAAGAGACCCTACCGGTAGATATAGAGGAAATAACTATGACCCCAACTACCAATCCAATAGAGGTAGAGGTAGAGGGGGCAACAACAACAACCGGGGGGGTCACAACAGTAGGAAAGACAACAGCTCTTCCAACTCCAACAATGGTAACTCTTCATACAGTGATAGGAGAGACAGAACCCCAAGTAATGGCAGATCCTATAATAATCAAGCATCCAACAGTAGGAGCCATAGTCCACATAGGAACTACAACTCTGGATCCTACAACAACTCTGGATCCTACAACAACAGCCAGGGTTCAAACAACTCTGGATCCTATAATCAAGGATCCAACAGTAGGAGCCAGAGTCCACATAGGAACTACAACAGTGGATCCTACAACAACAATGGCGCCTACAACAACCAGAGATCCAACAACTCCGGTCAATACAGCAACTCTGGTCAATATAACCAGGGTTCCAACTCACGCCAGGAGGATTACAAACCTGACACAAGAGGTTACCAGGGGAACCAACAAAGTAACCCCCAAATACCACCTCATGTGATGGATCAAATCTCCAAGCTCCTGGTGGCAACCATCTCAACCACCCCACAGAACCAGGAAAACTAGGATGTCACAGTGCCGATGGGCCAGTGCACTGTGACGCCCCAAAAACAAACAATCAATCAGGATTAACAAGGATCCAACCAGAGACAATTGCTAGTGCCAATCTACCATCTAACAGACAGAGACGTCCATCAGTGATACACATCACCCCGCCAGATTCATCATCAAAGGATACAGGTGAGAGTACCAAGCTTTCTATTGTACTTCTTCAAAATGGCTGTATCAATGCAAATCTATATGATGTTTCAGATGTACAATGCTTGGTTGATACAGGTGCTACTATCACCTGTGTCAGACAATCATTCCTCATGGACCTCCAAAGGAGATTCCATATCCAACTGAGGAAATCTAAAATCAACATCCATTTGGCGGATGGATCGGTGTGTCATGTTAGACATTCAGCTATGCTGAACTTTAGAATCCAAGGTGTCAGATTCCAATACCAATTTGCTGTAATTCCCAACCTCACACAGCCCGTTGTTCTCGGCACAGATTTCTTAAGCACTACAAAATCTCAAATTGAATTTAATGTTGATCCTGAACAAATTCTCAAACCCATTAGGGCAGTGAGGGATTTTACCATCCCTCCATTCTCTGAACTTGCAGTATTGGGTAAGGTCACATCTACTCAATCACTGCAAGGGAAAACTGGAGTAGTAGATAACCTCCAAAGAAATAACAATGCCCCATATCTAGTTCAAAGGGCAGCAGTAACCCCCAGGGAAAATAACAAACATCCCCTAGTGTTACTCAACACCAGCAGGCGCCCACATAAAATCAAAAAGGGTGCCATCATAGCTCTATTTCAGGAAGTCAAGGAATCTGATTTAGAAAAACCTCAACAGGTGTCAGACAAAACCCCACACACTGATCAATCCATCTCAGCCATACGGCCTGAGGATGTAACTCAATTCAGTGACACAGACTCAGACTGTGAGTCCACATATGCTGACCCTGAACCCAACTCAATCAGACTCTCTGAAATAGCTGCTATACATAGTGAGGCACATGACCTCAAGCCAGAATTGGAAGAGAATGTTCCACCAAAATCTGTGCTCACATCCAAAGATCAGCATGATAGATTAGGATCACTGCTGACCAAGTATGATGATATATTTGTAGGAAAAGATGGAGACATTGGTGCTACACACCTGTATACCCACTCAATACATGTAAAACCTGAAGCAGTGCCATGTCATTTCCTACCATATAGACAAACACCAGAAAAACAGGCCGCAATAGGGGAAGAGTGTGAAAGGCTAGTACAACAGGGCATTCTGAGAGAATGTGCCGAGGGCCCCCGGGCCTCCAGATCCTTTTTAGTACAAAAATCATCAGGAGGCCATAGGCTCGTCACAGATTTTCGTTATTTGAACCAGAACACGATAAATCAAGCCTTATCTACACCCCGAGCCGATGACACTCTGGACATGATAGGGTCACTCAGACCAAGAGTATTCAGTAAGCTAGATGCCCAACAGGGATTTTTTCAAATTCCTATAAGACAGGAGGACCAGCATAAAACCGCATTCATAGCAAATGACAAAAAATATGTCTATGAAAGGATGCCGATGGGTTTAGCGACGGCACCAGCGGGATTCTGCCATCTAGTCACATTAATTCTGAACAAACTCAAGTACAAATGTGCCCTACCATACCTAGATGACATATTGGTATTATCACCTCGAACAACACTTCCATGACCTGGAAGATGTGTTCAACAGCCTAAGAGTTGGTAAACTCAAACTGAAGAAATCAAAATGTGAATACTTCATAGACAGAATAGACTTCTTGGGAATGAGAGTGACACCCATGGGACTGCAACCATCTCCCACAAAGGTGGAATCAATCAAAACCTTCCCAACACCAAAATCAGTCAAAAATGTCCGATCCTTCACAGGCCTATGCCAATACTTCAAAAAGTTTATCAAAGGTTATGCCCAAATTGCTAGACCATTATATGATCTACAGACACATCTCAAAGCATTTGTCTGGACAGAAGAGGCAGATAATGCTTTCAAAACATTAAAGCATGCCCTCTGTACCAATGCTCTTCTCAGATATCCAAACTATGAGAAAGAGTTCAGTTTGGCAACTGATGCTTCCAATGTGAGTTTAGGAGCTGTACTCTCACAGAGAGATAATGAAGGAGTGCTCAGACCAGTAGCCTTTGCAGGTAGAACCCTCTCCAAACATGAGAGAAATTACAACACCACAGAGAGAGAACTACTGGGAGTAGTGTATGGAGTATTACATTTCAGACACTATCTAGAGACTAGACACTTCCAACTATACACAGACCATGCAGCCCTAATCCCACTATTAACCAATACAGGACTCACACATAGATGGGCCAGATGGGCTCTAGACATACAACAATTTTCATTCACCATCCAACACGTGAAAGGTGATGATAACACACCACCAGATGCTATGTCTAGAAGAGAATACCCAGATTCTGGACCCATGACTAACCCTCCACCCCCACCAAGGAGAGTTAGAGCAGCCAGTAGAACCAAGTTTGCAAAAGTAACAAAGAAAGTACCATTCAAAAGGGATGATCCACCCAACACCATTGAAAGGCCAGAGACACCCATTAGGGGTATCTTGAAGCAATCTACACACTATGTGTTTTGCCACTGTGAGAGAGAATACTCACAACTCTTTCCAGATAATGACTTCGAGCCTATTGAATTCTCATCACTCAATCAGATGCTGAAGGCAACTCCTAAGGAGCCACCCTTCACCCCACCTGACTCAGATGATGAAGATTCAGAAGACACAATATATGCTATCACTCAAGCAACTTCCAAATCAGTCAGATTCTTTGAACCGATGCAGGGAGAGGAAACATCAAACCATTTGTGTCCTATGACCACACGCTCAAAGACTAGAGAAATGATTCAGGAGGGCACACCAAAACCCCCCACACAATCACAAACTATTCTGAATGAGAAAAAGGTCACAGGAAACAAACCTACCAAAACCCCACCTGCCAGGAAAAATGTCACAAAAGACACTGCATCTACTAAATCAAGGAACTCTGAGACAAGGAAGAATGACAAAAAGCAAATTGTGCCTTTAAAGAAAAAGGTTGCCACTCCCACCAAGGCGAGAATAGGCCCTCCAAAGGAGCCTACACACCAAAACAAGAGTGACACACCCCAACAAAAGGCACAAGATAGGCCAATAGTCGATGAAAAAGAAAAAGAAAGAGACAGAATAAAACAACATGTGCTAGATATAAATCAACTACTGGATCAGATTCCCGACACATCCATCTCAGGTACGAACCTTGGCTTGGAACAAAGGAAGGACAAGGAACTATTGCCCCTCATACAATATCTTGAGGATGGGACCTTGCCTGCACCAAAAGCACAAGGAAATAGAATCATCAACCAAGGCCAGACATACACCTTGGTAAATGGTACATTAGTCCATATATGCCCCATAAATTGGAGAAGAACCAATACTGTACCACTTCAAATTGTTATACCACAGCAATGGGTAACAAGTACACTACAGTATTTCCATGACTCACCTACTGGCGGCCATCTTGGTTCAAGTAGGATGCTGTCAGCACTCCGACCTAGGGTATATTGGAAGTCTATGCTAGCAGACACAACAAAATATGTTTCCACCTGCCACACATGCCTCACAGCAAAAAGGCAAGTACACTCACACAAAACACCAATGACAGTGAGAGAGTACATGGCTTCACCAATGAAGTTCCTAAACCTCGACGCGGTGGGACCACTTCCCACAACTGCCAGGGGAAACAAACATATACAAGTCTGCATAGATTATGCTACCAGATATGCTACAGCTTGGGCTACTACTGACTTAAAAGCTGAAACAACAGCAGCAGAGTTCTACAAGAATATAATTTGTCATCATGGGACACCAGCCACTCTTCAAACAGACAATGGGACATGTTATACAGGTGCAAAGTTCACAAAGTTAACTAAACACCTCAAGATCAAACATAAATTCTCCTCACCATACAGGCCACAATCAAATGGGCTTGTAGAGAGATTCAATGCTAGCATAGGCACAGCGCTCAGAGCATTCTGCTCAAAGCACCAAAACAATTGGGATTCATTTATTGAACCAATAACCTTTGCATTAAACAACACTGAATCCCAAACCACAGGATTCACCCCTTTCTTCCTGCTCCATGGAAGAAACCCAGCCACCCCAATGGACGTAGGGCTGGGAATACAGGAAGACATATCCACAGTAGCAGACCATGTAGCTAACATGATAACAAATCAAGATACCTCTAGGAGGAAAGCTATAGAAAGGGTCGCCAAGCTACAAAAGGAAAGGAAGGATAGATATGATAAGAAACTTACACCACAGGAAATCAAGGTCACCGACATGGTGTACCTAAACATACCAAGAATCCTGACCAACACAGAGTGTAAGAAACTTCAACCCCTTTTTATGGGACCATATGTTGTAGTAGACAGACCTAGTTTGACAAGTGCCAAACTCAAAAACTTGGACACCAATCTATTGGTGGCCAGACCAGTGCACATAGACAGACTGAAAAAGGTTGTGGCTGTCAGAAACAATGAATTTGCACACAGGCTTATTCCACATGAGGCCAAATACTACAACAAAAATGATATCACCCTTACAAGAGAAACCACAGGCATAGGCCCTATCAAGCCTAGGCCTGCACACCACATACTAAGAAAGACATCTAGGTGTGGTGCAGTTTCAAGAAATTAGAAACAAGATTGAGATACCAAAAGAACATAAGATTTTCAAAATGTATTACAAATTCTCTTCATCCACACATAAGACATGTGTGACTGATAATGAATTACTTATATGTATATAAAGCCAATCAAATTTGTAAATATATCAGTAGGTTATTGCCTCTGAAAGGGTCAAAGACTGGGACCCCCCAAGTAAAGCAGACATGAAGTCTAAGAAGAGTAAGGGTAACACAATGGAGTGTCTAAAGCCTAATCCCCACATGAAAGAGTGCGCTATGCCAACACAGCAGTCTATAGAGATCAATTGACCTTATAAGCTATCCTCAGACAACTGTCTAGACGGTCATGAATGGCTGTCCTGGATGACAGGAGGAGCTAATTACCAGTACACAGATTACACAATAGACCCCCACAGTAGCAGACACTGGAGATTAGGTGCACCTGCTCCAGAGAAACAATACCAGGCCGACAATGGATGTGGGTAGGGTAGGCTACATAAGAAGCACTGTGGACCATAGCCCACCATCAGTCTTCATCCAGCTGCAGTCTGGAACACAAGTCTACAGGACCTCACCTGGGAATTAGCCAGCCTACTTCTCCATTAGGAGAGACTGCACTAGGATAAAGAACACACCTACTTCACCTTCAACCTGACCTTACCATTTACTGGTCAATCTCTATAGACTTACCGGACATATTGCCAAGACAGCTCAATCTTGCAAAGGTACAGTTTGAACCACTTCATTTAAAGTGTTACACCATACACTTAGACTTTACCAGCACCAAATCACTACAAATTTGACAAGACTTTAAACAGCAAACTTGCTTTACACAAGCACCATGGGGAGACTGAGAGTTTCACCCATACTGCTAACTATGCTGTTATTATATACTATAGAACCACTTACTGCAGGTTATACACCTGTGGTGAGACAAAACATAGGAGTAGCATTCAAACCTAGCCCTCAACCATTGGTCAATGGACATACAACCACAACACTGTTGTTAGCTATCCCCTACAAGATACCTTGGGCACCCGTTACCCAAGGATCCATAAGGGATAGAGTACTCCATTTGACCACTCCTACTCTACAAGATCATACCTCTGGCCAAATTATCCAACAAGCCAAAGAGCTTGACACCTTGCTGGAAATTGCAGACAAGGAGATAAATGAAACATTAGCCTCCATCAAATTGTTCCTATCCAACCCCATAAACACATTGGACAAGGCCAAAAGAGAGGCCATACTGGGTTTTCTAGCACCCCTGTTTCACGGTGTGCTAGGTCTAGCCACAGTAGAAGATGTAAACCAAGTAATGGGACAGCTCAAGAACATAGATGAAATACTAAGAAAATTTGCTAAACAAGATCAGGAAGCAGCTAATCTCATTGAAAAGATCACAGACAGACAAGATAAGTTTGTTAAAGCATACATCCAAGATAAGAAGGTACTAGACAGCACAATCAACACCATAGGTGACACCGTCAACCTGTGGGCCTCTAACATGTCCAGGTCACTTGACTCATATTCAAGGCACGAGAAAACTCAAAGGGAGAAAATGCAAGTATTAAATGATGCATTAATTATCATAGCAGCAAGAATGAATACAGTTCAATCACTGCAAAGGACAAATGCAGCCCTGAGGATGCTATCATCAGGAATCCTAACCCCTGATATAGTACCACCCTCAGACCTTGCTAGATACTTAATTGACATTAATAACAAACTTAGGATCACACACCCTGGAGCACAAGTCGCAATTAATGACTTAGATTTCTATTATTCACAGAAGCTGACCTCATACACTTACTCAGCTCACCATATATATATTCATCTGGACATTATAATACAATCTACCACCTCAACCTTCAAACTGTACCAAATGATTACATCACCCATGCCTATAGACACACAGGAGACCCCCACCAGAGGAGTCACCAAGTTGCAAACCACAACTGAGTTTCTAGCAGTATCTTACGACGAATCATTATTCATCGAATTGGACTCAGCAGATATGCAGGCATGTGAAGGTACTACAGTAAAGGTATGCAGAGATGTAAATGGTAGAATCTATAAACACAGGCCTACATGCCCTGTAGCCATTTTTACTAACCAGGCTCAACAGATTAAGGAACATTGCAAGTTTACAGTTTCACCACTGCAAGCACCTACCACCCATGCTATTTCCATTTCTGAAGATGAGTATCTGGTCACTACTAATGAACCCCATTACTTTATCAACTGCCATGGTAAAACGTCTGAAACTCGAAAAGCCCAGTCCTACTCAATCATAGGTGTACCCTGTGGGTGCACGATCAGTGTAGGAGAATTTTCTCTTCCAAACACAAGGTTGCCCTGTAACTCAACCTTATCATTTCATTACATTCTCAAGACAATTAATTTACCATTCATGGCAGCACTTAACAAAATTTCTGAAACCAAACCAGATGAAAGAGAGAATCTTCCAAATTTCCCAGTAGTAAACCTTTCTAGAACCTTAGAAAAACTACAGGAAAATCCAATCATGGATGATATTACTCAACTAAATTTAGAGCCCTTTGCCAAAACAGTATTAAAAGATGCCTCCAACCTTAATAAGGAAATGGAAACGCGCTACGAGGAATCATACCTACATCGAGTTACAGAGCATCCAATCTTCCAAAGCTTAGCACTCATCCTAGGGATATCAGCTCACATTTTTATAGTATACATACTACTCAAATTATACAGACTAGGAGGGACTGTAGCCTACCTGCCTACAGCCAAAGCATTCAGACTAGTCACCGAGCTGCCCCTACAAAAATTGCTCCCAGATAAGAATCCTACCAAATTAACCCCTACAGAGGAAACCCACACCCCTTTCCTCACAATTCAGGAAACCCACACCCTGATAATTGCTATATTATTCACCCTGACCATCTACTCAGCCTACAGAATAATGAAGTACCTTAAGAAATTTGCACAGACACACTGTGGCAAGAAAAATGTGGCCAAGCGCACAAACCCCACAATATATTTTAAAATATATTGTGGAGACTCAAACTTCACGCTACCCTTGAGGCCAATACCACATGAATTTGATGAGATTAAATCAGCAGCTGCCCCTACCTATAAGGATATAGTGGTTAAAACCTTCCCACTACCTAAGGCTATATTTACCTGGAATGGATTAGCAGTTATAACAACACAGAGAGGAGAATTTGCTTATCACCTCCCTCAGGTGATACACCTACCTTGGCGCACTAGGTTCAGTACTTTACCAGCCCTTAAAAACAAAGGACTGTACTACTCCATGCTTCTCCAGAATGATTGTGGCACCAGCCCGGTGACCATGACAGCACTGGAAAATACAACAGATATAATTATTGACGAATAACAGGAGGAGACCGCAAGGTCAAACATGCAGACTATTGCTAATTTTCTAAACCACCAGCCCTCCCCGGTGACTGTGGAAACAGCCTAGACTGCCCACAGCCTAGGCTGCCCCCAGTCCACCACCAGGAGACAACACATCAGAGACAGTATTTAGAACTTTTCGGACAATTTGCCGGCCCTGAAAAGGGCCTTTGGGATGGCGGGTTTTTACACCCTAGGTTTCAGTCAGTCGGGATCCTACCACAGATCCTCGGGTTCAACATCAATGGGAGAGTCCGAGTCCGAGTCCGAGCCATACAGATGGCCGTGATCCTGTTCCCACTCAACGAGCCGGGCCTCCATCATCCCCAGTCCATACTCGGCAGCCGTGGATGGATCCCCGGATGCCGCAAGATCGAGGAGGGACGCCGCCAACAGATAATCCCATAGCACTCGCTCCCGCGGCCCGAAGTTATAGTCCATGGGCCAGAAACCCATATTACCCAAGGCCCTAGTCAGAAGGGCCACAGTGGCCCCCCAACGCAAGGCTGAGCCTAAGAAATAGTGGCAGGAGTAATTACAGACCAACACATCACCATGCTCAATGATCTCCTTGAAATTCCTCACTATGTAACCATAATGGATGGTCTGGTTAGCCTCCACCAGGGCCCTAACTGGACTCCCCACCTCCATCACCTGGGGGACAGGCAAAGCAAAGAGAGCTTGTAGATGGGCCATGGTGCTACAGCAGTGATTTCCAGAGAGGAACTGATACTCCAATACCAGCCACACACTCCTTAAATGGACACACACACACCCCCCCCACCCTGAACTGTCCACTGACACCAAGCTAGGCACTCACACAGACACATGCCAGAATCTGGCACCTAACACCTCAAGTGCCACCACTGCATGAGCACACCAGGGAGGAGACTCACATCTCACTCCTGACACACCTCCACTGTCAATGAAATTATCAAAGTATTAGAAAAAAAAAAAAATATACATACACAGCCACTTGTTGATGTATAATATGAAAATCTATGGTATTCTCACAAAATCGATGATTAATGCGCGCATATACGCGCAAAATTGCGAAATTGCAAATTACAAATCGTAAATTGTACAAATCTAACATTAATATACATGAATGCAGGTAGATAACTAAGACAGTTTTTGTACCCACTAGCACTTGTATACTATGCCAAGGTTTACTTAAAGTAACACACTTTAGGTATCCAAGAAAATTGTTGGAAAAATGAATGAAAAAAAAAAAAAATTTTTTTGAGAAAATTGTTGACATAAAACATGTTTACTTAAGATACTCACCAAATAAATCTCTTTCAGGGACACATACTCAAAAGGCTAGGGGAAAAGTCAATTAAGCAGCGGCCCACTGCCGAAATTGCCAATTAATACACCCATATAGCAAAATCAATGAGTAACTCAGAGACAAACAAGCCTATTGTACATGAAGTACTTTGTTTTTCCGGCCCTCGGAAAAATTTGTCTCAAATCCCAAAAATTGTATAGTGTAAGCTAGAATGTACGTTTGTACCCAATTTGCACACTAAAATTGTATAGTGTAAACTAGATTGTACGTTTGTACCCAATTTGCACACTAAAATTGTATTTTGCAGACTAGATTGTACGTTTGTACCCAATTTGCACACTAAAATTTTATTTTGCAGACTAGATTGTACGTTTGTACCCAATTTGCACACTAAAATTGTATTTTGCAGACTAGATTGTACGCTTGTACCCAATTTGCACACTAAAATTGTATGTTTGCACACTAGATTGTAAGTTTGTATCCAATTTACATTTGAATTGTATGTTGCACATTATACTGTATGTCTGTACCCAATTCATACACTGAAGTCAGATTTTTAGAAATCAACATTTCTATGTGTATCCAAGCTGTACGCTAAATTATATATGTACATACAGAAACTATCAATTGAACGCAAAATTATATATTGGCATACTAAAACTGTCAAATGTACGCAAAAATTATATATTTGTACACCAAAAATTGCCAAATACACGCGAAATTATATATTTGCATACTAAAATTGCCAAATGCACGCGAAATTATATATTTGCACACTAAAATTCCCAAATGTACGCGAAATTGTATATTTGCACACTAAAATTGCCAAATGTACGCGAAATTATATATTTGCACACTAAAATTGCCAAATATACGCGAAAATTATATATTTGCACACTTAAATTGCCAAATGTACGCAAAAATTATATATTTGCATACTGAAATTGTCAATTGAACGCAATTACATGCGAAATTGTAAATTTGCACACTAAAATTGTCATTTATGTTCAATTTGCACGCTAAATTGAACATTGAATGCCAAAATCGCACACTATTTGCCAAATTGTACGTTGTACATAAAAATGGAAAATTGTACCCAAAATTGATGTTACATAAGCAAATAAGCTCAGGTATGGTAAGATATAGAAACTCGGAAATGTACTTATACCCAGGAGAAAATTGTTTATACTGACAAAGCTCTACCACAAAAATTGCATTTGAAGCACTCCCCATCACTTCAAATCCTCTTACAAACAGTATATAACTCCAAAAATAAGGTAAAAATTGCATAAATTGTACATTCCCTCGGCGAAATGACGGAGTTTCGCATTCTCTCGGGGGAGACGGAGTATTCTATCATATACCATTTTATTATTCCATAAATTCTAACATATTATTGTATTAATCAAAGAATATCTATGAAATTAATACATAGGTTGGTTCTAAGAGCTATAAGAGCGCTCAAACTTTGTATAAGAGCGTTCATGCCCCACTGCACACCAAACCAAGTCAGTTAGACAGAGTTTATGACATCAAAGGGTCCGACCTAATGGTTCACTGCACAATATAATAAGAATAAGGGTCTCAGTGTGCGACCTCATGGTCCAATGCACAAATTAATAACTTGTAAGTGAATGCAACCGGCCGTCACGGGTGCCTGAGCACCGCTGACGCTGTCATGAGTGTCTGAGCACCCTAATGACTGAACAATGGGTTACATAAGCACGACGCCATAACCTTCCGGTCGCTCTAGCGTCGCTCCTGAGCAACCTAGGTCAAATATCAAAGCATTTATGGAAAGCCCATAATTAGACGGTCAGAATGAGCCCAAGATCAAGGCGGAACTCCCATTATTAAGGAAGTTATGCCATGGAGACTGAATGGAGCTCCAAGTTCCCTACAGACAAACCGGCGGGAGTTACGCGCCTATCCAGCAGGCATTATAAACTTGGCATATTCAACTCCGCGCATGCGCAAAATGGCGGTTATAAACGCATAAACGACCAAGTTATGAGGGTCTGAAGATGCAGAACCGACCAAGACAAAGGGGGACACAGCGGCGTCCATGGGGGTCCTTTGTCCCCCTGTGACACATGAAAGACTCCCCTCAAACAATTGTAGAGTTAGGCAGATGCTACTGGCTCCAGTCAGTCTGGAGGTGCTTTTCCAAGATTTGCTACAAATAGCCTGTCTGCACCTCCAGGAAGTCAGATCACCAAGAACCGCTCTAGAGGTAACATCTCCAGTCATCTCCTGCTACCTGCTATACCACTGCACTATGGTGAAACTATGCTAGACAGGCATTGGTTTCTATCATTAGTGGCCAGGGGCTATCTCCTTCAAGACTTCCACCAGAGGGTAAAGTTATTCATTATTACATTATTCCTCTAAGCAGCAGGTCAGGAGCTAGGTGTGGGAACCCACCTAGAACTATGCTGGACAATTGTATTATTATTACCTCACAGGTGGAGTGGAACTGAACATTGTACTTTATAAACTACTGTATGTTTACTGTATGTACAAATTACCTACATACTAACTACTGTATGATTGATATTTCTTACATGTTGCCTAAAGCTGAATAAACCAGTGATAACTGGAAATAACACTATTTATAAGAGCCTTGAGATAATTACACTATATACCACTAGTCTTATGATATTTCTCATATGGCAACTTGATCATGCCAATCACTAGTATGACACTATAGTCCCATGGCTCCACCAATGTCTCATGGACATAAATATGGGTGCAAATACCACTTCAAATATGCTTCTTGCCTGAAAATCCAGCAATACATATTGCTATGTATCAGTTCATATGTTGATAATGAGTGTTTGGTCTATGCTTTGATAGGGGTTCAATAGTGGTGGCCTATAATGATAAGCTAGTTATACTTTAGTCCTACCAGGAAAAACCGTTCCAGGTCCAGGTGAGTGTTAGCAATCTTTTCACTATCCAAAGAGGCATTTAGAATAATTGAATCAATTTCAATTTTAAACTATTATTAAGATTTAGACCCCTCCTGTGCTACTGGTATAATATTATGCCCCATACATTCATCTGGCACAGTCTAGGGCATATACAAAGTTGAGAACTTTAGCACTGTGACACATATGGAGGCAACAATCGAGTGCACTGCAAGTGGGACGGCCAGAAGTATCAATTATCTACTGGTTTATAATACACAGCCTGAATGATTGGTAGTTATAAGTGTGTCTAGACCAATCAATCATGATGGGCTGTGAGCTAAGGTGAAATGAAGAAGGTGTGCAGTCTAAGCATGTAGACCAATTCCTTAGGTGAACCACTGCACTGAGTGGTATCTTTCTGTAGCCTCCACCAAACCTGCCCAATGTGTTAAAATAAGACCTTATTTGCAAAATTTGAAATATACAAAGGTCAGGAGTATATTCAAGATGTTATATGTAAAATGTGCTGCCAATACATGTCGTATTAAACTTAGGGGAGCTAGAATAAAAACAACAACCTCGAATTACCAAAGCTTTTCAGGACCTTGTTTCAATAGATTCTATGACAGGTTCAGCCAGCTACGACTGGAGATGGGCCAACTCTTACCAGTTGATCTTAGGATTTTGGCCATAGTGACCGAATAGCTGGCTACATTTCTGGGTGATCGTACTGCCTACTGGCTAAATAACCACCACAGCAGTGACTCAATAAGGGACCCTGGTATGACAGTCCCCTATGTGAATAATTAGTGGGTAGTCTTAGCTGCTGCCCTCTGCACTCCTTTGCTCAAATGTACCCAATCTGTGCTCTTTGCTTTGTAACCATATATGTATTCTCTGTATATAGACTAATGATCCAAAAGGTCTTGACCCCAGGCCACTCACAGAGGTCAAGGAGACTTCCTATATATAGTGCTCATCCCTGGCCTCAATCATCCTCTAGAGATTGTGGAATCATAACATCTATGCATTTTTTATCTAGCCTATGCAATGATTTTGCAAGCTTATTCCAATCGATTGTGTTGTACATTATATATATGGGCTCCTAGAATAAATTATAAGCAGTATGCAGAATCATGACCATTGACTTTATTTAAAACTATGATCCATTTCAAGGAGAATTGAACATGTGTGTGACCGTGTAGACATGTTCGATCATCTTTATATAGTTAGGGACAAGTCATTTATTGCCAGGTGGGGGGGACTTGATGGATTTTGGCGGATGGGCAGATTTTTTTCTGACAAAAATGATTGTGACCCCCCCCCCACTAAGAATTGATTTTGCAAAATGTCCCACCTCCAATCAGATACACACATGGAATGATGCGTTGCAATGGGTATTTGAATTGCCCATATTTTGTTTTGACACCCCTCCCCCAGTGTGAAGGTTTATTGGGTTCCCCCCCAACCAAGGGAGTCTTTTTCAAAATGACCCTCCTATATCTAACAATCCCCCCGCCCCCACTGGCAATAGATGACTTGTCACTTACTGCAGCCCTATGCTCATTTGGATACAGGAGTGCATACTAGACAATGAAGGAGGTATGACTGGTTACTATGTAGCCAATAGTGGCTGCCACAACTGGGTGCCATGACTTCATAGTGCTGGGTATTTAGTCAGTAGTTGAATGAATAGCAGCTGCTATTTTGAGGCCTGTACTGTAGCTCACTATGTAGTCACTGGTATGAAAACATTTCTTATACCTCCCACTATGATTTGAGGCCATCCTGTCGTGGAAACTTTTGAAACACGATCCTTAGGGCTCATATGAATACCTCCATAATTATATTAGGGTGTTCAGTCTATTGTTAGAAGACGGAGAAAAGCTTTGATTTGGATGAAGGGGATCCTGAGTAATACAAAGCTGAAAGAATTGTAGCTCTATCATCAATAGTTCCTTTTTAAAAGAACCTTTTCTACCAGAAAAAAAGGGTGTTGCGACAGACAAACTCACCATAGAGAGTGGTCTAGACTGCTACTCAAGTTTCTGTGAATGTGGGAAGGGCCCTATGACTATGTGTGCACCTTAGATGCCTCTGCAGTAAGTGGAGCCTGCATGCGCTATAGTAAAGGTACACACAGTGCAGTATTTGGGAACACAGAGGGTATCAATCTTACTATAAAATGCTGAGTTTTTCTGGTGCAATCTTTTTAACTTTGGACAGGAGATTCTTGAGACACATAAAAGTCATATGTACCCTGCTGCATTTCCATTTTCCTAGGCAATATGGGTGTTGTGGCACTTCTTGTGACAGATTCTGCCGTAGTTATACTGTTTGTGATCTGTTGCACAGATGATAATGTAGCCAGGCCAAATCCCACTACGTGAAAAATGGGTCTGAAATGTCTGTGATTCTGGATATCGGCAACATTGGACTCTTGCCAATTTCCTAAATCACAAGGGTACTCACTGCACTTCTTACCACTCCAAATCCGACTTCAGCTGACAGTAGCAGAGGAATCTCTGTGATTTTCATTACTGCACAGATGAGTTGCTAGAATGATTCACAGAGATAGAGTATTTGATATTAATATCACAGTTGTCTCTGACTATTTTCTGTGTTTTGCAATGGTATCCTGCATAGCATAAACAAATGTAGCTTGCATAAATCACAAGCAGAACCCCATTATGACTGTAGTATGTGGAACTTGGCTCCTGATTTATCAAAGACACACCTCTTCTGATTTCCTAGAAACTGTTGTTTTCCTCTAAATCACAGGGATTTTGAGTCTATCACAGAGATTTCAAGCCCTTTGTGAAGAAAATATCAAAAACTTTTGATGTACTATACTCCCTAAATACCAGCACTTTGACAGGGATTCTTAGCCTTTATAGGTCTTCCCTAGACGATATTACCACCCCAATATCGGCTAAGCACCCACATATCCTATTTCACAACGATTTCCCAACCATTTTCACGGTGTGGGATTTGGCCTTATATCATAGTTGTTCAGTGCAATCAATGTTGGATTGATTTGCCCAGTTTAGCCCAGCATTATAGCCATGTCCGGAGAGGGAGTTTTTGGAGAGCACCCTAAGCATAATGGGCCTCACCGTCTGTCAGTAATGGGCGGCAGTTGGCCCTCAGTTAGTTTTGTTTAATTTGGTTTGAAACTATATGGAGAGAGTTGTGGTAATCTGACCACATGGTTTTCGTCACTAACTTTCCTGCTTGGGCAGGGGCCACGTCCCATAGATGACTGTTCATAGGGGCCTCGATTTTAGAAAATAATAAGTAATTACGCTATAGGCCAAATCCCACAATGTGAAAATGGGCAGAAAATCATTGTGATATAGGATATGTGGTTGCTTAGCTGATATTGGGGTGGTAATATCGTCTAAGGAAGACCTATAACGGCTAATAACCCTTGCCAAAGTGCTGGTATTTGGGGAGTGAAATACATCAAAATCTTTTTATATTTTCTTCACAAAGGGCCGGAAATCTCTGTGATAAACTGAAAATCCCTGTGATTTAGACAAAAACAACAGTTTCTAGAAAATCACAAGAGGTATGTCTTTGATAAATCAGGAGCAAAGTTCCACATATTACACTTGTGAGCTACATTTGTTTATGCTATGCAGGAGACCATTACAAACTGAAAAAGATAGTCAGGGACAACTGTGCTTTTGATATCAAATACTCTATCCCTGTAAATCATAATAACAATGCGTCCGTGCAGTAATGAAAATCACAGAGATTACCCTCCTACTATCAGCTATAGTGGGATTTGGAGTGGGGAGAAGTGCAGTGAGAACCTTTGTGATTTCGGAAATTGGCAAGAGTCCAAGGTTGCCAATATCCAGAATCACAAACATTTCAGACCCATTTTTCGTGTAGTGGGATTTGGTCTTATGGGAGACGAATGTAACTATGTGGATTTAGTTCAAGCGAGATCTTGAGAAACCTTGAGAAGGTCTTGAGAAACTTTGTGAGATCTGTACATTAAAAGAGGTGTGTGAAAATTTCAGACCCCTATGAGGAGGGGTTCGGAAGGTTGGGAAGGTTGTTGGTGCATGCGGGCAAAACCCACCACCCCCTTGTAAAAAGATGTCCACTCCTGCAAGTCATATATATTTGGGTCATTATTTGATAACTTGTTATTCATCCTGGTGATTATAATTTAGGCTTATAGCTTGATAAATATAGAACGCATACCAACTGTTTTGGGGGACTTTCATTTTTAGCTGGCTGCAAGTCACCTCAACAAGTAGCAAGTCACTAAAGAATAAAAGGATTCACAAAATAAAAGTAAAATACATGATTTACAAAACAAAAGTAAAATGATACACGAAAACAGCTCTGGTATGTCTACTCATTAGCACTGGAGTTACATTGTGTCAACAGTGGAGGATCCAGGGGGTGGCCCAGGGGGCCTCCCCCCCCAAAAAAAAAAAAAAAGATAGAGAGCGAGAGGGGAAAAGGAGGAAGAGGGGAAAAAAGAGGGAAAAGAAAAGTGAACAGGGGCCCCAAACAGGGGGCTTGTGCTGCTTGGTGCCACATATATAGTACCTCATCACCTTTCACCAAGTCTTCCCCCCCCTTCTAGACAATCCTAGATCCGCCACTGGTCTACCATAGAGGAGAAGAAACATGATGATACGACATGGATCCTAGATCTACACAGAGGAAAGAACACTGATCGCTTTGACACATACTGCACAGGTCACAATTTGTCTCCCAGATGACATGTATGAAGGCATGTCAAATGAGGTTGACCCTCTCATATTTGGTTCGTCAACTCCATTTGACATGCGTAATAAAGACACGTCACATATTTCTGATCCATTCACCTGAGTGCTAGGTAATACTGTGAGACAATTATGTAAGGGTCAAGAGCAGTCAATAACTATGTACCAATGGTTCAATCAAGGGAGGCCTATAATAGAAGGCAGGGGATATCATAGTCCCACAGGCCTGCAACACTAAGGCACTTTTTCCTATCTACAGAACTCCTACTTGACTGAGGACCTCTATGCAGTCCATAAGACAAGGGCATGGAGGTGCATGGCAATGCCATATGTCTCCCTGTACTGTAGATACTGAGATTATAGATTGTGGGTTAGAATACAGTCCTTTGGTATTTTCACTGACCCACACATAAGGTGTCTAACCACTCCAGTTGGAGTATTCAGGATGGTGGGTGTCTATTTTGATATTCAATAACAAATGCAGATTTAACAACGAAATAGAATTCACTACCATTTATTGATAGTATTTACAGACCTTAGTGATCTATTCTTCATGAAAACAAAATGACACAGATACATCAAATGTCTCAAGTGTTGGTAGTACTTCTTGGTAGTGATTAGTCCTGGTACCAAAATGGTTGTTTGCTCCATCTAGTGGAATATCCTAGAACAATTATGTATGTCAAACCATCACATGTCAAGTGCCTTCGACATGGCCGTGACCCTGGTCAACTCACAGATGACATGGCATTTTAAGGCATGTCAAATCATATGAGGATTACTGTGTGCTACAGTTGTCATGGTGACATATGTGCACATGTCCCAATGACCTGTGCTCTCTGTGTCAAATCAAGTTGACATGGGTATACATGTCACTTTGTCAGGAAGAATTTTCTCAGTGTATATATACATTACTCATGAGTACATTTGCTAGACTTGCATTCAATGAACCAGGAATGAGCATGACATTGTCATTGGGATGCATGGTTTTATGATGCCTGTGCTTCATTAATTCCCCTATATGCAGTCCAGATGCCTTCTTAGAAATGACAATAAAGACATGGTTTACACTCTTTTCATTTGTGTACAGAGCTGCAGACTTTAAGGTTCCATCAGGCATTCAGGTTATCATTTATATATTACAGGCTTGGGTTCCACAATGCCAACAGTGGACTGGAGAAAAACGTTGGCCATATTATTGCATTGTTTTCAGCACTGTTTCCGAGCAGCAATTTTAATTGTCAAAGACTTATGCACTAGACAAGCGTAATCTCTAGAGCTGCCAAACTGCATACATATATTGAATACAGTCACCTGATGATGAAAAGGGCATTGTTTTTGCAAGATATGGTTTGGCATTCCCCAGAAAAAGTCACAAAATCATGGAAAATATAATAAAATTGCTGAAAAAAATGATGAAAATTGGGCCTATGATTAATCCCGCTCTTTTGAGATGATACCTTATCAGAGGAGTATTTCTGTAGCTGTGCATTTTCTGGCACATGTATTAAAAATATCTGCACTCAGGGACAAATTATGACTTGTTACTTAGATAGTTGCTCCGTCAGTGAGATTTTGACTGAACACCACAAACCTGACTGAATATATTATTGTCCCTATGGTAGGCCCCCAATGGACATCTGTGCATTCAAAACCCTAGAAAGATTAGAATAAGACTAAAAGCTCATTTTCAGCTGAGAACTTCTTTCTGTTGGTGGGCTATGTCCAGAAAAAGTGGTGTTCGGGGCAATTTGTAGAAACTGCAATATTTTGGAAATTACCCTCCGCAAGCAACATTTTCCAAGGTTTTTCTGATTTATACACCATTTATATATGGCTAATTTGATCATATTCCTACAAAACTAGCCCTACTGTAACAGAAAAATGACTAAAGTGTGAATGAATAAAGTGTGATCTGAAATATGAAGGTAAAATGCCCATTCCTCCTTTAAGCATCATAAATGTGACTGGGAGTAACTTCTGTTTCTTGGATGTGGGGACTTTTGTTTGTCTCTGTTCTTAAGTATGGGATCCAGTTGGATATTGTGGCTATACCATTTCAAAGCCAAATAGTAAAATGAAACCCTCAGTAGCTAGTGTACATATATTTTATTCAGAGGATTTGAGATGTTATACAGGACAGTGCGATTATGAATTGTCATCCTGGACTATGAGATTCTGTCCTTCATGATGGGTAGATACACCAGGGCCCTGTTTCTATACTTTTCAAAAATGAATGGCACCATCCATGCCCACTAATGCAAAGCTAAAAATGCAGATGGAGCAAAAACTGCTTTCTGTTTCTTAACTTGAGTTCTACTCTCCTGCTCTATTGACAAGAGCTGGCTAGGACAACTTAAGAAACACTAATGCAATGGTGCCATCCACCTCCAGTGCACCTCTCACTGGTATATCCTTAGAGCCTTCCACCTATTCATTTGTGCCTCATATCTTATGTGTAATCAATTGAATTACATGGATCCTGTTTCTATAGTAGGCTGTGGATGGCACCATTTGCATTAGTGTTTCTTAAGTTGCTCTCTCCAAAATAGATTAGTTTGAGTTCTATCTGAGCTCATTTTAGCCAACTGCCTAAACCCAAATAAATAAAGCAAGAAGGGCCACTGTTTCTAAACCTTAGGATGTAGCTCAAACTGAGTCCCATCTGCTCCATTGATGAAGGCAAAATTGTTGCTTTTCAAACAATTCTTCCGCCAACCCTTATAGGTGGTCAGCACAACTTTAAATAAGTGAAATACACATGAAAACTTGGATGACTCATTTGATGATAGATGAGCTGAAATTCAAGGATTTTGATGGCACCATTGCATGAGTGTTTCTAAAGTTGTCCTATCCAGCTCTAGCCAATAGAGCATTAGAACAGAACTCAAGTTTAGAAACAGAAACATGTTTTTGCTGGGTCTGCACTATTAGCTTTGCATAAGTAAACATGGGTGGTGCCATTCAGGTACACAATCAGGGCAATGATGGCAGCAAAGTTGGTTAGAAAACAACAAATTTACTTCCACCAATAGAACAGATGGGACTCAGTTTGAGTTCTATCCAAAAGTTTAGAAATAGTGGCACTTCTTGCTCTATTCATTTGGATCATGGCCTTGGCTAACCCAGGCTCAGATAGAACTCGAACTGAGCTATTTTGGATAGAGCAACTTAAGAAACACTAATGCAAATGGTGCCATCCAAATCAACTATTGAAACAGGGCCCAGGAGGCATTACTCAAGCTGGTACAACTAGACCCTTTAGATTGTAGAGGGATCCCTCACTTGAATGCCATTACAACGATGCATCTAGTTATCGATAATGATTTCACTGATACGACTGCACTATCAAACCCCATCTAATTACTACATTAAGTTCTGATCATAGAGAGCAGTTGTAAGGCATTACTTATGAGTAAGTAATGCCTCTAATTTAGAGGGTTTCAAATCGTAGTGGCTTTTTCCAGTCTCACCATCTTGAGAAATGCCCCCCCCCCCTGCAGGGAGGGGATTAAACCAACAATTTATTTGATGAAGGTCTGTGGGTCCTGATATCTGATAAAAAATATAGAGTCTGAGAATCTATGTATCCCACAACCCAAGTTGTACTTAGACCTTGCTGAAACGAATACATCTGTATTTCAACCTTTGGTCAAATGAAAATTTACCAAACTCAAAAATCGAACAATGCAGCCTAGATGCCTGATTGTTTGATCCTTGTGATTCAAGATTTAAGAAAATGATTATAGGGGACGTGATACTCGTAAATCCCTCTTTCAAATTTATCTTTTCAATTTAACATCACGTTGAGTTGTAGTCTTTTTTTCTGTGATGATCATGAAATATCTACAAAACTATGCTTACTTATCACAATCGGAAGGACGGATAACTTAATACTGAGCCATTCTCCCTGGTCCTTTTGCATGCAAGAGATAAATATAAAAATCTAATAGTTATTTTCATACAATACATTATGAAATACTGGTATAATAAAACCACGTTTCAGGTGTTCAATATCTGCATAATAATATCAAGTGCATTGAAAATCATTATAACCAGTGTGTTAAAATACAAATATATGATACATGTACATGGTGAATACAAGCAATTATAATTCAAGCATCTGAGATGGTCATTGCTGACTACCTCTTATAATATCAAGACTTATAATATATTATAGACTTCTGACATAGAAATACTATATCACCTTTAAGTTCAGAAACTTGTGATTTTTTACTCTCTTTTCTATAGTTATAGTAAGCACTTTCTGTAATATCGATATAGTAAATATAACTGAGTTATAGTGATTCTAATCTCCACATTGAAGAATCCTCTTGCCCCAGTTAAACCTCTTTCCACAAATTAAAGAAGCCTGGTAAGTCTACAGCACTGCATTGGTGCATCATTTCAGCTCTCGATGGCTGTATATATTCACCGCAAAAAGCAACTGTTGAATCTACCAGGATCCTGATGAAGCTAAATAGGAAACCACCATAATTATATAACAGTGACCCAGTGTGCTTTTTACAAGAAGCCTCAGTTGGCAGTATAGTGGTACAAGGGATCTTTGTGAAGATTATGACGGATCTCTGGTAACTTTGGAATGAGGATTCCGTCATTGTTTCGACAGCATTTCTTCACAGAGTAGACTGGGAATATATAATTCTTTTCAACTACTACATTCTCCCCTTGGAGTGTCCCATATTGTATCAAGTGGACCTCAAAAGGCATGGCCTACCAGATTCTCTGAACACTGTTTTCTGACCAAAGTAAATGCAATCTCTACTGCTTATTGACTGAAAGTGGTCACATGGTACCTCAACAAATTCTCTGAATGGCCAGCTCAGAAATATAAAAAAAACAAAAACAGGTCTGAACCATTTTTCTTTTTCAATTTTTCTTTCATCATTGTTATTGTTATATTTTTTGGCATATATATTTATACTGTTCCCTGGTAATCAATGACTGCTATAATCCCAACACATTTGAAAGGAAAAGATTGATACCCCGAAAATCATTGGAGCCTCTTTTAGTACTTAGTGATAAAGAAAAGATTCATCACAAGTATCAAAGTAAATTGTTCCATTCACAGTCCACAAAATACTGACATAAATTTCAATTTAGAGGTTGAGATTCATTTTGAAGTGTTAAATCATCGTTGCAGTCACAACACTATTCCCTTTCCTTGAAGTTGTCTGTGTGTTTTCTTATTACTTCGGCATCCAAACCATGAGTACTGTCATCAAAACACTGAGTGTGATGGACGGCCGTGCGATTCCTGCTGAACCTACATATACTAGAAATAGAATAAGAAGTTAATCATTGAATAGGAATATTTGAGAATCATTATAATCCCTAAATGGCTGTGTTATATACAATGTCAATGAACTTACAAACAATCAATTATTTATATTTTCTCTTGCTAATAACAATTAACTTTTTCAATGTCACCAATGCAGGCCCTTCCATGGATTTAAGCAAAAGGGGGAAATAAAAGTATATTCGAACTTGCAAAGGCAGCAAAGTGGATATAGGGGGAGGGGTTGGCTTGTGCAGGGGACCTCCTGTCTACAGGGACAGGAATTCCCTTATTTTGACATTAATTGGGGGACTAAAGTTGTCGATTAACTTGATTTATAAAATGAACTCACCTTCTTTGAAGTAAAGGTGGTACTCTCCACTCCCCTTTGTGTTATTAGCATTGATCTTATAGAGACCAAAGTCAGACACTCCTTCACTGTGTCCTACATCTGATATGGTTAAGGTTGTTAGCAGGCCTTCAAATATTGCCTGAAAATGTATATTAACATAGAGTATAATAGTTGATGGCAGATTAAGAAAGACGGGTTAGGACCTTCATATTAGCTTCTTAATTCTTGTAATAAACACCATCTATACATAACGGCATATTGTATACTCATTTGGATATATTAATATAATCCAAAATAGTGAGCTACAGAGAAGGTTTCCCTGTTGGTCACTGATGGCATGACTGAGCCATTACCAGAATATCCCATAGACTTTACCATTATGTAACCCCATCTGGGGCGTGTTGCTCCTATGGTAAAAAGAGATGTCAGTAGGTACCCTCTTTTCAAAAGAAGTCAAGCTCTGCTTCACTATTCAACTTGCACTCACCACATTAGTCTGAAAAGTCACCTGCCTTGTTTAAAGCAGAGAGAGCTGCAATATCAGGTACCTACTCATGTCACACACTCTATAGTATATTATACTGACTGACTTCTCCCAACTAGGTACCTACTCAAATCCCCTTTTTGAGCACAGTACTTGAATGTCCACTTGTGAGCAACAAAAGGGACAAGTCATAGCTACATGAAAAGAAAGGACTGGAAACAAGGGCATTTTTAGCTAGCTCTTCCTTCTACTATAGGAACAACACCCCCACCTAATTTTGAAACCAATATACACTTTTATGATGAACCTGGTCCTTTGCTCACACTATGACCAAAATAACAGGATCAATATAGCTACATTTTCAAAATTTTCCTTAGGGACATGGTCCTAAACCATCTAAAAGTACTAAAGTGCTTCACTTGCTGTGCTTAAAAATCTCAATGTGCCCCACCTGACCCGCGTCACCCCTCCCCCAAGTCACGTTGCCTCTGATACCCCTGATTAACTTTTCATACCTTTATAAGTTTCATTTAGGTTTCAGACTTGGCACACACATTTATATGGCCACCATGAACATGATTGTGTATGATGAAAACAAGTCTTTGCTTGTAATGCTCCAGCAGCAGTCAATAAGTGTGTTGGGGCTTGATACTGGCACAAATTGCCATGACGTCTCATGTCAAAATCAATATAGCAAATGATAATCAATATGTAGTCATGAGGTCGTCACATCACACTCAGCAATGGCAGGCACCCGCCGGCCGCCCATCGGAAGCAATAGTGGAATTAAAAGGATTTGGGATGAATAGTAAACCAAATAATCATACTCCAGGCTCTAATAGAACTAGAAAGCCAGGGAGGGCTAAGGATACTGTCCCTATGCCATCCGCCAACGACTGACGGCTGTCAGTCGGCCATGAATCGGTGGTTTTGTTGTGTATACAGAGATGAATCAGCTGCCTGTGGCCCTGACACGGATGAAAACTCCCATAGCGCTAAGGTCCAAAGATCATCAGTGGTGCGGGCCAGAGGCGGGTAACCAAGTGTTCGTAGGGGACATGTTGATATAAAATCTACACTGCTCATCCCCCATACTTTTCCAGCTGCTCTGCCCAAACTGTATATCATTTGTCATTACCAAAATTTATCTCACCATATTAGTGACTGTGTAGTTGGGGTTGTTAGAGAGAGCGTTAATCTTCTGACCACCAGGAAGGATCCACTCTACGTATGGTTCAGGATGGGCGTCAATGAGGCAGGTCAGGTTCACGTTCTTATTCCCAATAAAGGCGCCAACATCTGCAGGGTTACAGGCTTTATTCTTCGGTTTTGCTGTAAAAGGAAGCCATGAAAATTTACATTTGTAGAATATGACACACTCATATCCCACCTTATAGAATTTATATGACTTGAGACTGGCAACTTAACCCAGCAAAACGCTTGTTTATGACGTTTTAATTAGAAGGATGGCACCTGTAAGCCATTTATTAAGGCACTACGACTACATACAGCCACTACTATTTCAACCAAAGAATAAGAGTTTCAGCGATCTACGACTGCCCTGTGTGATTAACACTTATGTGATCGTTATGTACAAAGTCCTAGGGCAGTCATAGTACTTAGTACTGCAGACATAGTACAGCCATCAATATTTGGCTACATTGTCCCCACTACAATGTGAGGGCAAGCAGTGGTAGACTGTTCAGAAATGGCGTCCAGATACCGACCCATACTTTAAAAAAAGTCATTAAAATAACGAAGGATTCCTTGTCCCAAAGTTGCCAGAGATCCATTGTTATTTTCACAGAGATGTCGTTATTTTAACAGAGCTTCCTTTGTACTACCATACTGCCACCTGGGGGTTCTTGTAAAAACTACACAGGTCCCTGCTATTTAATTACAGTGGTTCCCTGTTCAGTTTAACAAGGATTCCTTGTAGATTCAACAGTTATCTTTAACAGTGCAGAGCAGCAGTGGAATGACATGAGCTGATGCAATTATCATATCAGTAACTGACCACCAAGTGTAGAGGTTATACCTGAAAACCTCTATGATACTTACAAGTGATTTGAATATTGACTGATGCTTCATAGGTTTTATCAAGCAAAGAACCGCGGCAGAACAAATTGCGCACACTTTTGGAGTAGTTGATGTGCCTGACGAAGAAGACTGTACTCCTGAAGCGTGTGCCTGCATCGTAGGTAGAAGTGCTAGAATATAAAAAATAGAAAATGGTTAACTGTCAAATTTGACTTGTCTTCTTGAATGAGACACACATGCCATTTTTAATATAGGGTGGAAAAGCTTGTTAAAGAAACGACTCAACATATGATCCCTATTTATAATGCTAGACTCATGGACTGAGCATCTATCTGGTAGATCTGGTACTTACTTGGCCTTACATGTTTTCATAGGGTTCACAAATAAATTTACAGTAGAATGCATAAAAACACCTTTATTAGAATTTATTCAGCAATACAAAAGCCTGTACATTTTATTTTTCTGGTTCTTATTTCCTTTTAGGCAAATCCCTCCTGGGCCCTGTTTCTAAAGTTGATTTGGATGGCACCATTTGCATTAGTGTTTCCTAAGTTGCTTTATCCGAAATAGCTCAGTTCGAGTTCTATCTAAGTCGGTGTTAGCCAACTGCCTAAATCCAAATGTATAGAGCAAGAAATGCCACTGTTTCTCAAGTTTTGGATAGAACTCAAACTGAGTCCCATCTGTTCCATTGACAGAAGTAAATCTGTTGTTTTCCAACTGACTTTGTTGACATCATGGCCCTGATTGTGTACCTGAATGGCACCATCCATGTTTACTAATGCTAAGCTAATAGTGCAGACCCAGCAAAAATGTGCTTCTGTTTCTTAACTTGAGTTCTGTTTTAATGTTCTATTGGCTAGAGCTGGATGGGATAACTTTAGAAACACTCATGCAATGGTGCCATCAAAATCCTTGAATTTCAGCTAATCTATCATCAAATGAATCATCCAAGTTTTTGTGTGTATTTCTTTTATCTAAAGTTTTGCTGACCACCTATAAGGGTTGGTGGCAAAGTTGTCTGAAAAGCAATAATTTTGCCTTCATCATTGGAGCAGATGAGACTGAGTTTGAGTTATATCCTAAGGTTTAGAAACAGTGGCACATCCTGCTCTATTCATTTTGGGTCTAGGCAGTTGCCTAAAATGAACTCAGCTAGAACTCGAACTGAGCCATTTTGGAGAGAGCAACTTAAGAAACACTAATGCAAACAGTGCCTTCCATAACCCACTATAAAACCCACATATTTCAATTGATTCAAATATATGATATAACACACAAACGAATTGGCAGAAGGCCCTAATGATATACCAGTGAGAGGTGCACTAGAGGTGGATGCCACCATTGCATTAGCGTTTCTCAAGTTGTCCTATCCAGTTCTAGCCAATAGAACAGGAGAGTATAACTCAAGTTAAGAAACAGAAAGCTGGTTTTGCTCTATCTGCACATTTAGCTTTGCATAAGTGGACATGGATGGTGCCATTCTTTTTTTTTAAAAGTATAGAAACAGGGCCCTGCAGGCAGGTTTCCTCAATAGCACTCACAGACAGCCTTTGTTGTATTCTAATTAAGAAAATGCACATGTAGTTATGGGCTCAGAGGTATTTTAGGTTTTTTGTGTATATAATCTAAAGATGCCTTATGCATTGCTACATTCACATCTCCAGGGAACCCAAACCAAGCACTTTGCAAACATATTGCTTAGCTTGAGAATTATACAAAATATACAGCGACCTCAGAAATGTGTCAGGAAATATACAAGCATTTGATAGGGCAGATTTCCAACACAGGTGGTAGCACTATACAGAGAGTTTTTAACCTCACATAGATCACCTCCCCCCATAGGATTAGGTTACATGGACGTAAATGCTGCCGTCTCGGGAGTCATATGGTATTCAGGCCTGCACTGAAGGTGGTCTAGGTGCTGATTGGCTTAGAAATCATATGCAAGAAATGTTGGTAAAATTATAAAAAAAATCACAAGTGACCCCAAATAGTTCCTAAATGGAACAGTAGATGAGTTTTTATATTATGCCAAGGTTTGGGGATTTTATTATAGGTCTGCAAATGTTCATCTGGCCAATGGAGGTTTTGAGGCCCAAAATAGGGTAGAATGGCACTTGCTGTATGTATCGCTCACTTAGTTAAGATTTTCAGGGTTAAACCTACCCTATATTCTAACACATTGTGTGTGAGAGATGGTTTAATCTTGCTACGGTCGAAAATATTACCAACAAACATTACGGGTGCTGTTTTTGTGTGTTATGCTATATAGAAACATAGAGGAAATGGAATTAGTTCCATGTAACCATTAGCACTACTCTACCATGTCCTTTTAATTGTGCTGAAATGGGCAATCCAGGTGTCCATCAACGTTATGAGTTCCTGAAGCATGTGCAGATAAAGAAAAAAAAACATTGCTACAATTAATTTACTGCACAAAATTGACACTAAATCACTGTATAAGCTCATTTGGACTCAAAGACTAATAGTCTTTACAGACTGTGGTAAAACCGGAAGGCATTTCCCAAAATTGTGCATCTAGACTTCTTCAAACTGCAGTGGGATCCCTCACATTAATTCTAACTAATACAACTCTGCATCTATAGTTGTCACCATTGATTGCACTGGTACGACTGCCCGACCAAACCCTATGTATAATTACAACATCAAGTGCTATAGTATTATACAGAGAAGTTATAGAATACTGCTTGTGGTCACTAACTCTAATTTTGAGGGATTCAAATTATAATGGATGCATCTCGTGGTGCCACGTTTAGATTTGCATTGCTGGCACATGTATATAGATAATTGATACTTACACAGAAGAACTCCTGATGTCAAACTGGTTTGTAATGTCTACACTGCCGGGTTCCCCAAAACGTCCAATGGTGATGTTGACAGCGGGCTCCAAGTTGGACACAAGTACCGCACATGCTATCTCTGGACTATGCCAATCGCCATCAGTTACAGTTATTCCTCCATCTGGATATTCATCATAAAAACAATTACTTTTTGTATAGTTTTCATTTGAAATTGGAATCACCTTCCTCTACTTCCAGTCTGCTTGATGTTATTCAAGGAAAAGATTCTCATTGTAATGTAAAAAGAAAAAGAATAATTGTAATAAAATAACTGAGATTGATCTAATTTTTCACAAACCCGCTTTAATTGTCTGGAATCATGTCATTTTTGAAAATATTATTAACCCTAGGGGCATATTTTAGTGTTCAATTTATCATGAACGAATGCTAGATAAATCAACTTCATAATCATTTTCTGATTCTGATTCTGGTTCAAATGGAAGGGAAAGTCCTAGTTACTTTTCTGTATAATTAATGTTACCTGGAACTCTTACCTGGAATCTCATTCTGACGTGCAACATCTAGATCTAGCCCTTGGAAATTGGCTGTCCAAAAGACTCCATCAAATGGGCCTGTGTGGAATTAATCAGGAGGTCCCGTCAGATTAAGTACACTATATTCATTTTGTGGGAATTTCTTACTATAGAATCGTGTGGAAGAAAAATGGGATAAGTTGATTTGTTTGCTATAGCCAGAACCTTGTTTTCCTATATCTGAAATACTATTGTCTATACTTATATTGTCAAATTGAATCATCAGAAGTTTTTCAAATGAGAAGTGATTGATGTACAGTACTACTTCTTTCAAAGCTAACCTCTCGCACTGCAGGTCCGACCAGTATTACCATCATACAAGACAAGTACAAGGACTGAGTACCCATCTCATTTTGAATGTATTGTATTTTGAAAATCACGTTGTGCAAATAAATACATTTTTAATTAAAATACCAGGGTTCCTTATGAAGAGATTTTACTGTAGAAGTTTCCTGAACATTTTTCAAATTATGCATTTACGCTTATCTACCCACTTAATGTAATAGTAAAAATTTAATAAGTACATTTCGCTTATAGTGACGCATATGCACAAGGATAGAACACTGGCGCATTGCATAGCATCGGCAAAAATTGGGGACGAGGGATTTTACTAGAGAATAGTGCTAATAGTCCCAGGGTTGACTAAAAGCTATAAGTTTGGGCCGCGTCTTGTTTGTAGGGTGCTCCTTTTATATGCTTTTTTAAGAGATATTCACATGGTTTCTAAAGAATGTAGGGTAGGCGAGGCTAACCTTGAGATATCCACAGACCTTGAGATAATGCCGTCTATAAGAAAAGTTTTTGATAATGAAGACCAAAACCTTGAGATAATTTCTGTCAGGAAAAAAAGATTATATTGGCAAACCTAATGGTCCGAATGGTGCTGCATTTGCACAGGTGCAGTTTATACACTGGAGTGTACAGGAGTAACAGTTAATGAGGTGAGTGGCATTAGAATCAAGGACCTACCTGGTACTATCAGCTCGGTGAAGTCCAAGACAGTAGACCCTGATGTATTGAGCGCCTTGTTAAATGAACGACAGCCAAACAAGGCTGAGTCCGAATCAGTGACGTCTGAAAAAAAAGAAAGAAAAAAAGATTTGGCTACCATATTGAAAGTGCAAGACAATGCTTGTTTTGATGTATATAAAAGCAAACTCATACCTTCAAGTGAAATGGTCCCACATGAATTAAAATGTGTTTTAGCTCTATTTTTCCCTGTGCGCAAAAAGAACATAAAAATCAGAGCAGGCCTACTGTCCTTAATTTACAAGGCATTTCATCTAAAACAGTGAAATGTCTCAACATTCCGTGTTACAACCCCAAATATTAGAGCCATACCAGAATAAATCTGTGAAAAATCATGTGTGTTCACAACCCCACTCCTTTGAGAATGCATTAAGACAATATCAGATCACTCCAATTCATGACCACATCTCCCGGTAATTCTGAAGCTGTATAGTCGCCCCAACCTATCAGAGAATGCTTCACACGGACATGACTAGCTACCTTAAAGGTCGAATTCTACATGGCGAAAAATGACTCAAATATCTCTGCGATTTTGAATCTGTTGCGATTTTGGTACCTACCTCAAATTCGCAAGGATTATAACTGCAGTAGGGGGTATAACACAAAAGGACACTGTTGCATACGTTCATTTACTCTTTGGGATAATTTGCCTTTATTGATGTTTATATCTCTGTGAATTATATTTTTTCTGGTCTAAAATCGCAAAGGATTGCTTGTGTTCTATACTCCCTGCTGTAGTTATACCCGTTGCAAAATCGCAGAGATATTTGAGTCATTTTTCGCCAAGTGGGATTCGACCTATAGAAACTTGGCAAATGATATACTTACTTTTGATGACTAAAATATGTAGATTGTTGGGCTTTTCAATTGTGTACCGATCTGTAAAGTTAGATATCACTGGCTCAATGGTTGTACCATCAGAGATCACTTTACGAGTATCAATGTAAGTTTTAGATGTGAACATCTTGACTTCAACCCTTTCAATGAAGAACTGAATCGTATATCCATCCCTTTGGTCATCCAAGGCGCAGGCCATTTGAAATTCCTCTCCCGGATTTAAAATCACTTTGTCTGCCACTGAGTGCTGTTGAAGTAGGGCTGCAAAGATGAAGATAATTTGGAAAATGTTTTGATTAAAATCGTATTAGCTTGATAGTTTATTTCTATATTGTTCATTTTGGACATTCACAAAATAACTTGGATATACATCAATAAACTAGTGCAGTTGAGCAAAACAGCATCATTGGTGCATGAATGATGAGAAATAATCATATTACATACAGACACTATTATGCATTAGAAGCTATTAAATTGTTAAGTATTTACAGTTTGTTCTGACATTGAATAAAGTATAATTATCGTCCCATCTGTGCAACGATTAATGTTGTTTTACAATTACCTTAAAAACCCCGGTCATAAGCTGACCCCAGTCATAAGCCGGGGGTAGAGTTTGAAGAAATATTATAAGCCAATTTTAGGGTCAAATTTTAACCATTTTCTCTTTATTCTATAGTAATAAAACCCCGGTCATAAGCCAGGGGTAGAGTTTGGGAGAAATTTAGAAGCCGATTTTGGTCAAAAATAGAAAAATAAATCCGGCTTATGACCGGGGTTTTACGGTACTATAGGACACAGTTGACGCAATATTATTACACTGGGGTTGTAGGTACACGTATCATAGACAGAACTTTAGTACATTCACAGTAGCCAGATATGAGTCAATAGATGTTAAAACAGAAGATAACTCAACTTTGTCAAAGTGTCAATTACAGCCCTGTTGCACTGAGGTTACGATATATGGACGTCCATATTTCAATTTAAGGGATTGTATCTTAAATATAGGGGGATAATGGGTAGGTAGTAATACTACACTGCAAAAATGGTGTTTAGATTTTAAACATGTTTAGGTCTAAACATGTTTAAAACCTAAACATATAGGTCAGGTAGGTGTCTCATTATCTACATGTTTAGGAATTAAACACTTTTTTTTAATACCTAAACATTTTTGCTAAACATGTTTAGCTGTTTAGAGTTAGAACACATTGAATACCAGGTGTTTAGATTCAAACATCAATATGTTTAGATACTTGGATGTCAAATACACACCAGGTAGCAGCACTTCATTTCAATGGACATTCTGCATATGACCATGATCACTTGTTGTGATAAATATCCCCAAACTGCAAGTTGATCATGGTCTCATTTCATAGAATTCCATGAGAAAAGAAACAGCAAAAGATGATTGACTAAATTCACTTAACATTGCCATCATTAGTCTACAATGATCAATAATATCCATGGCAGACACCTATTGCATGTCATTTTGTAAAGGATAAAGCAACACCCTTCCTCCCAAGCTTTCATACTTTCTCAAATCTCTCATTCTAAGGCAGCGTGTTTGTCTGTGTGTATGTACATGTGACTAACATCTTTGGAGACTTTGCACTTGTAAATACCTGACAATTGATATCCCCCAGAAAGTAAAAACAAATAAAAGATAATCCTTTATACTGTCTTAATAGAAACACCTTTAAACTCTACATTGCCATCTAAACATTTTGACATCTAAAACAAAATTTCATATCATAAAAATTCTAAACCTAAACATCTAAATATCTAAAAACCCGAACTAATCACATTGCTTGACTAAACATGTTTAGGAAGTTAATGTGATTACAAAAACGTTGCAAGATTATGTT
The DNA here is from genome assembly GCA_949317995.1 of Acholoe squamosa. Classification (NCBI taxonomy): domain Eukaryota; kingdom Metazoa; phylum Annelida; class Polychaeta; order Phyllodocida; family Polynoidae; genus Acholoe; species Acholoe squamosa. Next base: position 66,336,437 of record OX439046.1, on the reverse strand, counting down.
TAGAATTGTGTTTAGGATCTAAACACCATTTTTGCAGTGTAGTAGTACTCAAATACGGACTGGAGTATGGATGTCTGCAATCTGTACATCTGTGTGTATTAATTAAATGTGTTGAAACAGCCTCGAAAACATTAAAAGAAATGTTAGGTCCGTATATATCTGTATAGAATAGAATAATTATACCCACCTAGTAGTAGGACGTAGAAGACAGGGAGGTATTCCATCGTGCCTGGATCCGGTATTCGTATATCTTGTTTTTGTAGTCAGTAAATGATGTTGTAACTATGCAAATAAAACAAATGGAATCTTGTTAAGAGTCGATGTTCCACAATATTTTTGACTTTTATATCATCTGGAAAATGAGGGGATGTGACCTTAAAAGATGAGGCCCACCCCTTATTTCATAGCAATTTTTAGGATCCAAAGTCAGCAAAGAACCCTCAAGTATACATAAAAAAGCAGGGAGTTGTCTCCTTCCCTTTGTTTGTTTCATTTAAGGCGCAGGGTACATTTGATGAACTGTTAGGGCATGTTAATGCTGCAGAGAAACGGCTTGGAGAGTGGTCATTTCCTTTTTAGAACAGGGGGCGAGGGATGGCGGGCAACCTCTTAGGCGTGGGACAGGAAAGAAAATGTCATTTTAGAGAAAAAGCGCACACCAACCTAAAGAGTATAAGATAGTGGGCTGGAAAAAAACATTCAGACCCCTCTGAGGGGAAGGGGACGGAAAAATGACCACTTGGTTAACTTGGTTAATCATGGCGACAGGTACAGCATAGCTTAAAAAACATAGATAACAGCTATGTGCATGCAATTGTATATTTGCCATGGTATCTGCTAACATGTATCAGTCTCGCTCGGTCGGGATTCTAGGGAATTCCTCTCTCGTGTATGGGGAGGATGGTCCCCATTTTCTGGGGAAGATTACTACGTGAGGTACCTGCCTACAAATAAGCACTACAGCAACCAGCGGAAAAAAACTTCTTTTACCCACAAACGCTAGGTGCCAGACAACTCATGCTAGTGGTCAAGCTGGGGCCAGATTGAACACTTATATATGCGCCTCTGTGTGGAAGGGGAAAGACTTCATACACTATATTGTTAAGTTTGTCGAATGAAATATTTGATTTTCTCAGGTTGAAGGTCAAGACTCAGGGGACCTTTTCTTCTTCTTTGTCCTCTAGAATATAGATCCAGATTTGGATCTGGTTTGATCTTACATGATTCTATTACAAACCATTATAGCAAAATGAGACTTTCTTTTTTATCAATAAATTTGGAGGGGGAAAACAGAGGGAAAATGTTAGAGGAGTACGGGGCAGGAGGAGAAAATTCAAGTTAATCCCAATTGGTTGGTCAAAACAAAGCTCTCATTCTACTTGGCCTTACACACACATTATGGTGTTCAATTGATATAATTGAGATTTACCAGTGCCCTGGGTATTCACTATTGTGAAAGTCTGGTTTGGTCTGATACCATTGTGACCTTTCCATTCAATTTGCCTTTTAATCCTTTAAAGGCCGCTGCTGCATTAATGCTTCATGCCCATTGGTCGTCCTGATGCACCAATGAAGTGCTGGCGACACTGCTCATCAGCACTTCATTGGAGCATCATACCAAGCCTCCAGGCGTTAATGTGTGGCAACCCCATAGGTTCCGCATGATGCGCCAATGAAGTGCTGGCGAGCAGTCCTGCCAGAACTTCATTGGTGCATCATGACGACTAATGGGCATGATGCACTTCTCCATCAGCTGCCCTTAAAGGGTTAAATTGTCATTTATCCTGTTTTTCACATTGACTGGTGGGTACTGAAAGCAGGTGTATTGACCCCCCCCCCCTCCCCACACCATCTCCGACGGACTTTTCATGCCAACAATCGCAGATTTACGAATACTAAAATTTGTAGCATGTTGTATCTAATGGGAAATGTATAGCTCTATGGATATTTTGCGTCAGATACTTTGCCTATAGAATATGGATGGGTTATGACCATTTCAGCATATTTATGCTGAATTGAACTGATTCAACACATGTATACTGTAAATGTAGATACTTTCGCTCAGCTAAATCTTTGCGCAGCTGGCATAGATAGACTTTTTTGTGAAATCATATTTTCATGTGAATCGGCCCAGGGAGTTTGTGTGTGATATTTCCGTGTACATTCTATTTTTGCGCACCTTCACAGGAGCATGAAAATAGCGAAAGTATATACTGCATGAAAATTAATAAGTTTTCAGTATATCATGTACACAAACGCATTCAAGCAGGCCCCTACTTAATGGTCCCCCTGCCAGGTATTGTTTATATGCAAGTTTCCCTTATATGATAATCAAGGGTCTATTGAACAGATAGGGTACTATTATATTCCACACCTGTCGAGAGCTCCACCAACTCCCTGCAATTATAACTCTGTGTGTGGGATAGAATAACATGTTATGTACCAATGTCATGTTCATACATCTCAATTACAGAAACTTTCCAAATTAGTAAGGTGCTTGATGGACATCATACATATAAATCCAATAATTAGGTGGAAGAATAGGGGGGGGATAGCTGCAGTAACATTTTTTCTTCTCTTAGGGCCATTTTCCACCACCCGATATGAGTGCTCTATCGGCCGATAGCTGCCCCAGACAACCACCTCGGCCGAGGGGGCTGCCATAGGGTTCAATGGTGGGGCATGGTATCTGTCGGCCGAAAATAGCATCTGCTATGGGTCTAGTGGCCGCTAGAGGGGCCATATGGGGTGGTGGAAAACGGCCCTTACTGCTTGGGTGATCATGCGATTCTAATGGTGTTTGTGCCTACCCTATGGCCATGCAGTGTACTTCTGGCTTGACCCCAAGCTGGCCCAATCTTGACAACTAGCCAGGAGGCTATTTGCAGGCTACGACTGCACCCTCCTAGTCGCACCAATATTCCCATATAGGAATAGCATTGGCATTTTGCAGTCGTAGTGCTCTGTGCGATCGTAGTGAGTTAAGAAATGACCTCCTGGAGAACTAGCTGGTGTGAGTAATCACTGACATTAAGGCACTATGGGACCCCATATCCATGGGTATCCCTACACAATGTCCCTGCATACATATAACCACTGCGGCAATGACAGGGCCAGAACTATTTCAACATGGAGACTGTTCCAGAACGATGAACCATTTGTCGTTATTATATATTTTGATGATCACCGAATGTGTGATTTATGAAAATCGTTCTCATTGATTATGAAGTGGACTGGAGAATCATAATAGCTATGTTTTCGAACGTAGTGGGTGATTGGCACTTTTCCACATTCGATGCATCACGACGTTTGAAAATAGTACATAATATGTGACAGGATCTGCGAAAAAGACCCTTAGTGCAGGGTGTATTAAGGTCCCTATTCCCAGTGAGTGAGTGAGTAATAGATGTTTAACGCCATTTCGACAGCTGGGGTCATATTCATGGCGAGAATTACATTACACAATTTCACAGGGGAATGTGTCAGTGCCCGCGCATATGTGCACCACACACATCCCGAGGGGATAGGAAAGAGGAGAAGTAGACCCTTTTAAGTGGGCTAGGGAAGCCCCCCTATTCCCAGTACATATATGTTCATGCTATTCTAAAGAATATTAATTTGATTAATTATGTATTCTTCAAAAATGAATTAATCAATTGAATTGTTCAATCTTTCGTTTTTACCTGTGTTCCTAACATAAAAATCGACGCCTAGTACAACGATTTTGGCGTGAATCTTTAAAACTTGTAAATCTAAATGGTCACCTTTACTATTTACTTTGCATCATCTATGAGAATCTTAAATCTGTTCTCGTAGGGCAATTTGGTAATCATCATTCGATAAGAAACATACTCCATATTGCCTGAATGTCAGTGATGACTCACAGCAGTGGTCAAGATGGACTAGCTTTGTTTGACCCAGATCAATCTGGCCCCAGCTCGAACACTAGTGTGAGTCGTCTCTGGCACCTAGCGTTTGTGGGTAAAAGAAGTTTTTTTCTGCTGGTTGCTGTAGTGCTTATTTGTAGGCAGGTACCTCACGTAGTAATCTTCCCCAAAAAATGGGGACCATCATCCCCATACACGAGAGAGGTATTCCCTAGAATCTCGACCGGCAAGACTGGACCCAGATATCAACCCTACCATATCTGGAGCTACCAAGCAGGTCATGTTAATTTTATTCTGACCTAGAATGTATCAAGGTGGTATGCTGTATTATTTCGAGGCATTGACCTACACTCTTATGGGGTTATGTGTCTGCATCTCTGACTTTCTCTTTATATTACTAGCTCGTATACCTTAGGCCAGCCAGTCACTCTGCACCAGAGTGACCCACAAAGGCTTTACCAAAATGGCCTTATACCTGTAGGGATTGTAGGTCATTCGGCCCCTGCCAAACAGCCCCTACCAATCAGCCCCCTGTCATTCGGCCCCTAGCCTTTTGGCCCCAAATACGTCATAATTACATCATAACTTCGTCATAAATACATCATTCTTCCGTCATAACTTCATCATAAATACGTCATCTGCCCTTTCTCTTAATTCCTGCTGTAGTTTACGTCATAACTTCGTCATGAATACATCATAAATTCGTCATAAATACGTCATAATTTCGTCATAGATACATCACCACTCTTTCTTTAAACACTCCTTGTAATTTCCGTTATAAAAATGCCATTAATACATCATAAGTACGTCAGTAATACATCATATGTTGTCTAAATCGTTTTGCTACTGGCTTGCCCTTAAATACGTCATACATACATCATAAGTACGTCATAAATACATAAATGCGTCATAAATATGTCAATTTTGTTTGCTTTTTGGTTATGACATAGTTATGATGTATAGGGGGCTGAATGGTAAGGGGCTGAATGGATGGGGCTGGATGGTCAGGGGCCGGATGGCTGGCGCCTGAATGGTCTGAAACCACCTGTAGGTTCTGCTACTGGGGGGGGGGGGTCAGCAGTATCTGACACCTTCTGACACTCCTTCGTCCTGATTTCGTTCCCCTAGCAATATAGCACAATAAACAACCCTCCTCCTGCCTTTAGATAGCTTTGCTGTTGGACCTCACAAGTCACAGTGGTGCTGACATCTATAGGTGTCACTGTCAGTTCCTCCCTCAGGTGTACTGTTTCTGTGTCTGCTTATTGGTATAGATGCTCCGTGTCGGTCCTGTACTCTGTTCTTGAGTGTGGTAGATATAGACTCCATACATTCATATTTATAAATCCTTTCTGGTTGAACAGTGTATAAATGTTGGTATATTCAGAGTAGTGCTTTTAACAGTATGAATAATGTGGTATGACACTTCCTGGATGCTGCTGTAGGGATGATGTAGACAACTACAGGTAGTATGTGAGTCTGTCTGCATGCACTGTCTGCATGCGGGGTACTGCTGACTGCTGGTAGCTGTGAGTGTGCTGGTGGTGAGGGGAGGGGGAGGTTAGATAACAGGGACTGACTGTTTGGGTGGCTTGGGGCGTCTGGGTCTGCTGTCCAAGCCTTGCTTTGGCTCTGGACCCCTAAAATCGACATAGTGACTTGGCCATTTCTCAGATTTGACATGGGGACACAGCCTTTCCTTCAAATCAACACATACAACTTATTCACAATTAATGACTGATTTAGACTAGGGTACTCGTAGGGTACCAGATGAAGCAATGTTTTCATGCTGTGAACCAGTTATTAAGGTGTCAGCTAACTCGACCTGTTCTATACAAATTCTAATTGATATATTTTCATAAATAGTTTATGATTTAACAAGTAGGTTTGCTGTAATGGTTCACTGTTCAAGTTCTCTTTACTTTAGACTTTGTTAAAATGTTTTATAGCCTCAAAATCGTCTGACAAGCTGCAATGGCCGCCATCTTGGTTCTCCATTAAAAAACTTTAGCACTTTTTCCTGCAAGATCATTAAAGGAAACTTCTCAATCTTGGTGTATCTGTATCCTATTCATCATTAGCTCCAACTTGATAGGTCATACATCAACATCTAATGCATAGTTCCAGAGATACAGTAACATGTATTTAAAGTCAAACCTCCGAGAGCATCTGATGGGAGAGTGCAGACTTTTTTGGTGCAACATCACATCACTTAGCAACATCACGTCACTTAGCAACATCACGTAACTTAGCAATGTCACATCACTAGGCAACGTCAGTAGCGTCGTGAAACAAGCCACAGCTTGCCCTCCGAATATAGGCCCCAGTTTGCCGTCAGGATAGGGCACAGTTTGCAGTAAGTAGAGACCCAAGTTTGCCGTGAGGATGGGCCCCAGCTTGCCGTCAGACTAGGCCCCTTTTTGCTGTGCAAAAATAGTTTGGCTACCCCCCCCCCAGTGCCGAAGGCACTAATTTATGATAAAACAATGCAGCTGGATACGGTTCTGCCTTTTCCATAAACCCACAAAGAAATGATATGGACCTTTCCAATATCATGGCTACTGTGCTAATATAACCAAACCCAGCAGTGATCTAACACACTAAAACAATGAGAAACACATAGAGGATGTATTATAACGACAGAGAAGCATGTAAATAGTGAATAATTGTCCTAAAATCGATTGTAAAATACTGAAAACAAGGGCGGGACTGCCTAAAAGAGTGCTTTCCAGGGGCTGGGGAGTACCAGAATGGCTGGGGGTGCCCTATAAGTGTTTAAAATCAAAGCCAGGGCCTTATTCTATCATATACACCACAAATGTGCATGCATTTGGGTGTAACAAGGTAGCTATAGGGCCAGAAGTCATTTCATCAAGCCCCTTACACGCTTTATCACGCCCCTTCCATTGGGCAAGCAACTCTGGTTTGGGGCAACCAAGGCATGTACAGACTCTTTTTTTATCTTTTAAATAGTACCTCATCAATAGATAAATTCCATATATGATGGGTTAGATCAGCCAGAAATAGTTAATATAGGCTGTACATACACAAGTGCTCTTTAAAGGAAAATACGAGCCTATTTTCATGATGACTTATTTTGTTAGAATTTTTGTCGAATAAAAGTATCAAGGAATACTTTTCAACACATCTACTAATGGTATGGACAGGAAGGAGAACTCTGATACAGAGTATGACGTCACAAGAGACCAGATGCATCAGGTGCTGTATTGCATGAGAATGGATGGTGTTACAAAATAGTTCTTTAATGGCAAAAGTGAAGTCTCACATCAACCTTATGTCATGTATATGGTAACTCAATGGGACTATTTAGTGTTAGTAATAAAAAGGGAATATGGAAGCCGGGTCAAAGGACGGTTTTAATCAGCATTTAATTTAGACCGAGAGTACTGTGCAGTCAATACAGGACTGCATCTGGTCTACTGTGACGTCATATGCTGCATCAGAAGTATGCCTGGATTTTTTATTCTATGAAATTGTTAACAAAATAAGTCATCATGAAAATAGGGTTGTTTTTTCCTTTAAGGGGGTTTGGGGGTCGACTTGAAAAATACTTGAAAATGTATTGCCTGCAAAGGGTGCATGGTACACAAAAAATCTTTTACCAAAAATCCCCTATACAGACCCCCTTGATGGTAGTAGATAAGAAGCTTGAGGATAATATATTTATAACTGGTCTAATGACATAAATGATTCATCATGCCCCTTACATCACTATTTTCAAGTTATAACAATGGCTAGGGTAAAAGAACTCTGAGACATATCACCTTTAAAGCACATGGAAATGTTAGATAGGAACCCCCACTAAGGAAAAAATAAAATTATGGCGGTCTCTTACTGCTTGGCTTGATAGTATAGGGGTTGGAATGAGGCAGAAATTGAAAAAAAAAGCTATTTTTCAACTTTGGGCCATTATCTCAGAAAATTGTGGTCTGACCAAGAACCTTATTGAAAATGTATTTTGGTTTAATTCTCATTATTGCCCTATAATATATATCTCTCCTGGTCTGTAGTCAAGTGATACAGGTATTTAATAACGATATCTAGCATGGTAACAAGGTGCGCAGAGCAGCAGCCGGTTTGTATACCCGATATAATCAATATCATGCTGCTACCTACATACTGGTATCAACATGCTACATATACAATAGCAGCAAAACAAGTGGTTGTGTCAGTATAGAAGGCAGGGAACCTCATCCACACTATGTTATGTTAGGGGATGATCCTTCTGGGCCTACCTGATAGAAGTATCAGGGGGAAACAACGACACAAATATGATATAAATTGGATATAAGAGGGAAGCAGCATTATATAATAATAGTATAAGAACAGTCCTAAGGGGAAGGCTCATCTAGTATGGCGGAAAAGATTTTGCAACTCTGGCATGAGCTGCACAGTTATTGCTTTGACCTAGAGTGACGCATGGATTATTCATAATAGGAACACATCTCCTATCATCAAGAAAATTACAGGAAGCTCAATATGAATATAATTATACAGTATTTGTGATATGGGGCACCATTAATCAAAGTTTTATACATCTGTTTTGGATGTATTAAAGGGGATCTGAATGTTCATCATATGTAGTGACGAAATACACATCAGTATACTTCACGTTAGGAAGAATTGTTGCTTTGAATATCCTAAAGATAGTTCACATCAAGATATTGTCCAAGTAATAACACAATTTGCTTATATAAACAATTGTTCTAACCTGGTATAATATATACCACTTCCTTTTCCTTTTAAGAAATGGCTTTTATACATAGGAGACTAAATTGTATAACTATCAAAAACATATGCAGCTTATATATTAGAATCAAGTATACTAATTTTGATATTGTAGTTGATGCATCTATCATTATTATTGCTGGGACATGTACTTATGTAGACAAATCATCTCCTTGAATTCCCTCCCCCTAATGGCGAAAGACAGACCGACAAGAGTAACTTATACTGGTTACAGTAAAACATTACCTGATCCAGGATTCCAATGTTATTTGAAGTATGATACTTTAATATGATATGACTAAAGGTGCCCCTTATTGGTGAGGGAATTCTTTTTTTTAAATTTTCCCTAGCATTCCCTCCTCATCTAGAATGGATTGAGGGGGTCTAGGGACCGTTAGGCTCTGATGAGTTTTTGAATTTTGAAAATTCATTGAACAGAACAGAAGGTACTTTATTTTTTTATTTTTCTAACATGATCTATAAACTCTGGGTATGTCTTATATGCGGGGTATTAAGTACATGTATTTGAAATAGAGTGGTGTTGAAGCCTAAAATTGCCAAGGTATACTCAAACAGGGCACTATGGTAATAGTGTGGCAGCCACCAAGTAATTGTAGTAATTTCTTTTTACACTTGATACATGGTAAAAAGAAACGAATGAAAAATGAATCTCCAAACTGTTTTCCATAGCAAATTCTGATTTCTAAAAGAACATGATGTTTTGTATTTCCAATCTAAATCCGCCACATGAGAGATCCCATCTCCCATGTGCACCTTACCCACTATTTTGAAGATTTCTCATACTCCAGACAACAAAACTTTATATTCAGTCAGATTTATCAAAAACTTTTATTGATGGAACAATCCTTGCCAAATTACAAAGAGACTTGTTCTATTTCTAAGACTTAGATTTCTGATTCAAAATCTAAAACATGTTTACAATGATAACAATACTTGATAATACATGGAAATATCAACATATAATGTACATGTTGTAGAAATATGTTCCTGCTGAATTTGTTTTTGGTGAATATGCATGTGTAACTAATTAATATGAAATATTTTTGTTCAAATGGCAAATTAAATGGTAAGGCAATGAGTAGGGCTACTTATTGACAGTGTAAATGTAAGTTTCATGCAACAGAAGCAGTTCCTTCATGATCAAGTGGATCAAGGAGTAACTCTACTGCCATCGGCCATTCCATCAGTCATGATTCTCTCAAGATTCCACCAACATTTTGTAATGTAATGGTGACAGATTCCTAATGGAATGCCAAAGGTGCAAGGAATCATGATGGTATTATCGCTGACGGAATGAGCGATAGCAGTGGCTTTACGCCTTCACCTGAGCATTGTGACTATAATTCCAGTGCCTCATGGTACATCAAGGCACAATGGTAATGAGTGATATCAAATGTAAACCCAAAATAATGTAAAACAGATCTATCTACAATATTATATATTGTGAATACTTTTTTGATTGATCGATTGATTTGTTTAACGTCCAAAAGTGGGATCCCCACTTCATTGGACTGCCTCATTAATTATTAATTAATTGACATTTCAAGTCCTGCTCTCCACAATCAAATAATTTGAGGTCAATCATAGAGTTGATTTAATCATCTCCAGGGATTTCACTACCTATCACAGCTTTTGCGTGGTTGGAGGAGAATGGGGCCCGTGTCTGTGGTAGTTTAAGGCTCGAGTAGATTAAAAAAAAAGCTACAGATGAGTGTGTGAATGCTTCATACATGCATCACAATAGGGCTAATTAGACCTAACACACAGTTTTTATCAATAATGTCAATACTGTTCAAGTATTCAATAATCATACAGTTACTTTAAGCACATCTGTACACTGAGATATATAACAATAGTACTATCACTGAAAGTATTGAAAATATATATATATATATATATATATATATGCAAGGCAGTGCTTTCTTTCAATGTATCATTACACCGGGAGGAAATTGGGTCCTTCAACTCAGTGGACACAGAGGGCTGAATCAATATTATCTACCTAAAACATTGATTCAACTTTCTGTCCCCACTGGTATAGGGCTGCTGATGTAGGACTGCATCATGGCATTAAGTGCATGCGGACTGTCTGGGGCGTATTACCTCGCAGGGCTACATTTCTACATCATTACGCATTAATGCATTATTTAAGGAATAATGCACGGGGCACGGGGAGTGCCCTAGACTGTATTGAGACATCGAGGGGCCTTATAGGCCCTGAGATGTCTCAATACAGTCTAGAGCACTCCCACAGCCATGACCAAGTGCATTATTCCCGTTATAACACAGAAAAATAACCCATCAGCCACCTGACAACATATGAATATCAATTGTGAAGTCTAAATGTGAGATGAAGTTGACCTCCTGTGCTGGGAGTGCATTATCCATCTAGATAATGCACGGTCAATCAGCCAATCAGAATGCAGCATTGTGGATAATGCACTCTGGCTTCTCCCAGCAGTGTTATAATGTCCTTAAAGGGTTAATGTGAATATCTCCATCTCCTTATCTCAGCATCCACATCACTAGCCCTGTTGCCATGGTAATGAGTGCAACACAAAACTTGTTGCTTGCTGCTGCTCCGACGACGTTACCTGAGAATTCAGTAAAGAGAGTTATTTCAATGACTATTATAAAGGTTGCACTTACTGGAATGAAGCTAGCCAGGATTTGTAAAAATTGCTGCTTATTTTCTGAGATTTGAAGGCTATTATTAAATGAATCTCCCATTTTAGACAAATTAGCAATGAGGAAGAGAACACTCCATCTAAGGTTTACGGATAACTAACCCCTCACCTTCTTCGAAGTACAGGTAGTATTCACCACTGCCTTCTGAGTTTGTTGCATTGATGGCAATACGTCCAAAGTCATAGATTCCTTCAGTTACCTCAGATATGGTGAGTGTTGTGAAGAGGCCTTCAAACCTTGCCTGATTTGAAAAGGGAAATAATTAGGAGTATAAACAGCTTTGGACTTTTGTTATGCTTATCTCAAGGGTGTTGGCAATTTATGCAGTAAGGTCCAAATACCAATAATAAAAGTTGGTTCCAATAACTGTATGACTATCAAAAACTGAAATACATATTATTCAGATCACATCTATTTTACTGATGGACTGTAATGTAAATGAAGAAAAGAAGAACACAAATAGGTGTGATTTGGTTTAGATATATCTGACGTTTTCTCTCTTTCCAGGAACTTCCTTTTCCACAAATAACCTAATGTCACATTATGTGACCCCTTGGTAAGAGGCAAACACAAGACTCTAAGACATAACTGTGTAGAGGCAAGGAGAAAGGGTGCTCTGTGCTAAAAGTCAACTTTAAAATTCAGATCATTAGCTTTCCAGTGATATATTGCAAGAGAAGATACTCCTGTTAGTTTCAGGGAAATGGCTTGCTAAATATGGGTAGGTATGACAATTTCCTGAATGGCAATAAGCTCTATGCCTAATTGGTCATGAAATATATCTATAATTAGCATAATTTATGCTAATCAGCTAAATTAGCATAATTTTCTTATTCTTTTGCCTATAACTTTTGATCTAAAAATGGTATTTTCTTTCTGTTTTCACCATAGTAAAGCTGGTGAAAACTTCTTTCAAGTGGAATCATTGATTTTCCTATTTAGAATGAAAATCATGTTTCCATGGCAACAGAAATCAACAAAAATGCTTATTTAGGCCCAATAACATTCTTTTTACAAGCCTAATTTGGAACCTTTTCACCCAAAATAGAACATTCTATCAAAAATCATTGAATTCTCCATAGAAAAGTACCCTATAATAGTTTTTGGCATATTTTTCCTACTCTAGTCCATAGTGGTGCCCCCTGGTGGCTAAAACATGTACTAAATCCCGCAGGAACCCCCATTTCTGCTTGCTGGCTCACAACTGTTGAACCAAGAGGGCATCCTCCTCAAACTGAATAGGGAACAATCATAGTGGTAAATCAGGGAAGCAGTGTAGTTGGTATCTTGAAGTTGGTACAGTAAAGCGCTGTGGTAGGGGCAATCCCCATAAAAAAAACACATGAAATGCTTATCCTAACGTTGCCAGAGATCCCTTGTTATTTTGACTACATTTTTGTGTACTTTTTACCTCATTTGTGACTGTGTAGTTTGGGTTGTTGGAGAGAGCATTGAACTTTCTACCACCAGGTAGGATCCACTCGACGTATGGTTCAGGATGGGCCTCAATGAGGCAGGTCAGGTTCACGTTCTTACTTCCGATCAAGGCAGCAACATTTCGATGACTACAGGCTTTATTCTTGGGTTTTGCTGTCATGGTAAGAGTTTGATCATGTGCTTGGTTATTGAAAAATAGATTTTAGTTTGAAATAAAATGTAAATGTCTGAACATTGACATTAGGAAAGGAATAACTCTTTAATCTAAAGGGAGGCAGAATATCAAATAATACCTACATGTGACTTGGATGTTTACTGACTTTTCATATGTCGTACCAAGCACAGATGCTCGGCAGTATACGTCCCGAAGACTGGTTTTTCTAAACTTCCATTTCTTTGTAAAGAAGACTGTAGCCCGGTATACTACGCCCACATTATCGATGGAAACACTACAAGTACAGCATAAAAAGTAAAAAAGATTCAGAGAGAAATTTCAATTTGATCGAAATCACAGAAATGCCATTCAATGTCTAGGCGAAATATAATAAGAGATTTTCTGATCCCAATTGAATCTGATGAATAGATATATAAAACAAAAGAAGAAATTAGTGGGGGAGGGAAGATGAAAATAATAATAAAAAGAAAAGAATGGCATCATTGATACTATCACATGTTCAGAATGGGATTAAAAAGACCTATTAAGAAAAAGATTACATACACAGAAGAACTTCTGGGTTCAAACTGATCTGTAATGTCTACACTGCCCGGTTCCCCAAAACGTCCAATGGTGATGTTGAACTCAGGCTCCACATTGGACACAAGCACTGCACACGCAACATTTGGGCCGTACCATGCATTATCAGTCAGTATGGTTCCTCCGTCTGATAAGAAAAGATGTTCCACACATTAAGGTTTTGATCTATTTGATCTATACAGATTAAAGTTACATAAAATGTCTTTGTGTTTTTTTTTTTCTTACTCTAGACACTGACTATTATAATAGATAACAGAGAATTGATGGACCAGAAACCGTTCTTTTGAGATCACCTTTTTTAAGCAGTACTATGGGCGTGATTTCAATCTATCTGTTCTGTGATTGATATTGGCATCGTTCCTGAGAGAAATTTCTTTTGGACAATGGATTCACATTTGAATCATCATTCTTTTTCATCAGAACCATTCAGTGATGCATCTGTACGATATTTGATCAAGCTAAACTTGAATATTTCAAATCATAGCACATACTTATATACCTGAATGCTGGTATTGGCAATCCATGAATGGTTAGAATTACATGTACAGTTTTCCTTGTCACTTCATATCCCCGAACTACAACCCTAGTGAAAATCTCTCAGATACTACACTGATGTAACACACCAACCATAGTACAGACAGTTCACCAGATATCAGCATGAAAATATCAAAATTATGTTATCACATTTTTGTTAAATCTGCAGATTAACCCTTTAAGGGCCCCTGATGCATTTATGCATCACGCCCATTGGCCGTCAAGATGCACTAATGAAGTGCTGGCAAGACTGCTTGCCAGCACTTCATTGGTGCATCATGACGACCAATGGGCGTGATGCCCTTCTGCATCAGCGGCCTTTGAAGGATTAAAGTATGAGCATACATACCGGGTATTTCATTTTCCTGGGCCACATCTTGACTGAGTCCAGAAGAGTTGGACGTCCAAAAGACACCACCAAAGGGACCTAGTATTAAGAAATTCATTAATAAATACCATAATTTCTTTTAAGCTCAAGGTTTTTGAAGGAGCACTGGCCAGGTAAGTGCACTCAAGTCCTACTGCCACATGCATTTGAATCGGAATCAATGTCTTTTAATTAATATGTCTTAGGGTCTATTCCAAAAATATATTTAAATGTTTATTGAGGGGGTTTATGTACTTTGGGAGACTCAAAGGCTTTGACAACCCTCCTGCAGGAATTTTTTAACATAGGAGTAAGAGGGGACTTTGGGAGTGACCTACGTTATGGTAACTACTACCGTAAATCCTCGCGTATTAACCCAGCAAATTGTCATGAGTCCTCTTCATACTGTGTGAAGTGGCTCACACATGTCGCTAGATGGAACACGACATCGTTATAGCACAAGATCACCAGGAATAGCAATTTCTATGCCACGTGAGTCAAACACACTGGCGAAAGATGATGGAATGAGTTATCACTCAAAAAGGAGTCACCATTGATGACCAATCATGGCGACAGATGACGACAATTTGCTGGGAAGCCATGGCTATACACCAACAATTCCTAATCTGCGTCCTATGGAACTTAACTCAAGTCAGGGTGCATATTAGCCTATATACGTGAGGATTTTGTACTATAGAACTGTACTAAATTTACCAATATTTTATCCAGGTGCATCCTATAGGTTAATTATAGCCTAACTCAGGTTGCGTCCTATATGCGAGGGACATCCTCTACTCGAAGATTTATGGTAAATAGGACAATACAAAGTGTCAGCTTGAAATAGGTATAATTATGCCCATGGTTGAAGATGATATTTTATGATCCAATAAATGGTTAATGCTATGAATATTTACCTGGGACTAGGAGCTCTGTGGAGCCCATTTGTGAAAAGCTTGTATTTCTTGGCACATTAAAATGACGACAGCCGTACCAAGCAGAGTCGGATTCAGTGACATCTGGAAGGAAAAACATTTATATAGATGTATATATATGCTTAATGGAATACTGTGTGTGCCATTTCTTACCTTAGCACCACCACATTCCCGAATTGCAACTACCGACTACCCTTGCGCTTAAAATTATGATGAACCTGCCCTTTTTTTGGTCTTTTATTTTAGAGAAAGGTTGGATTACTGTAGTTTCCAAGTCCTGCACTTAAATGGGACATTCACAATATCTAAGTAAATGATGTCTCATTTTAAAGATCTTGAGATGAACTTTGATACAAATGTAATCAAATTCCCGGCAAAGGAATGCTTTTAGTTGTCCGGTCACAATTATACTAGAGGCATGCACTGAAAACCTGAGAAGCCCGGAACTCGTCAGTGCAGACGAGTTTAAGTCCTCAGGTTGACAAAACCTAAATCTACAGCTTTTGGTTGTCAAAATGACAAATGTAGGTCGCAATCCTGACAACCTAACTCGTCAGTATGATGACTTTATAATTATTGTCAGTATGACGAATTTAAGTTGCCACTTGACCTTGACTAACCTAAATTGGTCTGTATTGACGAGTTTTAGGCGGCGGCAGGTTTTCTGTGTGTTTTTGTTTGTCCGGTCACTATTATTATAGCAAGATGGGGAGCCCCAACCCGGAGCTCCTACCCAGTCAAGAATGCGAAAAAATCGTTGCCCCTGTTGTTTAAAAGTCAACAGCCCATGAAAGAGTTGAAATGCGAACTCACTTTTAATGACCATTACAAGCTGCCCATCCCGTGTATCCACCTCTATGCCATAGCGATCTGTATAATTGGAAAGTCCAGGAACGATCTCCGTGCCATTTGACACCAGCCTCAATTTATCAGTGGAACTCTTTGAGTTGAACATCTTGACTAAAGTTTTCTCCCTGAAGAACTGAAGGATAAGATCCTGGTTATCAGGTACCCTGAGGGAACAGCGGAGACGGAATTCTTCCCCGGGGTTCATGATCCGTCTTCTGCTTGCCAGTGTTGGTTGATGAACGAGTGCTGTAAAAAAAAAAGGATTAAATAAGCTTACAAAGACAATTCATAAGTGAATAAGTAAATCGGAGATTAGAAAGGGAAGAGTGAACTTCATATCACCCGACTCTACCTAGCAAAGAAGGTCACTCAAAAAATACTAATGACACCTTCACTGAAAACTTGGGATGCTCAAAACTCTTCAATTGTAACGACTTCCTCAAGTTGACGATATCTACAGCTTTAGGTGGTCAAATTGAGCATGTAAGGTCTTTATCCTGAAGACCTGAGTCGTTAGTATGACGACTTTGTATTGTCAGTAGGACGAGTTTAGGTAGTCATGAGACTTTGACCACCCTAAACTCGTCTGTATTGACGAGAACATTTAACATTGATAATCTAACATTGGTCAGCCTGTAGCTTTGTCTTTAAGGGAAAGTGTCATGTCAAGAAAGATGCATGTCACAGTGTCGAATTTTACAGATGGGGTCATTTTACAGTGTTGATTATTATCTGATTATTATATTGCTTTTACAAGTGCCGCGTCATGGATTCAAAACCCTCTTTGTTGTATATGTCAGTATTTAGCCAGGTATTGATCCATAAATGCTCAACAGAATTAGGTCAAAAGTCAGGAACATGTACAATATATACATAAAATACATAAGTATTAAACATATGACCCGAACAAACTTAATTAGGGGCCATAGAGAACCTTAGATGTATCACTATAGGTCAGGAGGCGAAATTCATAATACATGATATCTTCAAATGAAGACCCTAGGTAACTAAGACATTATATGAGTCAACAACATATAAAAATTATTCTTTTTCAAACGGCATGTTTTCTTTGACGAGCATTGTTGGTAGAAAATCAATAATAATCTGTACCATTCATGATCAAATGCCATGTGTATACATCTTTCCTACATAAATCTAACAAAAGACATGTTTGGAAATAACATGAATGAAATTTGAAATATTGCACATACCAACTAGTAGCACACAGATTACAGTAAGAGGAGCCATGCTGTATGTATCCTGCCTGTGGTCGTGGTACGTAGAGCCTCAGAGTTTACTGTATCCTGTTAATGTACAACAACAAGTTGTTATCAATATGGGTGAACAATGTTTACTCTATAGAGTACTGATCGACATATCTCTCTCTCATCTCACACAAAGGTATGTATCTCCCTATATCTCTCCCTCAATCAATCTCTCTCTCTCTCTCCCCTTTAATAGCTCTCTCGGTATCGGTCTCTCTCTCTTTCTTTCTTTCTCTATCCCTCCCTGTCTCTCCCTCTCTCCATCCATCCATTTCCTTCCTTTTCCTCTGCCTATCCAATAATTCTCTCCCTTAACCATTATCTCCTCCTAACATCACCCTATAAATGTCACCCTTAGACCCATTCCCTCTTACCTCTACCTCTCCACCTCCCCAAATCACATTATCCCTAGGGTAGATTAATAACCTAAAGACGCTACATACCTTGAGACGTGCACCCTACAAAATGGCCATTTACATGGCTTTACTACCTGAATCAACTTTGCTAGATTGTTGATGAACATTGAATCTATGACCTGGCAATGTTGATCCAGCAGCAGAACCCACATGCAGAAAGGGCGATTTTGTTGGCTGGACGTCTTAAGGTATATGTGGACGTCTTTCGGTTAGCTACCTTACCATTCATTCTCAATAAGCCTCTGTGTACCTATCTGCAATATCCAATAAATCTAGGCTTCAAACTGTGGTTGCCGTGTTTGGTCTTGTGTGATCATATCAGTCTATTTACTATAATGCCTAGAGATAAAGACCCACCTGTGTTCACCTGTCTCTGGTTCTGACTTCAATATGTCTTTACTCACACTCACTCTATCCTTAAGTATACTTTGGTCTAAGGCTGCTGTGATATCACCTACCGGCATTGTGGTAGTTTGTGTACAATGATGATCTATCCATGTGTGTGTGCATGTGGGTGGGTGGGGGGGTGGTGTCCTACCCTTTAGCTGCCCCTCCATGTGTCATTAAACCATGTCCATTAATCATCATGATGCATTTGATTGCAGATCGTTTTGCCAGGGCTGCATTCATGCATTATGCCGACCCTGTAGACTGAATACACTCCCGAAGGGCCGGCCTAATGCATTAATACAGGGTGGGCAAATCGTACATGTATAGGCCTACTAAACGCACTGCATTGATGTATCACGACTATACTAGGGCACATGGGCCTGGGGGCATCACCATACGACCCTTACAGAGTTAAAGGTGTGACGGGAGGAGTGTACGTCCTGGTCTGTGGTCACTGACGTGTTGGTGACGTAGTAACGTCACGGTACAGCCCTCCCCCCCCCACCACAGAATACATGTACTGCAGTGACCCATATTTATATAAGCGTCCGGGCGTTCACTGATATCAACCCCACCATACACCAAGCACCTATAAGAACCTAGCGGGATACTATATTGACCAATGAGAAAATCCCTTTCATTCAGTGCCGACTTTTCAGGGTGCATTACGTAACACCTGGTACCCATCAGCTCGCTGTTATCAGTCCTTATCTCGCAAGGTATCAGTTCAGCAGGGGTCAACCCACTGAGGAATCCGCTAAGCGGGAATACGAGACAGGCGCTTATTTGAATACTGTTTTCAGTGCTTAATATTAATTTCAATACCCCTCTAGGTTACGTGGAACTAATTCCATTTCCTCTATGTTTCTATATAGCATAACACACAAAAACAGCCCCCCGTAATGTTCGTTGGTAATATTTTCGACTGTAGCAAGATTAAACCATCTCTCACACACAATGTGTTAGAATATAGGATAGGCTTAACCCTGAAAATCTTAACTAAGGGAGCGATACGTACAGCAAGTGCCATTCTACCCTATTTTGGGCCTCAAAACCTCCATTGGCCAGATGAACATTTGCAGACCTGATAAAATCCCCAAACATTGGCATAATATAAAAACTCATCTACTGTTCCATTTAGGAACTATTTGGGGTCACTTGTGATTTTTTTCATAATTTTACCAATATTTCTTGCATATGATTTCTAAGCCAATCAGCACCCAGATCACCTTCAGTGCAGGCCTGAATACCATATGACTCACGAGAGGGCAGCATTTACGTCCATGTAACCTCTAGCACCAGCGCATATTCGAGACCAGTGCTCAGGCCTTTAAAGAGTTATTGTATTCACAGGTGGAAAAAGGCAAATAAGGACTTTGCTTCCTATAGATCTATTTATTTACAATCTAGGGTAGGAGATATTCCATGGAAACATGGAAAGTTTTACACCACCCCATCCAGCATACAGGCCTCATTGATGGTCAGGCTAAGAAAAATAAAAGGTGTGTTTCCAGTAACAGCTCAAAGAGCTAGGGTCAGTAGGTCGGTTTTTTCTTCCTTTTTTTTAAATTTTTGTTTTGTTTTTACATTTATATAGGAAATGTAAGGACACATAACAATGGATGTATCATATTCTTTGATTTCATTGTAAATTGTCCATAGATAATTAGCACTTATCCTTTTGGTGTGGCCTAGAAAAAAATGACTTCACCTGAATTGAGGAACACCACCCATTTCCTCAGTGAGTCACTGGGTAACTGATGTGCATGATATACCGGATGTAAACATTGTTGTGTAAATAAAGCTCAGAACTCACTCCCCTAGAAAATTCCCTTGGATGAGTTGTCTATTTTTGGAAGTTTGGGTGTGAGATCAGAAAGAGCTAGGGAGTGTGGGATATGATTATAATGGAGATTGGGGGTGGGAGGGGTTTTGCCCCCTCTTCTTTTTAAATACACACTAATGTCTATTTCCTTATAGGAAAGGCCCATTCTATTCTACCCCCCCCCCCTCGCCCGGCCTCTCCCTCCATTCCCTGAAAGAAATAAAGTCTTGTAAAAAAAGGTCAAAGACTTCTAGTGAATAACAATCACCACTGAGGGGAGGGTGAGGGGGGGGGAGGTGGAGGGTACTGGAGGGTCTTGCCAAAAGATTACGAGGAAGAACCGTTATACATCTTTTCAAAGAGTAGTATGAAAAACGTGTATGGCCAAACTCGTTTTTATAGTATTGATGAAAAATAAAATCGGAATGTCTGGAAAACTTCTTTGAGGTGTCAAAAAACGTTTAGCTAAACAACTGTCCAGACAATCTTTCAGCAATACAAAAACGTGGTTCACATTTCCTTTTTGGCAAGACCTTCCTTAGTAGCGTGTGCAGCAGAGCTCATGGATTGCTGCCAGTCATGTCAGTCTATCGATCCCTCTCTCCATATAATCATTATAAAAATAGAAGATTACCGTATTGTCCCCGTATATATAAGCGCAGGGTCTTAAATAAGCAATGGTCTAAAATACCCTCCAAGTTAACAAGAGAACTGAAGCCTTAAAATACACTATGATCTAAGTATTGAATAAGCGCTGGTTTTGAAAAAGGGCAAGCAGTATTCACTGATTGAAATCAATGAATCAATGAGCTCCCGGGCACTAAGCATAGTGACCCACATAATTGCCCAGGTGCCCATTGATTTTAATCCCATTGTGTCCTGTATCCCCTGTGCTATACGAGACATGTGCTTATATGAATACTGGTTTTAATGCTTGAGATTTATTTCAATACCCCTGTATCTGGGGCGCGTATTCGGGACAGGCGCTTATTTGCTTAAACGTGCCTTTACGGTATATAGATACATCCGAAACAAACAGGCTTAAAGTGACTGTTACATAGTGTGTGTTTTCCCAAGTCAGTTCACCACCTTCCCCTTCGGCCTCCTTTATCTACTTATCAAAGTCTGCCTCAGACTGTCACATCTCCCCCCCCCCCTTTGTTAATACTGTAAATACACCTACCTTTCTGCTGTCGGTGTCAGTGTCCGTCTACTCCAGTACTATCCCGGGAGCACACTGTCTGGTAGTGTATAGGATTAGGAATATACTGCTATGTGCTGTAGCTATAGATGATAATGATGCTACCAGTCATGCCATGTTTGCCAGACTCTGTATACATGTGTATGTCGGCTAATTGCAGTCCGCCATCACTGACTGTATCATGCTATTGTGTACATGTAGGGCCTACCAGCAGCTGAGTGTTTCAGAGAGGCTTCTGGCCACAAACACACAGAGTGGCTGCTGCTACTGTGTACTAAGGACCAGGATATCTAGGGGTGGAGTCTGCGGCCTAGAATATGCCGTGGAAGGGAGGGGGTGGGGCTGGGCGAGGAGCACCTCCTAATCTTTTCACAACGGCCTTCAGTTAGGGAGTGGTCATTATTTATCAACAGGGGGGGGTGGTGGGTTTTTGCGCGGATGCGCAGAAATCTTTTACGCCCCCCCTCGACAGCTATCAAAATTTTTTGCGCCCCCCCCGCGCCGGAGGCGCGGAGAGTTTTCGCGCCCCTCTTTGATCTATAGTAGCGCGCGGGCCTCAAGAGAGGTCAAAATTTTTTTAAGCCCCCCCTCGGGAGGGGTCTGAAAATTTTGCGCCCCCCCTGTTGATAAAAAATGACCACTCCCTTATGACTAGGAGTCTTGTGGGACGAATTGGTCCTGTACTATGCTTTCATATAGCGCTGCTGCATACGGTAACACCCATTTGAAGTTGTTTATTTTCTGAAAAAAAAAATGCATTGACTATAAAATCTTTGAGCACTGGACTATAGCGTGACACCACGATAATTCTGACTATTGTTGCACTGAATAACCTGCAGATTCACTATTTTCTATCTAAGGGAGTGGTCAACAGGGGGGGATGGTGGGTTTGAGGGGGGGGCATAAAAATTTCAGACCCTTCCCGAGGGGGGGCTAACAAAATTTTGACCCCTCTTGAGGGGGAGCTAAAAAAATTTACCCTCTTTTGAGCAAAAAAGCCCGCGTGCTACTATAGCTCAAAGAGGGGCCCGAAAATTCTCTGTGCCTCCGGTTTGGGGGGGCGCAAAAAATGTTGACTGTCGTCGAGGGGGGGCCTAAAAATTTTTTTTTTAGCCCCCCCTCGGGAGGGGTATGAAAATTTTACTCCCCCCTCAAACCCACCACCCCCCCCCTCAAACCCACCACCCGCCCCCTGTTGATAAACAATGACCACTCCCTAACTTAAAAAAAAAGAAAAAAAACTTGGTAGGGCCTAAGCACTCTGAGCCTGTTATCTATTCGAAAGCAGCAAACACCAAACAACATGTGTACTATTTTTTATGGGGCTCTTGCAGTATTCATTCAAGACTATAATCACACACACACACACATATATATATATATATATATATATATATATATATATGGGACTATATACCCCCAGGTATATATATATATATATATATATATATATATATATATAATTAATGAGTGATACGTAGGTACTACTTTACACCAGGGCACATGTATATCGATGACGTCACACACAACATTTCCTCCAGTATAATAAGCCCCAACAGTTGAACTAATGGTCAATTGGCTTCATATGCTTGAGCGGCACACACTACGCTGGGTGGTGCCAAAAATGTTAAACTTTAATTGTTATTATCTTACTGTGATTATATGTATTACCATATTGTATTGTTATTTATTGTATATTGTGTATTATTGTCTTATTTAATAAAGGCATGTATAGGATTGATATTGACAAAGTCAATTCTCAACAAACCCAATGTCTCCTCTTTTATCCACATTTATTATGGAGGGTGTTGCTTGTATGCTAAATAGAGCTGGGAGTAGGTGCCCTCTTTTTCAAAGAAGTTATGCTCTGCTTCACCATTCAACGTCCACTCACAGTATAAGTCTGGAAAGGCACCTGCCTTGCTTAAAAATGGTTTGTACTGCACTATGAGATACCTACTTCTGTCACACTCTCATTTAAGTGCTCTTGTGTTGACCAGTTGTGTGCAACACAAAAAAAAAACATTAGGACTACAAAGAACGAGACAGGTGAGGCACTTCTTAGGCAGAACTACCTTTTTTCCATAGGAGCAACACCCTCCTGGTAATATTACTGTGGGAATCCCCTCGCTGAAAATTGGGATGGTCCTCTGACAACTCTCATCCTTGGTGGGCTTGGTGAGACGGGTTTAGTACAGAATGTGGCCATTGGTGGGAGCGGTTTTGGTCAAAAGTGTGTGTGAAAATGGTGATAATAACTTCTGATGGTGAAGATAAGTAAATGCCATTTCTCAAAGAAAATGTGACACGATCTGCGAAAAGGGGTCTTAGTGCAGGGGCAATATGACCCCCTTTCCCAGTACATGTCACAAATGAAGATATCTTTAAGAAAATTTAAAATATCATGGGAATCGTTATCTCAACCTATCTTTTCAAAGATATTATTGCAAATGTATGACTAATAACGACTGCTTCTAGAGAAATAGAATTGTGAAGATATCCACAAAGCTATCTTCAGTGTTATATCCATTTATGCCTATCTTTAGTAAAGATACCTCACCGTCCGTGCAAAGGACCACTGAACCCCTTCATGCACAGTTCCAATCTTAGTCAAATGCAAAAATTCAAAAACCTTACTCTTATAGTCCTGCTTATTGAGATATGCGAGGTTGAACATTGAGAAAGTACACCTTAGGTGAGATCGGATTGTGGCCAAAAAGTCATCTGCACAGCCCCCCCCCCCCCGCGAGCCTAGATACATTGGAAGGCCTCATTTATTGAAGGGGTGATTTGGGGGAATGGCGTGAAAACGTTGAATTTAATTGAATTGAATTATTTATTTGACAAACATTCATACAGGATGATTTACAAGTAAGTCAAGGAGAATGGATACATCAAATTTCGGCTAAGTTATGGCACAAAGGTCACTACGATACACAATTAATATAGGATGTAAGATGTAATCGTGGTTCATAAAGTCATTCAGTTATAATACTTAGCCAGACATGAAGTCACGTCACAGCTTCTAGAAAGTTAGATTCGTCCTTGATATGTTGTTGTTCGGCTGTCAGGAGATCCCATAGCTCTATACCTCTCGAGAGCGGGCTTTTTTTATATATACTTAAGTTAGGGAAACTCTTGTTCAATATCACTTTACCATTACTTCTAAGTACCCTTCTATGTTCTTGTACATTATTAGGGTCTTGTGACAATGTATACATCAGACTGAGAAGACTTTTGCTTTTTCTTGCAATTAACCATTTACAACATGTGTTAATGTGCAGGTCATTGCGTGACATATCAGTGGGGCGTTTTACACCCAAGCATATCCTTAAGCAATAGTTCTGTGTACTTTGTAGTGCCCTTACAGATGTATCAGGGCCACCACCAATGATTATATCCCCATAGTCAAATATGGGAACAATCATTTGTTTGAAGAGCTTAATGGCAAGCTCCCCATCAATAATTTTACATACCTGGCAAGGGGGGACACAAACGCCTGTAACAATTGCTCAAATAGGTGGGACGACAACTTCTACTTCTCTTACAGTACCCCTCTAATTCAGCTACAGTCTCTTTATAGCACTGGCCCGTCTCCTACATTACCCCTCCGGTTTGTCTACAGTCCCTAAGCACTAGCCCTTCTCCTGCAGTACCCCTCCAGTTTGCCTACAGTCCCTAAGCACTGGCCCTTCTCCTGCAGTACCCCTCCAGTTTGCCTACAGTCCCTAAACACTGGCCCTTCTCCTGCAGTACCCCTCCAGTTTGCCTACAGTCCCTAAGCACTGGCCCTTCTCCTGCAGTACCCCTCCAGTTTGCCTACAGTCCCTAAGCACTGGCCCTTCTCCTGCAGTACCCCTCCAGTTTGCCTACAGTCCCTAAGCACTGGCCCTTCTCCTGCAGTACCCCTCCAGTTTGTCTACAGTCCCTAAGTGCTGTCCCTTCTCATACAGTACCCCTCCAGTTTGTCTACAGTCCCTAAACACTGGCCATTCTCCTACAATACCCCTCTAGTTTGTCTACAGTCCCTAAACACTGGCCATTCTTCTACATTACCCCTCTAGTTTGTCTACAGTCCCTAAACACTGGCCATTCTCATACAGTACCCCTCCAGTTTGTCTACAGTCCCTAAACACTGGCCATTCTCCTACAATACCCCTTTAGTTTGTCTACAGTCCCTAAGCACTGTCCCTTCTCCTGCAGTACCCCTCTAGTTTGTCTACAGTCCTAAGCACTGGCCCTTCTCCTACATTACCCCTCCAGTTTGCCTACAGTCCCTATAAGCACTGGCCCTTCTCCTGCAGTACCCCTCCAGTTTGCCTACAGTCCCTAAGCACTGGCCCTTCTCCTACATTACCCCTCCGGTTTGTCTACAGTCCCTAAACACTGGCCCTTCTCCTGCAGTACCCCTCCAGTTTGCCTACATTCCCTCCTACATTACCCCTCCAGTTTGGCTACAGTTTCTTAGTGCTGCTCTAACCCTTAGTGCTGGCCCTTTATAGTGCTGAAGAAGTGTTGCGCGTAGGAGAAAAGGTAGTTCTGGCTAAAAAGTGCCTCACCTGCAGCAGTCACTCTTTTGTAGTCCTAACCTTTTTTGTATTGCACAGAAGTGATTATGTCAGTATGGTGCCAGAGAAGGGTGAAATGAGTAGATACCTTGTCTGGAGTAGTCACTTAATCTTTTAACTACTCTCTGTATGTAGTTCAGCAGCTGAGACTGAGTGAGGCATGTAGACCCATTCTTGTCTATATTGTTAAGAATCAATTCTGTCTTAGTGTCTACAGCTAGCAGCACTTTTTGACACAGTTTGTACCCTTTTTACAACTGTTCCTATTAATAGAATGTGGACACGTCAAATTCTTTGGCAGTACACACTATTTTTAAACAAGGCAGGTGGCTGTCTAGTCTAATGTGGTGAGTGGAAGTTGGATGGTGATGCAGAGCATGAATTCATAGGGAGAGAGGGCACCTTCTCAGTGGTCTATTTAGCTTATTTGCAACAGCCCGATGGCCCTTCTTCTACGGCACCCCTCCAGTTCACTACAGTCTTTAAGCACTGGCCCTTCTCTCCTACATCCATCTAGTTTGGCTACAGCTGAAGTGAGTACTTTTATAGTGCTGGCACTTATCCTAGAAAAGCCCTCCAGTGAATTCACAATTGATTCCTAATTA
Source organism: Acholoe squamosa (assembly GCA_949317995.1). Classification (NCBI taxonomy): domain Eukaryota; kingdom Metazoa; phylum Annelida; class Polychaeta; order Phyllodocida; family Polynoidae; genus Acholoe; species Acholoe squamosa. Next base: position 66,309,949 of record OX439046.1, on the reverse strand, counting down.
AAATTTCATTGTTTTGTTTCGCTGGAAAATCAATAGACTTGAGTAAGTACACTTGAACAGATCTTCAGGGGCATGAGTTGACATGTTGTAAGTGGGCATGTCTAGTACATTGAGTACCTCCAGTACGAGGCGATAGGGGGCGTCATCGCGAATGACATTTCTGCTATGGGTGCCTGCTACACTGAGACACTGAGGGTCTCATGTAGGGAAATCCCGGGGTCAGTCAGTGCATCCTTACCGACAAAAGACCTCCGCACTGAATACTACATGAGTTCTGGATGGATAAAAAAGTTATCTAATTTAGTAAAAATTCATAACTGGTCCTGAGTAGGTACTTATTCATATAATAGAAAATAAAACATGATTATTGCTGTAATGCCCATTCATTTTTGGGCTTGTTTGGATTGGGTCTGAACTGAATTTATTCACTGCAAAAAGATGCCAATTATGCAGGTGTCTGTACATTTATGGCCAGCATTCCAGATTTTCGTGATCGATGTGCATGTTTTTTTTTATATGTCGTAAATCAAGCTGGCCACTAAAGATATACGTGGGATTTTTTGCTCAATACCTCTGGGGCACACTAGTTATGGCATGCCATGCTACATTAAAATATGGTGAAAAAGTATTTCCATGGCTGAGACCTGAGAGATCACTATAATGCAAGAGAAGGTACAGAGTGCCAGTCCATCTGGTGGGGAATAGCTGAACTACAATGAACAGGAATCATTGACCTCCATACATGTAGATTCAGGCGAACAGAGCAATCCACGGTCCCAGGGTCCATGTTGATCCCATTGTGACTCTACATGGGTAACCAACATTTGAAGAATATTAATTTCATGTATTAATGTTTACTGTCAATCGATTTTTGTAAATGCCAAGATGCCCTTGTCGATGTTTAAAGTGCCTGTGTTTCCCCTGTCCATTCTAACCCAGCAAGTTAGTCTCAGCTTGTGTTAGCTTGAGATAGGGGCTCACACTAGGTGTTAGAAACGTGTACACAGTGTGAGGAAGGTGTTAGACTCAAAACTAGCCCAAGCTAACACCAGGTGTTAAACCCAAAGTGACTCAAGCTAACACAAGGTGTTAAACTCAAAGTTACTCAAACTAACACCATGTGTAAGATGCACACAGACTCAAACTGACACTATTTGATTGATTTGCGTGAGCATGCTTCAGAATTGGGGGTGGGGGTGGGGGATAGTGGGGTGGGGAGTGAGTGGGATGGGGGTGGGGGGGGAGGGTTCCAATATATGCCTTAAATTCTTTATTGACAATTGAAACATCAATTGGGTCCTTCTTCCATTCGTCCTCCTTCCAAAATGTCATTCACTGGTATCTTCCTCTTCAGTGTGTGGTAGCTGTATTGTAATTACAAGACTTCCCTTCCTTTTTGGACCTGTTTCAAAAGGTTTCAGATTAGATCAGACATACATGTAATGGTTACAGAAGCAGGGTGGGCAATACTGTATGTGTACTCAAGAAATAACTCAGTTGCAAAACTTGATAAAACAATTTAGAAGACTACCTACCTCAATATGTCATCTCTCCTCAGGCTGCTTGGTGTAACTGCTACTATCATGAAAAATAGAACTTTGACATTTGAACATAGACCAATCAGAGAGGAGGATAAAATCACACCACACTCAAGGACCAATCAGAGAGCTGCATGTAGTATCACACCACACACTTAGTGTCTGTTTGGGTGTCCTTGCATGAGGATGCATAACCATGAGTGAACATGTGTCAGGTGGAGTGAGAATTCTGTCTAACCTTCTTGTGTAGAAACTATGATTATCACACATTAAGAAATATATTTCACCTTAATACTCAGTATTTCTACCATTTTCTCATAGGTATATACTATCATGTGACTCTCTGTCCACTATTTTCTTATCCAACACAGAGCATAGGCATACATTGTCATTTCACTGCATAAAATCTAGATTCTTCCACTTCAGTGCTATGTTCCATAGACAAATCAAATTGACCTTTATAATGTGAATACACCATAATACCTTGCATATAAGGCACACCTTACAGTCTTCTTGAAAACCTGCTGAACATGGGCAATATCCGGCAAAAATGCCACTGGTCTGGCAAATATATAGCTTGAGCCGGACACATGTTCGACAGTAACCTCCTGAGTCTGGGCTTTCCAACAGTGAAGGAATTTTTCAAATATTCCTATTAAAAGTTGGTATAAAGTGCAGATAAGGATTAAGTTCATTTTTGAAATAGAAACTTTCTTTGAACCTCACTGACATTAATAGTACCATATGCAGGGCTATAGGGGGCTGTAGCTTCTTTACATACTGTACAATTACCAGTAGAATAGATGACACCGACATATTGAATATTCATATTAACATGGTGAAAATGGTTACTTTCAACGAAGTCATGATGATCTGCAGTATATGATTTAATCAATATATATGGTCAATTCTCACGAAAATGGAGCACAAGGGTTGGGATAGGAAAAATCGTGAACTCCCTTTATCATTCCAATTTTCTTTTGACTAAAAGCTATTTGGTAATCCAGATTCCTGACAAAATTGGGAACACTAATCTTGTAAATTGAACATTCTATGCCACTTTTTATGTGTGTGAAAGTGGACCTACGTACGGTGATGCATCCTTGGCATAAGACGACCAAATAATAGGCTTTGGTATTGAATAATTAGCATGATATTAAGTATAATTAGTCAATATAGCCTAAATAATAGTTGAAAAATGATATTTTTCAATTCTATTGTTTGTAATTAATGATTGGTTCATTTTGATTATACCACTCATGGTAAGCCACCTACCCATGGCCATGTACCTAAGTATGGTGATGGGACCATGGTTTCTGCCTACCATGAGTAAAATGCTTTGGGAAAGTGATTGTTTTTTGCATGAATTGAATAAAATGGTCAACTAGCTATATTGAAAAAAAATTATACCTTCATCATGTTTTTCAATACATCAACTTTTAGCCTGAGACCAATCCATGGTGATGTACCTACGTACGGTGATGTTTCCATTGATTTGCTTTATCAATTGTAGGAAAACCACCCTTTATGTCTAATAATTTGCACATATATTCCAAAAACAAAGTATAATTTTGGGCTAGAAAATTTTTCATTAACTATCAACAGCCTTTGTTTTATAATGATTATAGTGGACCTACGTATGCTGATGCCAGTAGGTACACCACATGCTTGTCAGTGCTATAAATTATTTACATGCATATATTGGAAGATTTTCTGTTTGACCCTATGTTCCCCTTATTAAACCTTACAAATTGAGATATTTATCTATTCCAAAGGAGTATTCTCCCTGCTGTCATATCTAATACAAGGAACCTACGTACGGTGATGCAAAAGTTACACAACTACTTATTTCCTTTTAAACCACCCATAAATATATTGAAAAATGATTTTGAAGTCATCAAAATTTTCCTTTCATGATTCTACAATCGTCCATGCAAACTTTTGTACTCTCTACTTTACATTCACCTTACATAAGAAATCACAAGTATTTTATCATTTTTTCCATGCATTAAAACATTCAAAATACACACATTTCACCCTATATTGGCATAAATATCGATGGTAGACATGCAAAAGTATGTACCCAAGGCAAGAAAATGCTGGTAGTAATGCAAAAGTATGCATATGATGGCTGTTTGCTCCCTTATTAAGTGCATGTGGCATAAAAACGATATTGTGACACTGTGCTCCATTTTCGAGAGAATTGACCATATATAATTTCAGAACTCAAAAGCCTTTGATTACCCCCACACCTTTTTAAGGGATCAACTCTTTCATATAAGCTGTGGTCCTGGACTGAATGTCCTGCAGAGTGAAAGCCAACCTTATATGCTAGGGTATGCCTTGGCAACCAGCCCAAAAAAACTAACAATGCAACAAAAGAACTGGCATGTGCCTCACACAATGTTAATGCAACAGTAGAATGTATAGTACAACCAGAATGATCTATATACCACCTAGTGGAAAATGAAGTTATTTATTGTCACATGTGTGAGGTTGTGCCAGATGGTGCCTGATGCATTGAGAGAGCTCACTCATGGGCTTGCTTGGTGCATGGGTATGCATGACTCGTGTTGCACCTCACACACACCTCACACTTTCCAACACATTGTGTGAGAATCTTCAAGGCTCTCACCCAGGATTGACACATCTATACCTCAACCACCCTAATCATTGGAGACACTTGTGTGAAGATGGGTGAGAGATGGAGGAAATCTCACACACAACTCACACATCCTCACACCTTGTGTGAGCATCTAGAAGGCTCTGACTCAGGACTGACACATCTAAACCCAACTCACCCTGGTCACTAGGATCACTTGAGTGAGGATGGGTGAGAGATGCGTAAAGCTCTCGCATACCTCACACATGGCTGACTCTAATTTGCTGGGAAGGTACCTACACATGAATCACCCCTGTCAATTTCGATTTGACTATTTCTGGGGACGTCCGTTGGTTTTTAAAACCCCATTGGCAATGTGGATTTTTTAAAACTCTTATATCTTCAGTGTCGTCAATATCGATTTTACATAAATACACATTTAGGCCTACATGCACTCAATTGGTATCTGGTTTGCTGTTATACAAAGTTAACTTTGACAGAATTCAGGCTTATCTTTTGGGCAGTTTATTAGACATTCTACCAGGGATGAGCACCCCGATATTACCTAGACGTTGTGTTATAGTATTTGGTAGTGAAGACGTGATCTTATCTCAAAGGTTTGAAGCCCATCTTTGTTTCATAATGTGGAGTTTTGCTCAGGTACCAAAATGATACAATACTCAGTATAATATAGTAAGGCCACCACAATCTAGTAGAAAAATCAGTTTGAATAACAATTATTTACCAAGATATATATTGCCGTAGTGGGTTCAAACTCTCAATGGGGTGCATTTCTTATATCAAGGGAACGGAAACTATAGCCATAATACAATATCAGAGAAATAGTCTGATCCTGTCTCACATCATTTATACTAACAGTTAGTCTCTCCCTTTTGAGAAATCACCCAGACTATCCCCACCAAATGGCAGTGAAATGGCCCAGGACCCTACCAATGGTAAGTGACAGTTACATAAATAACTTAGCCTTTAATGTTGATGTTTTCCTTTGTTTATTTGTAATTTCTTCAATAACCCTGCCGGAACCCTGCCCATTTTAAGAACGTCGGTATCCATACAGGTGTTACAGGTAGGGATATATCTGTGCTATATAGATAAGGTTCACTGTTAGGATAATATTGTCAAAATGACACCCGAATCCTCGTCCCAAAGTTGCCAGAGATCCGTCTCGATTTTCACAGAGATTCCTTTAGTTACCACCATACTGTTGCCTGTGGCTGAAAAGACTACACTGGTTCACTGCAATACAATTACAGTGGTTCACTTGTCACTTTTACAAGGCTTCAACAGTTATTTTCTACAGTGTAATATAATACCCTGCCTACAGGCTAGGGTTCAGGTGCCTAGGAGTAAAGTGCTGCCTGTGCGTCTAGCTGTGCTTGCTATGTGTTGGGTAACTCTCTATCTAATTCCCAGGTGGATCCTCAGTGTGGTGCCAATAGGATCCTCTTGTACAAGTCATTAGTGCCCCTAGGTCACCACACAGGGTCTGGTATACCCACCATCTGGAGGATAACCCCTGAACTAAGGGCTGCTAATAAAGGAGTGCATCATGTCCATTGGCCATCATGATGCACCAATGAAGTGCTAGGGAGTGTGCTCGCCGGCACTTCATTGGAGCATCACCTGACCCTTCAGGGGTGTATGAACCCCATAGGGTCAGGTGATGCTCTATTACAGTACTGTTAAGTTACCTTCTCAGTCTGGGCTTCCCTAGCCCACTTAAAAGGGTCTATATCTCCTCTTTCCTATCCTCTCGGATGTGTGTGGTGCACAAATGCGCAGGCACCGACACATTCCTCTGTGAAATTGTGTAATGTCATTCTCGCCATGAATATGACCTTAGCTGTCGAAATGGCATTAAACATCTATTACTCACTCACCCCTTCTCAGTCAGTTTGAATGCAGTCCAGTTGAGTTACTCTCATGCCCATTGCACCAATGAATCCAGCGCTGTCAAGTCACCACTCCATACCACAGGGTAGTGGTATATTCGGTTTTGATGAAATATCAGTTACCATGAAAATGAAATATAATAGACTTGTGATCAATTTCCACAATACTGAGGCATTGTTGTTATTGAAATAATGAATAGTGTATCAACATTGCTCTTATATCAATATATTTTGATGTAAAACTGTCTGTGTTTTTTTTTTGTTGGTTGTAGTAATTTTGTCGATTCCGTTACCATGGCAACAGCAACAGGTCACTAATAGAATGTTTCTACCTACTTTATTAGAAAACCAACTAAAATAACTTCCAGGGAATGTTATATGAAGCATATCCCCTGTGGAGTTATCTACTTGTTATATCATCTTCAAAAATGATGTCACATACGGAATAGTGTCCAATACCTGCCTTCGCAACTAGTTTTAAAAAAAATGTCAGAGGACTATTTTCTTTGCTTACTTTAGATTATTCTAAACTCCCACCTACTGGCAGGATATCAAATACAAGCACAGTAATGAAAGGTTCACCCTAGTCCACAAACATTGATATATGATAGATTATCATAGACATAACATTTATAAATCATTGACCCATTTAAGGATGCATAAGGATGACACCACTCACCACCATTTTCCGCCACTGGGCACGTTAGGGTTAATACATTATCCACCCTTATGGGGGAGATAGGAGAGCCGAATGATATAAGGTGTGGGCTAGAGGACCCTCCCATTAGGCACAGAAATGTTACTTTAACGTTAGAAATGTAATATTGCGTTCCCAAGTTTACCAAACGTTTGTTTAAAACATAAAATAAATCAAAACATGTAAAGAAAACATTCTTATTGACGTTCTAAAACGTTTTTATTTGTTGGTTAAAAAAACGTAATTTTAACATGAAACAGATGTAACTTACAAACGTTATTATAATGTTAAAAACGTTTAAAAATGAACGTTTTTATCATGTTAAGAATACGTTTTGTGAACGTAGTAATGGTTTGTTCAAACGTTTTATCAACCAAACCTATTCCAAACATTTGCAAACGTTTGATGTATGTCTTTTGCTTAGAGGCGTTTTTCTCCCATTTCCATTTGATTTTGGTGTTTGAAACAGACATCTTTCGCGTGCAAATCTTGTTCCATGTATTCTATATTAGGAAAACATGATCTATAATAGAGTTGTATAACGAGCAAAGTCTGTTTGGTGATGGTTGTGTGCACAGTGTCTACACAATATCCGATCTGTGACCAGACAAACTAATATTGAAGGAAGCACTTAATCCTACTTAATGGGTGTGTGTTAAACCAACATGTTGCACCTTTTATATGTGACAAAACAGGGAAAATGATAACATTAAGGGAAATACACACAAATGCTCTAAATACAATATTTAAGGAGATATTATGACCAAAAGAGTAAAAAAATAAGTGAAAACAAGTCTAAGGTAACTTTTTCCAAGGAATCTGATTATGCTATAGCCAAAGCCCTATTTTCATTCTAAAATTACCATTTAGAATCCAAAACGAATGTTTTTCCCTAAATTTAGCACATTTTGTTGATATTTGGTTGCCATGGAAACCATAATTTTGTTCTTTTTGAATAAAACGTTACTTTATCGTATTAACCTGTCCATAAGGTTTCCATAACTAAAAACAGAATTGAATTATCCCTATTTATTTCAATATGCAATTGAGTTAAGGGCTATCCTAAATTTCTCCATGCTGCTGACAACAAATGTTTGAGATCTCATATTTCTGTAGCTATTTGGAGTATTTTATCATGCAAAGTACTAAAATGTTGCTGAAGACGTGAATTTGAAAAAAGGGATTTTCCCTTAATGTTACGTTTTCCCAAGTTTTGTCACATATCATAGGTCTACATAAACATTTAACCATTAGACATAGAGCAGCCTAACCATACATTTATTATAGAACTATAGGAACAACAGGAGCAAAGAACTCTATTTCTTGAGGGTGGGTGGATACAAAAGAAGCTAAACTGCCGCAATATGTCTAGCAGAAACTAGCAAATTAAATCACTGGTTCCCCTGCTGGCAGTCGGTGAATGTTTGCCTATCCGAAAGATTTTTTTTTCTATATTTTTGCAATATCATAAATCTTCAGATAAGCAGATACTTCCGCAACTGAAGACAGTGAAACCAACGCTTGTATGAAATTCAAGATGAACAATTTTCATGATAGCATATTTTTATAGCAGGTATAGCAGGTACATCTAATGCATCTGATGATGTCAATTTGCTCAAAATGCATCACCTAGGCCTAATGCATTGTCTATATATATGGAGGGTAAATGGTGCATTATCAGGATGTCATTTACAAATGTACTCAAGTTCAGTAACTGGTATTTGCAGAAGTAAATAACAAAGTGTGCCAGAGGAAACCCCAACAGATTCCATCTGATTGTAGCGTAAAGCTGTGTTAAAAGCACCTCTAATATGCATCAAGAGCAATCCTGACATTACAGGTTCCTTCAAAAAAACCTGTTGCACATCCATATAATAAAAGATATCCCACCAGCAACAGCAAAACTAATTCTATCTATTATATTATATAAGCTATCAAAACAGCCTATCATTCGTACATTATATATATATATATATATATATATATATATATATATATATATATATATATATATATATATATATATATATATATATATATATACACACACACATGTCTGGGCTGATTTACATCACCACTACTGATATTAGAGAGGGAGACAGTGCACATAGAATTGCTGTGTTATCCAACTTAAGGCAGAGAGCTATATCAACAAACACCTGAGAGATCTACCATCAAGGGTGGAGGTGGAGGGCACCTAGAGGCGTTATGCCAGCTCAGTGAGGTGTCCCATCTGGTCAGGCATTGATAACAGGCCTTTATCAACACTCACACTGACCCTCTGACGTCTGCTTGTGAGCTACTCAGCCCAGCTCACAGAGAGCAAAACACTCACGTGAGCTGCTCTCAACTGGCCAGTGGATTGTTACAGGCTGGCAGGCACCCAGCCCCCAGGGGTGTGGACCAGGATAGTTTTTAACCTACTCCAGGGTTTAAGGGAGTTTAATTACATGGAGAGGGAGGTGTTTACTGGACCTTTCATTAACCCACATATCATGTACTGGGGATACTAGTGCTGGAGGGCTGAAAACAGGGGTACAGGGTCAGTAGGCATGGAGTGTTTACCAACACCAGAAAGATTCACCAAGGTAGGTAGTGATTATTCACTTTATTTTGAAATATTCCCCAGTGTAATTTAGATTACCGTAGGGGCCGCAATAAGCGCCCGGGTGCTCATTAATTTCAATCCCACTGTACCCTTGGCGCTTATATGAGACAGGCGCTTATTTGAATACTAGTTTGGTGCTTAAGATTACCTTCAATAGCCCTAGAACCCTGGCGCTTATTACCAGTGCTTATTTGAGACCCAGGCACTTAATCGATCCATTAAGGTATAAATTTTAATTCTTGCACCATCTAGGTCGCAGCTGATGTCTAGGATATCTTGACATAAGATATGATTGACAACAGTGCTGAAAGTATTAAACAAGAAATGCGGTTGTGACCGCGTAAAAAAACGCCTCCCACCGTTAATGTCGGTATTCCAGTGTTTGATGACATGTCTCATAAAAGCAGACATAACAAAGATTTCACTATTATCAATTTCTCTGTTCAGTAATTTTGTATTGTGAGACCTCATCACATGGGGCAAATGCAATCATCATAGCGCACTCCGTACCGCTTCGCGGTACCGCCGCTACGCGGCGTAGGAGGCGCTAAAAAAGTTACCCTAATTGCTTTACATTTTTCTGTCAGAAGATCCCCGAAACATACTGAGACGTATGGTAAGAAAAGGTCCGCTGTTGCCATATTTTCTTCTGGACATCCCCAACAAGGAGTCCCCTATATGTAGGAATTCTCGAGATAGTCCTGAATGCAAACGACTGTTGGCAATGGCACGTCGCAATGGATAGTTGTGTCATAAAGCAAACATCTTAAAGCACATACATGGTATGAGGCAACTATGAGGCTTTTCCTTTGTCAAAGAAGTGTAATTTCAAACATTAAAATGAAGGTTTTGTTCGAGGTAGAAATGTTGAAGTGTTCCGATACATGTGATACATGTTTGTAGGCCCCTGACAGAATACACTGCCTTTTTTGACCAACTATTTACTTCCCACATGATTTTGGCACACCCCTGATGGAGACCAGTGGGACATTTCTCAAGATAGTATGACTAGATCCCATTCAAGTCATAGTGAGATACAGACCTGCTTCTAGTGGTTACTAATGATTGTACTGGTACGACTGCTCTACCAAACCCGATTTAATTACTGCATGAACTGCAGATCATACATAGGGCAGTCATAGCGAATTGCCTACGACCACCCACTCTTATTTTGAGGGTTTCAAATCGTAGTGGTTGTGTCTATATAGTGGAACCATGTTGAGAAACACCCTCCAGTTGTCACTTTTACATCAATATGTTTTAGCAGTACCCTGACAAAACTTCCTATTATAATCAGTTATTGATTCAGTCCCTGGCATGTAGACTATTAGTCCAACTGGAGGTCATTTCCAGCTTCAAGGGTACCAGAAGGTTTTAGGGTCTTATCTAACCCAGAAAACAAATATCTGATTTCAAAAATCAACTCTTGGTCATTATAACATGTGCAAAATTGTCGAAAATTGATTTTTCTAGAAAAAAAGTTAAAATCTTTTTCTTTTTTTTAAATCATTAAAAAGTTGTTATATGTACAGATTTACTCCACGATCACTCAATACATCTAGATACCTGATATCTATATATATGATGTGCACAAAAACCCTGAGTCCTGTTGCTTTGACCTACTTATTAAGGTCAAAGTTCACAATTAATTCTTGTCATGTATCTGCTTATACTTCATATATGTGACCCATCCTTACAAAATGGTTCGAACGTCACACACACAGAATGCTTAGTTATTGGCATATTCAAGAGCTTTCATTTGGCATATAGCACTTGCATATTTGAACCAGGTTGTCCGCTATAGATCATTAGTTGGTAAATAAAGTCAGATCAATTAAGAATGATTAAACTGAGATGATTAACATTTTAAACATATGATGATGATGGATGAATCCTCTATAAATCCTATGTAGTTCTATATAACCATGAAAAATATAGATATGTCTTTTAGGCATATAGGACTTACATTCAGTTTAGTAAGCAAGGACTCTGAAAGACATCTACCAATATGTTAGAAAACTGCTAAAATATCAATTTTGAAAAAAAATTGTTATTTCTGACACTATCCCAGTGGGCACAGAACGTTGCATCAACGTTGACAACCCGCTGATATTGTGTTGATGATGTTGATCAACCTGTCTTCAACACCTTTTCAATGATTCTATTTCAATGTTGTCAACCAACACCATTTCAACATCCAATCAACAGTTGACATATCAATGTTGAAATATTGTTCTCAATTCAATGTTGACTCAACATTGATTTGTCAATGTTGAATCAACAATATTGATTTCAATGTTGATTCAATGTTGATTCAACATTGACATGTCAACAAAGAATGCCCTAACAAATATCAATGTTGTTTCAACATCATATCAATGTTGTGTCAATGTTGTGTCAACATTGAATCAACATAGAAATACAAACATTGAAACAGCGCTGATGGTTAGATGTTGAATCACAGTTGATTTTGATTATGTTGTGTCAACTTTCAAATTCAACTATATTTCAAGCCTATATCCATTGATATGCAAACATTGCAAACGTTGTTTCAACGCTGAATCAATGTTGATGTGCCCAGTGGGATACCACTTGAAAATTCCATATCTAGGCTTCTAAATGGGCGACTTCAGTACCACTTTGTTAGGATGGTTCATATATTCTCAAGATCTTAAGCTCTAAATGGTAACTTAATGAGAGGGGGTGATGAATTGACCACTACAAATTATGCATTTGGGTATAAAACATGAGATAGCACTCAAATAAATTTGGAGCCCCCCTGAACTTGGCATCCAAACTTTGCCCATATATTGAAAATTCAGCCAAAATTCAGGCTTTCATATTCCTAGTAAAGTCTCATCATTGATTCATAAAAGTGGTCAAAACATTCACATGGGCCTAAAGAGATCACCAGAAGCCATTTTATTGTGATTATATGGATGGAAGCCATCTTGGGGATGGGTTTTGGACTTACTTAAAGACAGATGAATCGGATATTTGGAAAGCATTCCTTCTTACATCATACCTTCCATGTACTGCTGTAACACCTTAGGATGAGGTCAGATCAGGCTGTGTAGACACGCCCCGTGTTCTTTTCCCCTTACTCCCCCCCCCTACCCAGGGGCCTCCCCAACACCCTCATTAGATAATGCATCCCACCAGCACTGTATACATGAGCAGTACATAAAGAGTAACTTTATTATATACAGTAAATGTATCCTATTAGTCCACTTTGATAAGAATCCACTCCACATCCAAATGCATGAATACAAATTTTAGACAGCTACCAACCCCCATCCACAGCAGCCTGTATTTTTCACATTTTGGTCACCTTTTTTTTCAAGAAGAGGTTAATTTTTGATAAGCAAACTCCTGTTCAATGAATCGATGTCTGACTGTTGTTGATTTCCAGGGACATTTCCTTCTTTTTTTGCCTCAAAATGAACCGCAGCTAAGAGGGATATTTTTGGAGAAAAAAACCAATACCTGATCTGTAATCCAAGTTATTGGAATAAAACAACCTTAGGGTGAGGACCTTACATGACTCTATCAGCTATAGCTGGTGCATACTTTTTTAATCCCAAAGCTGATGCAATGATAGTTTAGTGATGAATGGAGCAGGAATAAAGTTTGTCTCAGCATACACCCTATACTATCGCTGCATATTCAAAGGAAGTGCGGTCAATGGAAAGTGGGATAGGATGCATATATCTTCTATCTAGAGATGATCATCAGATAGTCTGTCTTAGGCTGTTTGGATAATCAAAGCAGTTATTCAAGGTTAGATTTGTCTGACAACCAGAAATATGACTGAATATTGAAACATTTCTGATGAAAACCAATATACACAAGCATTATCTTCTGATCTGCGCCTTCTTCACGCATACTACACTATGATAGATCCTTGGTCAATATGTTAGGCTGCAGGACACTAATTATTTTCTCACTGTTGGCTTATATAGCATATGGGCGAAAATAAAATATTTGTGTGAATTTCTGGGCTTAGCCACTGTTATTTTCATGTAGGCACACATTTTTCCCATTAATTTAGGGCCATGAGATGTGGTACAATGTAATTAACTTTTCTGCTATCGGCCGTACAGTGCGGACATACCCAGATTTGGGGGTTTTGCAGTGAATGATTACAATAAATTCTGTAATTGAAAAGAGTGCACCCCCCTCAACTTACCCTCAAATATCAGCCTAAATAACACTCAAATCGATTAATATACATCCTAAGGATTAATTTGATGCCTGGTTTGCCTACCCACTGTCAGATTTTAGACCAATAATCATTGTACAACACCCTTCAGTGCGGACCTACAAAGTGTCTCCTGCTGCCACCTCCCGTCAATTGGTGTTCTGCAACCTAAAGGCCTGGGTTAGAATCTTGGTGGTCAATGAAATAGCTTGGAAAGCTTATATTAACTGGCCCAGTAATGTCTTATCCAGAATCTTTTACTTTTATGCCTCTCAGGCCCCTCAAATCTCTCTGAGAATCAATTCCCAGAGCGGGTATCGGTCTGTGCGCTCTCCGTAGATTTCATCGATTTCTAGCATTGACATGGAGGTATGGTCCTTTCCCATAGAAAAGATGTTTACAGGGCCAAGAAATTTGACATGCTGATAGCCAAGGGGCACCACCTGAGGTGCTGAGTGTTATTCTCTCTCTAGGTGCTATAATTCACAGAAATATCTGGCTAAAATGTATGAAAAACCCTTAGAAATATAATGTTAGAAAGGAATAAATTCAAGAAAATGCATCTTAACTCCATGTGTAATGGCTTAGATGGCCCTATTTACACATTATTCAAGCTCCCCCATGTGAGGACGAAAAAAAACCAGATATGGTGAATACAAGGACATTTTTTTAAGTGTCAGTAGACATTCATTGGCTGCATAGCTCGGGGAGAGAAAAATGATGTTTTCCCCCGATGCATGAAAAGGCCTCCCATAGAGCACTGAGAATGATAGAAATAGATGGAAACAGCTGAGAATGTAAAATTTAGGTCATTCTGACCCTGAAAACCATAATTTTGGTTACCTGGCACCCCCAAGAGAGAAGTATCAGGCTTGCAGATTGACACCAGAATATTTCTCATAAACCTCTCCAAGGCCGAAACTCCGCTACTACGATTTTCAGTGATTTCTTATTAATTTTATTGATTCCCTTGCCCTTTCTCACCATAACATTGTCAAACTGACTTACCCTAAGCAAAATAAACACATTTTAGTGAAATTTGACAAACTTGGTAGAAGGCCCTATATAGCCTGTAGAGGCTGCAGGACACTAATTATTTTCTCACTGTTGGCTTATATAGCATATGGGCAAAAATAAAATATTTGTGCAAATTTCTGGGCTTAGCCACTGTTATTTTCATGTAGGCACACATTTTTCCCATTAATTTAGGGCCATGAGATGTGGTACAATGTAATTAACTTTTCTGCTATCGGCCGTACAGTGTGGACATACCCAGATTTGGGGGTTTTGCAGTGAAAAGAGTGCACCCCCTCAACTTACCCTCAAATATCAGCCTAAATAACACTCAAATCGATTAATATACATCCTAAGGATTAAATTGATGCCTGGTTTGCCTACCCACTGTCAGATTTTAGACCAATAATCATTGTACAACACCCTTCAGTGCGGACCTACAAAGTGTCTCCTGCTGCCACCTCCCGTCAATTGGTGTTCTGCAACCTAAGTTAGATCTTCTGACACAGTTAGCTGTAAGATCGTAGAGACACCTACTGGGTGAACACGACACTAAAGATCTTCTCACTGCAGCCCCCTGGTGTGGTGTGTAGGAACCAGAGAAGAGACAACTGAAGGGTCTCTTGTAGAAAGTTATGTCTAAGTATGGCTCTGAGTTTAGTCTTTTCTCATTGATGTATGTTAGGGAATTGGTAATCTCATAAATTAACCTTTCTATGCTATAAATATTGTATAGCTAAAATGCTAATCCTAGCTCAAACGTAGGACACAAGCACACGTATAGGATACCCTATAGGTATTTTGTGTACAGTTCCTTCTGCCACAGCCACTTTTCCTAACATTTTAGGATTGTGAATTATTTGTAGGTACTTCTGTAAGCAATTCCTAATAGAACTTGAGACAATTTGAATATTTTCCAAGTTTTCAGAAACCAGTGAGTGTCATAGTTAGAAATTGGTAACCTGGTGTAATGGCAATTTTCAGATTTAGGATCCGAGTAAACAAATCTATAGAACTTAAGTGTAATTTAATTTTGATAATTCCTTTTACATGTAATTCAGATTCATTAAGGTGTTGGGTTCAAGGAAAGGACTCCAAAAGTGTGGTTTTATTTTCAACCAGATAATACTATTCATTTGAACACATTAAAATTCATTTTGAATAACAACAGTGACAGACATCCAAAACTCCTCCCCATTCAACATTACACTCTCAGCCCCAACTGTTGATCGGCGCTAACTACCCCTGTAAGTAGGCAGTCAAACCACCCATACCTACAGCACTATATATACATCCAGTATAAGCCTTTATGCCTATACAAGGTAATACTGTAAGGCACAATAAAAAGCGTTGCACTGTTTATATACGTGGGCGGGTCGACTGACAGTGTAGAGCATAAAGGTCGATATAGTGTACGAATGTAGCCCTGGTAAATAACATACCAAGGCTACACCGCTGAGCTACTTCCCCGTCTGACATTCTCTACCTTCCATCTACATCTGGATCGGTATAATACACACATAGGGGGAGCTACCACCGGATGCCAGCCCCTGGGGGCTGGGATCTCCAGAAACAGGGCTGCTGGCCTTACGGCCGAGCTGGCCCCTACACTCCTCCCTACCTACGGGGGGTAGCTTATACCAGCTGACCAGCCCCTGAGGGCTGGTGCAACCGGAACCGGGACAGATGGCATACCACCATGGACTCACAGCCAGAGCTGGCCCCTACACATGCATCTTAACTACCAATGGGCATGATGCGCTAATTACTCTATATATGAAAAGGCATTAGTTCGTCGCTGGTTCCCACCCCATTGAAATAAGCTTGACTGCTTGCCAGGAACAGATAAATCAAAAGAGGCTAGATAGAAGTGTGTACTTTTTTCAAAATTAACTCGATTTTTCTCCAAATTTTTATAGTTAATAATATTTTGAGGGACCCATACATAATAAAAGTGTCGTCCTATCAAGTAAATCATAGATTCTATCATAAATAAAAAAAAAAAAACAGAGTATTTCAAACAATAGTCTCTAGCCTCAAAATCATCAGAGCTTTTTTTTCTCTCCATTTTCGGCCATCTTGGATATCAGTTCAAAGAAATCGGCGCCTCTCCCAATTTCAGTTATCATGGAAACTAATCACCGATTATAGATCTGCATTCTACTCACCTAGACCTTTCATATGATATGTCATTTTTAAGAACTGATGGGTTGTTCCAGAGAAATTTACAGAAATTCATACCTCTGAGACCATCTGCTGGGAGAGTGTAAAAATGTTTCCTGTTGCTATGTTACTCAAGTTTGCTAAGTAATGCGCTGTTGCTAGGTAATGCACAGTTACACATTTCTAATGCAATACACCAGAGGGCTGCAAGTTTGTGTGTCTCACGAGTAGGCCTAGGCCTAGATACTCACAAGAAACCCCCCCCCCCCTTGTGCCGAAAGCACTAGTGTACTTTAAGCAGCCTTTAAAGGATTAAAATGATAAAAGATAGCACCTAATATCAATCCACTATATATTCACACCACCTTGTGGAACCATCGGAATGGCGATAGGTGTGGCCATGTTGGATGGTTTTATTCCAAGCAGTTTCCTGAAGGCGATCCTGAAGTCCTGGCTCTTCCAGGCGTAGATAATTGGGTTGAGCCATGTGTGACACATGTATATGATAATCGTCATCTGTAATAGTATATGGGAAATATTAAAGGAGAACTCATTATGTACAAGGTCTGGTGGCTTGTAGGGAGTACTCATTATGTATGTAAAGGGGATGGTGGCTTGTAGGGAGTGTTCATTTTGTACAAGGGATGATAGGTTGTAGGGAGTACTCTTTTGTATGTACACGGCATGGTAGTTTGTATGGAGTGCTCATTTTTATACTGGGGATGGTGGGTTGTCAGGAGTGCTCATTATGTATAGGGGGTGGTGGGTTGTAGGGAGAGCTTATTATGTATTGGGGGTGGTGAGTTATAGCGAGAGCTTGTTATGTAAAGGGAGTGGTGGGTTGTAGAAGAGTAGGTTTAGCTATTTGTGACACAGATAGATGATGGTCGTTATCATTAAGAATGACAGAATTTGACCAAGATATCATTACTTGGTGCTGGGTTTAGGAGGCAGTAAAAATTGATCACCCCACTGAGGGGGAGAGAGTGAAAAACCTCAGAGGAGGATTGATAATTTTGAAAGAATACAGAGCAGTAGAAGAATGTGTTGCCCATCTAAAAGCTTATATTATATATGATCTTTAAAATAAACTGCTCCACTACTGGCTGCATTACCGTAATACACTGCATTATAAGGTGCATCTTATTCAAGAGGATAAGCCCCTGGTGTGCCTTATAGTATTAGGAAAAGCTATGAAGTCTTCCCAAGGTCTACAATAAACTCTCCAATAATATTGATTTAGGTAGTTGAGTAATCTTAGGTGGCCATAGGTTTTGTATTTCCAAAACTCATTGATTCTAACAGAAGTTATTTTATGTAGAACTATTCTAGAAGATCCTTAAAGTCTAGGGGTCCCTTATACGTGAGGTATCAGGGTAGTGTTCAAGCATTACCTTCTCCACATGCAACCAGAAGGGGGTCCTGGATGACTTAAGGATGACACTGATGATGACCTGGGGGCTGTGGCAGGTGAAGTATGTCCCTAGTACTGTGACCATCATCTTAGCAATCTTCTTCTGCTGTCTGTTTCCAGCAGCTTCGTATGTGTCATAGGGCTGATTTAGGGCTGCAATAGCCCTGCCTATAACAGAAGTTCAATACATTAATATATATGGCTGGTTCAGGGCAGCTATGGCTGTAACGGAAGTACAATATGGCTGTAACAGAAGTACAATATGCCTGTAACAGAAGTTCAATACATTAATATATATGGCTGGTTCAGGGCAGCTATGGCTGTAACAGAAGTACAATATGGCTGTAACAGAAGTACAATATGCCTGTAACAGAAGTACAATATGCCTGTAACAGAAGTTCAATACATTAATATATATGGCTGGTTCAGGGCAGCTATGGCTGTAACAGAAGTACAATATGGTTGTAACAGAAGTACAATACATTGCTACATATGGCTGGTTCAGGGCAGCTATGGCTGTAACAGAAGTACAAAACATTATTACATATTGCTGGTCCAGGGCAGCAATAGTCCTGGCTGTAACAGAAGTACAATACATTATTACATATGCCTAGTTCAGGAGGGTGTTGCTCCTATAGTAAAAGGAAGAGCTGGCTAAAAATGCCCTCATTTCCAGTCCTTTCTTTTCATGTAGCTATAACTTGTCCCTTTTGTTGCTCACAAGTGGTCATTCAAGTACGGTGCTAAAAAAGGGGGATTTGAGTAGGAACCTAGTTGGGAGAAGTCAGTCAGTATAATAAACTATAGAGTGTGTAACATGAGTAGGTACCCGATAGTGCAGCTCTCTCTATTTTAAACAAGGCAGGTGACATTTCAGACTAATGTGGTGAGTGCAAGTTGAATGGTGAAGCAGTGCACGACTTGTTTAGAAAAGAGGGCACATACTCTCAGCTCTTTTTACAATAGGAGCAACACCCTCCAGGGCAGCAATAGTCCTGGATGTAACAGAAGCACAATACATTATTACATATGACTAGTTCAGAGCAGCTATTGCTGTAACAGAAGTACAATACATTATTACATATGACTAGTTCGGAGCAGCTATTGCTGTAACAGAAGTACAATACATTATTACATATGGCTAGTTCAGAGCAGCTATTGCTGTAACAGAAGTACAATACATTATTACATATGGCTAGTTCAGAGCAGCTATTGTTGTAACAGAAGTACAATACATTATTACATATGGCTAGTTCAGAGCAGCTATTGCTGTAACAGAAGTACAATACATTATTACATATGACTAGTTCAGAGCAGCTATTGCTGTAACAGAAGTACAATACATTATTACATATGGCTAGTTCAGAGCAGCTATTGCTGTAACAGAAGTACAATACATTATTACATATGACTAGTTCAGAGCAGCTATTGCTGTAACAGAAGTACAATACATTATTACATATGACTAGTTCAGAGCAGCTATTGCTGTAACAGAAGTACAATACATTATTACATATGGCTAGTTCAGAGCAGCTATTGCTGTAACAGAAGTACAATACATTATTACATATGGCTAGTTCAGAGCAGCTATTGCTGTAACATAAGTACAATACATTATTACTTATGGCTGGTCCTGGGCAGCAATGACCCTGCCTGTAACAAAAGTAACACATTAATTGAAGAAGTGCATGTCATATGGCTCATTCAGGGCTGAAATAGCTCTACCTGTAGAAGAATATAAACTGTGACAAATGGCAGCCTCGTATGTGTCATGTGGCTAGCTTTCCCTGTAGATAATAGAAGAAGGATATAGTAGTGATCTGCGTGAAAAAGCTCAATTGTAACCAGGACTCTAACCTAAAACCCTCAGACCTCAAGGCCGATGCTCTACAAACTGAGCTACTGGTACACTGCTTAACCAACATGCAACTTCCTGTGCAGCTAACTGTGGGGTAGGAGTGAGAACCCACCTCACTCCAGATAATATTATATCAACTTAGGCACAGGAAAACTTCACATGTGTCATATAGTAACAATTTTCACTGTCACTAAATTGACATTGGGAGTACAAGGGACTCCTCCAGGCCTCAACTCTAGCTAGCCCAAGCCCATGATGTATTTGAGCTCATTTGTCACGGCAAAATGACTAACCCTTTAAGGGCTGCCAATGCAGGACTGCATAATGCCTATCGGTAAGCATGATGCATCAATGTAGTACCTGTGAGTAACTCACCAGAGCTACATTCTTGCATCATGACAAGTAATTGGCATGATGCATTTATAGGGAGGTTAAGATATGAACGTCATAGGTCAGATGGGGGGAGGAATCCCGAGCCAGCAGTATACAACTTGTAGACTAGAAGTTTTGGACTTGTAGAGGGTGCTTTACAAGTACTTGTAGGGGAATATATATATATATATATATATATATATATATATATATATATATATATATAATATATATATATATATATATATATATATATATATAGAAAAGGAATGTATACAAAATCATAATGGACGTTCCTACTCCAGGCATGGATTGTATATTATGTTGGTTAATTATGTCTGTGTGTAATTACCTGTTGTTTCTACCCTACACCCTGTCCAGGCCAAAAAGAAAGGTTTGTTTTCTAGTTAACCCAACCGACCCAGGGTCGATTTCTTCTTTTTTTGACAGGAGCATAGTAACAACACCAATAGAGGTACAATAATGGTAGACCACTTTTTGGAAAAATCTCTATCTGCTGATTAAGCCAATATATGCCAGTGTCCATAATACACTTTTTATTTAGTTGGCTTAGGCCATGTTGTCATAATAACTTGGATTACAGACATTTTAATTTAAGACTTTGGGTGGCCAGAGGCAAAAAAAAAAAGGATTCAGTAGACCTGTTGGGTCATCTTGAGACTGTAAAACCAAATAGGCATTGGTCTTATTCTACCTACACCAACAGAGCATATGGAATTCATATATCTAAAGTGCTCACTGTACCTCATATGCACACTGGCGTGGCGTACGATGGCAATACGCCACGCTCCCCTACGCCACGCTCAAGAGGTAGCGGGGCTGTCGACTTATATGAGAGACATTCCTACAAGTTTTCGCTGTAAAATATTTATTTATGGGCGGAGTTTCAAAATCCAAAAACCAGAATGATCACAAGACAAAAAGGGGGACAATGATCATAACAATGACATTTAAATTCCATTATGGCCTACAGAGCACTGATGATGATTGGTCCTCGAATGAAGGAAAAATGGCTGGCGCAAATGGTTGTTTCCAACACTCAAATTCTTCTAAAACTCAGTAATCTTTTGGAAAACTTATAAAGCCTTATGTGGTCATAGAGTGGGCATATGGGTACTCGTGTGCCCATGCCATGAGCTGCTTAGTATCCCATGTTGCCCCACTCAGGAGGGGTCCAAAAGTTTTACGCCCCCCCTAAAACCCACCACCCACCCTGTGGGTGGTGGCCACATATACTCTCAGATTCACCTTGAAATAATGATTCTTTTGACATATGACGTGCCTATATTTGACAGGAGGAAGACTCCTCTCCCCCCCCCCACCCCCCCCCCCCCCCCCAAAAAAAAAAAAATCGACCTACCGACCCTAGCATTGCAGCTCATGTACCTGGAAACACACCTTCTTTTCTTTTTGCCCCACCTGAGACCAGCCACCTCAGGTGTTGATAGGGCCATAGAGGGCTCTATATCTTAACCACATTACCTGTATCTCTACTGGAACCGCTACTTCTGGACCTTGCAGTTTCCGCACAGGTACACATTCAACAATCTTGACCCCTTTTATAAAATTAGCGGCCCTTAAAGGAATCAGTGGCACTCTCAGAAAAGTTGCACCCAACCTTTCGGAAATCCTAGAAGCAACACTGTAGTTGAGAACAAGTTTTCTATAAAAAAAATGACACTTCTTATTTGAGCTGATCCGGTAATCTACAGATAAGCCATGGCTTATACACATGAGTTTACAGTATATATCATTACCATCTGTGACAACTAAAGAAAACCTTTACACACCTTGTTTGTAGGCAATCCGTCCAATTGCGATGTAGAATATGATGGTCATACCAGCGTAAACCCCAACCTGAGGCATCAGAATCTTACTGTAGCCAAGACTGGACAGGAATACAGACACCATACATGTCATGCCTATCTCCAGGTGATGTGTCAACATGAAGACTGTAGTTACCTGAGTGACGATGTACAGCCAGGTCAGTCCAATCACAATGAAAGTTCTGGTTTTGGTGACATAGATGTGGTAGTGGAGGCCATGAGCAATGTAGATGTACCTGGTTCAACAAGATTGTGACAATAGTGTTACACTATGCAAGATATTCTGCCAGTCAATCCACATGGGATATTGGCAGATAGTCCTAGAACAAATCTAAAATGCTGTATTGGCTAGTGCATGGTTGATGTTTATGCTGATTGGTCAAGTATCCTAAGTTGGATTTATACAGAACCATTAACCTATACATACCTATCTATCGCTATCCACATGATGCTGACCAGAGTTGTGCCCAAAGATATAATACCCAAAATCTTCTCTGTCAGGCACAGTGGTACAAAGAATGGATCATCAGGCAACATATACTGCATAATGACGATTGGCGTCAGACTCCCACTCAACATGTTAGCAGCAGCAAGGCTACAGATCAGGAAGTTAGTCATGTTCTGAAGATGCTCAAAGCGGATCACTGCCACTATAGTGAGCATGTTGCCAAATATGGCAAAACCTGAGAACAGGAGACGGATGGAAAAGTAGGCAGCCATAAAGGTTGTAGAAAACTGTGGGTGGTGGTCGTCATCATGGTTAGTTGTATTGTTTCCCACATATATTGTGATATTGTCTGTGTATGCTATTGGTGCAGGGGTGATGTTCATTGTGCTGTTCTGTGACTGAAGACCTGCTCTGGCCATGGATGTGAAGATGGCCATCTTTGTTCTACTCTATAAGGGAGGGAAAATATTATGTTAATAAGTGTTGTTCCTAGGCAACTAATTGCCATAGCTTACAACATTTCAACACCACTGAATAACTTGGTACCATTTTAGGGTCTAGATAAACTCAGGACATCATAACTATTTGGTCATTTTTTATCAAAATGGCTGTAACTAATGACACAAATACTAAAACAGCAACCAGCAATATCTGAAATTCTACAACAGACCCCTCTGGGTACCAACTAGGAATAAGGTGCTAGGGCGCCCTTCTTTCAACATCAGCAGAGAGAATATCTTTGACAGCAAATCCCCAATTTTGGCAGATTGCTATTAGACTATAAAAGACTAAGGAATAAAAGACTATTGTATCTGCTATTAAATGTTCATTTTAGATGTTGGAAAAAAGCAAGGAAAGGTTATTATAGCCATTTTTAACAGAGGTTGTACAGCTATTTTCCAAGTATGCCTATTTAAGATATCCAGTGCATTTCATCTAAGGTCTTGGCAATAAATTTTCTTAGGCAGGGGGGGAGGACAGGGTAAACCCCTCTTCTAAAATGGGACAGAGGCAGAACTACTGACCCCATTTCCCTATGCCCCGGTATAAGTTAATAATGATAACTGTAAGATAATTAAACTTTACCTTTACTTGATGTCTAGCAGAAGGCGTTCATTCAGCGTATGTACTGTCCCACCAGCATCTAGCTGCATCTCTACCTGTGTCTCTATGCCTTTGGCCATTATATATACACCCACACACACAGCAAGGTGTTAAGGGATAAGACACTGGACACACCCTCCCCTCCCTGCCACCAGTAGCAGGGATTCAAATAAATTCGTTTAACAATTTTTCACTTTTATCATTTTAGGGGGTGAATTTAGGGGAGTAGGGGGGTCCCTGCCCTCTTTTCTTTTTGATGCTTTTGTTGTTTTGGGGGTGAGCAGTTTTCAAATGGTCATGGTTAGGAGGTGGTGGAGGATATACATTCGGTGAAAATGCTAAGTAAGGTGAAATAAGTTTACAGGTCCCTGCAATTCTCAACTACCTTTACTGGGAATGAAGTGTCGGTTAGTCTGCTCATCAGCACTTAATTTATGTATCATGCATGCCAAAGGTGGTAATGACTATTGTACTTAAAGGGGGCTTAGTACTCTAATGCATGCCCACTTTAAAAAGTCACGTGATTACCCCTTGACCAATCAGGGCTTCGCAATTTTTCCGCTTGTTCCGGCGAATTAGTGACCAATCTTTTGTCAGGTATCCATATTGAAAATCGGCATGCTAGCCCCCCTTTAAGGGAAATCACTCTGGTTTTGAACTCTTCTGATGTACACTATTAGTGTCTATTACAGCCTGACTAATGATGGTGGCGGGAGAGGGAAAGGTCAGTGTGGGCTGAGCCGCATGTAGCATTTCACACATTGGTGCACTTATACAACTATGACTTGTGTGTTGTTTAGGGATTGTTTGCCATTAACCATAGGAAGTGGTAAAATGCTTGGAACATTGCATATATTTGGGCAGGTTCTCACTCTAAACACATTGCTCAAGGTAAAAAAAAAAGACCTCTATGCATGTGTTCAGCAAGTTGTGTGTTTCAAACTCCCGATATCCCCGTTTGCCTCTCTCTTTCTCTTTCTCTCTCTCTCTCTCTCTCTCTCTCTCTCTCTCTCTCTCTCTCTCTCTCTCTCTCTCTCTCTCTCCCATCTCTCTCTCTCCCTCTCTCTTTCTCTCTCTCTCTCCTCACAATTTCATTGAAGCATGGTGTGGGCAAAGCTGTTTTTTTAAACCGTCCCTTTTCTTCAACCATTGAGCAATATTTTGATTCTTATAAATTAGAAATGACATAACATCTGGCCTACTCAATGAATTACCCAAAAAGGTAGAGAAGCCTCCCCCGGACCACCTATGCTGCTATATGGGGTATGATAGTGGGGATGAATAGCAGCAGGCAGAGGATGGAACCCTGTGGTACCCCAACCTGGATCCAAGCAAGGCTTCATGTCTTGCTCCTTGCTCATATTGGTTGTTGTCGATCACTCAGGTAGCATCTCCACCATGCCACCATGGCGCTACTAAGTCTATATAATTATTATGTTGATGCTGTTGTACAACTTGATGATCTGTTAACAGCACTTAGAGGGTATTAATTAGAGTAAATTCAGTCCATGAGGGATGGTACTTATCGCCTGATTATTTAGGTTATTTACAGCAGTAAGACACTCGGTTTGACGTCGTCATGATACATGAATGCAGACCGAGTGAGTTACTCGTCAAAGCTCATGATAGTACAAGTTTGCACGCTATACAATAAGCACAGCAAAAATAAAAGACTCCTGAAAGGAAACCCTGTACGGGCCTCTGCTACATTGATTAGTACATCATGCCCATTGGCATGATGTACTGAAAGCGATTCTTTCATATAAAATGTCATATAGGGGTTTTGAGAAAAAAAGACTTAAAAAAAAACAAAGCTCTTCTTATAAATCTTGGGGGCGGGGTATCAGGAAAAAGCGAAAAAGAACATCTTTAAAAGTTCTGACGTTAGCCGTCTTAAGCTCTCCCAAGAATCACAAAAAGGGGTTATTTTCATACCCTTTTGTAGCTTATAATTGATACAGAGGGTCTTTACAGGGGGTGAAACTCAAATGGGCAAGAAATATGAAAAATAGCCTGCCATCGACTTGCATGCATCCCCTTATTAATTAAATGTTATCCTGGACAGTGGAGGTAGACGTGGGAGAACACAAATTAGTTTAGTCTTATCCTAAGTCATATATGAAGCACTGACGTATAACTTGAGAAGGCCTAGTCATACTAACTTGAGAAATTCCATCCGGAAAACAAAAGCATCGCATAGTTGAATATCCCAATGTGACACAAGAACATTGAGAACACTAAGAGTCATCGTCTATTGAAACAATTGGTCCTATTAAAGACCAGCCAAGGTAAACAGGTCTTCCAATGAATAAATTTTGAAAATAAGATTGCGAGTATAATACATCCCAGTGTCACATAGCAAAAAGTTATGCTACTCGCATTTGGATAAGTAGTTTCACAAATAAGGACATGGTATTTCACTGTGGTCTCTGAGATGGTAGAACCATTGACTTTACTATCAAATTCTTTACATTTTCTTTCAAAATCTTTTAATAAGAAATGATATTTTTATCATGTTTATAACAGGGTTATGAAGATGCAAGGTCTGCAATGGAATAGAATTCTCTCAACGGAACGTTAATTACATTTTTGCCTGTTCACCTTAGTAGTGCCCCCTTGTGATGAAAGCAAATACTAAAATCGAGATTACCCATTACCTTGAATAAATAGCTCATTAATTTGCAATTATTTTTTACAATTCTGCCTCATATAACCGATTGTTTTCTTGATAATTCGAGGAATAACAAAGCAGGAAACGGGCAACTAAATTGTCATTTACATGTTTTTTTTCCGATTGTTTTGCAGGTCCCTGAGCCATATTATATGGTACCCATGATTTGGTAAGCAAACTCACAGGTACACCTTTCCTGTCTGACCTCATTCGTCCTACCAGCATGGATAACACCAGCCTAATGATGTCAATCTCCAACTCTACCCCAACTCCTGAAACCATCCCGAACCAGGACCATTTCAAGAACACAGTCACTTTTCTACACATCTATGCCACCCCGATCATCGTCTTTGTCGGGCTCATTGCCAACACTTTGGCGACATGTGTGTTTCTATGCACCTCCCTCCGGCACCAGAGTTCCAGCATTTACCTGGCTGCCCTGGCCTTGGTTGACTCAGGTTTCCTACTTACAGTCTTCACCAACTGGTTCACTTGGATCACCGAGAGCTCGTTTTCAAATGTCGTCTGGTGCCAACTCGTCATCTACTTTGCCTATGTGTTTGGGTTTCTGAGCGTTTGGTACTTGGTGGCATTCACAGTAGAACGCTACATAGCAGTGTGTCATCCTTTTATAAGATACACCATGTGCTCCACAAGGAGAGCCAAAATTGTAGTCTGCGCGTTAGCCGCTGGTGCCGCTCTTGCATACAATTTCGCGCTCTGGTCTTCAAGGGTTGTCATTTACAATGGGAAGCCATTCTGCATCCCCAAGGAGAATTTAATTCAGGCGGTTACCATAGCAGCAGGAGTGGATGGTGCTTTGACCATGATTGTTCCTTCTATAGTAGTGGTTCTCCTGAATTTGAGGATCGGGATTCAAATTTACAGATCCCGGCACCATACAGGGAAGCATGTGCAGTCTTCTGTTAATTCGAGTGGCTGTGTGTCAAGCTCTTGTTCAAACTCTACTGGAATCATAGAAACCAACCAGCCAATGAGGAAAACATCTGCAGTTTCTAAGGCAAAGAAAGCCTCAACTTCAAGCGACAGAGGAGCATCAACAAGGAAACCCTCTGCAGTCGCAAAGGAAAAGAAAGTGTCAACTTCAAATGATAAGGGACTGCCTACCAAATACCAACAGCAGATCAGCAATAGATCTAATGGAGGGAATAGCACTCGAAGCCAGAAGCAGTCAACATCAACTCAGTCCCATCTGAAGACCAATCGATTGCTTTTCATCGTCTCCACATTCTTTCTGGTACTCAATGGTCCCAGTCACATTATTCGTAGTTACTACATGTACCGTCAGATGGCAGCACCTCCTGGCAGCTTTCGGCCCTCGAGATTTGGCATCCAGCTGCAGGAGCTGTTCCAGATCATTTACTACATCAACTTCTCTGTTAACTTCTTCCTGTACAGTTTTGGCGCCAAAAGGTTCCGCACAGCCATGCATCAGTGGTGGTGTCAGTTATGGGAGCATGTGAAGCGGGTGTGTAGGTGCACACGGAGAGCAAATGGTGTAGGCTTTAGCCGAGTAGCTCAGGGTGAGCCGGAGGTCAAAACAGACCAGGGAGAGTCACTTACACTTGTTGTATACTCCAGGAAGTAGTCTTGTTAAATTTCCTCTTCTAAATGGCAAGAGTGGCCCGAGGGAGGCAACCACAAACCATGTCCTTGACTTTGTGTGTGTAGCAATCTTTCAACTTGTTTAACATCAGTCCTTACATAAATTGTTAAAATAAGAAAACTTTTCAAAATACCTCTACTTTATCATGCTATCTACATTTGGCAGGTAGGGGTGTATTTATATGATAAAGCATGCCTATTCAAATTCTGACTGACAAATGCCATAGTCTCCTGAATTTCAGGTCACTCGCAGTGAGGGACTTAGAATTGGATAGGTGTACTGCTATGATATCAGATATACCAACATGAAAACAAAGGATGTTATCATGAAATGATGTACTCAAAATATTAAACTGGATTTATAAAAAGAATAATTCATGGATAAGCCAGCAAGAAGCGTAGTTATCCATAACGAAGTCAATTCTATGTACTGTTCCATACAAAGTTTCTTGCCTTTATTGTTCATGTCATAACCTGATAATCATTATGATTTCTCTCCACACTGTTCTGGACCGCGTTTTCTCTGCCTTGAAGTGTTAGTTCCAACGATGACAATAACAGTTAGCTGTAAACTATTCTTACACTGCTGAAATAAATAATATATGTATTACATGTCATAAAGTAAACTAGAACTTTGTATTGTATACTTGTATGTAATGCGTATGTGGTTCTATAGTCAGACCTGCACTTTTTTTTGTATACCATTTCAAAAGTTATGTCTTTTTCCTTGACTCTTTGGTATTTTATAGTAATTTATGGTAACGGTGAGTGTAAGTGCGGGGGGAGGGGAGTATTAAAATGCTATGATTTGAAAGTGATCATTTAAAGTTACAGAGCTTGTTCACTGGACAAATCAGTTTACAGGTGATCTATGATCTAGATCAACTGATCGTGCTTACTTAGATATGGTGAAACCATATAGATGTTAATGGGAATTCATGTGGAACAGAGAAACTAGTGTCGCCACCTGCAGACTATGAGCAGCAATGGGTAGTCTCGTTTACTTTCACCTGGGGCCTTAGGTTAGGCCTGTCCTTGGTAGTAACTTGATGGGTACTCTGGTGCTGTACAACCAGCAAGAGGTCAATACCTCGAATCCAGCAATGGACTCACTTGTGTTCAGTTGAGATTCAGTTAACTCTAGATGGAGCCACCAGTACCAGGGTCCACTTCCTGTCAGTTGAGATTAAGCTGATATAAGCTGCGATCTCAACTTGAACAAAAAAATCCAGCTGAGATCAACAATTCGATTGAGCTCCAATCTCAGCTGAAAGTCGCAATGCAGCTGAGATTAAGCTTAGATTTCAGCTTAAGACAAGATTCAACCAAGATTAACAACTCAATTCAGCTGTCACCTCAGATGAAAGCAAGGATTAAGCTGAGATTAACCTTGATTTCAGCTGAGGTCTGAACTAGATTAAGACAATATTTCTGTATACCGAACACCCTTCCACCTTTTTTCTTCTATAAACCATAGAGGTATAGATATCTCTTCCACCCCCAGCCACATAATGTGACATCCTCCTCTAGCCTGGTTCTGCCACCTAGAGGGAAAGGGGGGAAACAGAGGTAGCCATCGCTGGAAACGGGATAATCTCATCTTGCATACAACCACTATCTGTGAAAAAAAAAAGACCACTATCTGAATGACTACACATAAAGGCTGACCATCCAAACACTATCTGTGTAAAAGTGACCACTATCTGTAGTAACCTTTCAATGTGTAAATTAACAATATCTGTACAAAGATTTCCATCAACATGTTAATGCAGATTAGCAATGTTGATACAATGTTTATTTCTTTATTTACCCTGTTATTTTGTTATTTATTTCATTCATTTCTATCATTACTTTTATTTTGCATTGATGTTTCAGTAGAATATATCATGTGCACAGATCTACAGTTCAATGTTAGATTTACAACATAGCAAATTTATAGATTATCAGCATCTATTTGTCATTTGTAGTATCACTGTTGTATGTCTATACAATTATCTAGCTAGATCTATGTATAATTATTCATTCAAAGTCCTTTATGCAAAATATAAGATTTTATTACAGGTTATAATTCTCAAAGGGAAAACGGTTCATATACAATGGCAATACAGGATGAAAGAGACAATAAATAATACCGAAAATTTATGTGTATTGGACTCTAAGACTGGTACCGTTTGAAAGCATATTTATCATTCATGATATTGTAATCATGGTTTCTGCTGTAATGCCACTTCATTGCAGTAAATGTTAGGAACGGAAAATGTTACAACTCATAATTTGATATTGTTATTATATCTGAATAGTAATTCCATATATGTATGTTCTAGAAGCTGTGCCAACGACAATGATAATAAAGAAATGCCCACTTGGCCTGTTTAAACATCGTCTATATAGATTAAAAATTAGCATAACAATATTAGAAAATATGAAAGTGCTCTTGGTGTAAATAGTGAAAGTTTATTTTAATGCTTACTTGCTATCGTTTTGATATTTACAACAATCTGAAGACGAAGGTACTAGAAATAAAATGCATGTTTATATTATTTGTATTTTACATGGGCATGAATTAGTTAACAAGTTGAGTCTGTGTATGTGTTATCAATAATACTAAGGAGAGGGTAAAACAATTAAGGTCCTGTGCTGCCCTCTGGCAGCTCTATTTGCTATTTATAGGCCTCCATATTGTCATTAGTTTACAATATATGATTTATAATAGTATCGAGTCATTCCAATTATCCGTCCAAGCTTATTTTTTCTATTTATCTGTAGTCTGGATGCCAAACATTCAGGCGTTCAGCTGATAATACATAATTTAATTTGATAATAAATATGTACATCTTACTAAGTACTCTGACCTTTGAGTTAAATACAAGACATGAATTCTAATTTCCTTTCACGGTTGTATAGCATCTTATAAACATTATCAAATACTTGTAAAGTAAGTAAATGAATATATACACTCCTGCGCGTTTCAGCCTTCATGCGATGCCTTTACCATTATAGTGCTGCCACCTAGCATCAGCAGAGCACATAACTGGGACAAGTGCAAGCTAACTAGTACATCAAACTCTTGAACAATCACTAAGGCATTAATGCATCATGCCCATCATCATCATCATCATCATCATCATCATCATCATCATCATCATCATATACGTGCGAAATAGTTGTACAAGAAGGCAGATTCTGGTACAAATGAACCTTACCATAACCAGGTGTATATAAAGTTAGGAGATGGAGGCCTCCAGTTTAAGGACAAATGCTGCAGAGCTGTGTATCAATGAATTAACCTATTAAATGCAACTGATGTAGGAGTGCATCATGCTCATCGGTTGTCATGATGCACCAATGAAGTGCGCTTCTTTGAAGCATCATGCCGACCCTACGGGGTTGGTACATTATACTCCAGGAGGGTCGGCATGATGCTCCAATGAAGTGCTTGCGAGCAGGTGAGCTTATTAAAGCCGTCAGTGACCAATGGGCATGATGCATTAATGTATCAGCGACCGTTACGGGGTTAAAGAGTAGCTCGAGTCAAAGAAGGCAGCCTCCAATTTATATTCCTATTTAGCATAAGCATCAAAAGTAGCTAGAGGGAGACAGCCTTCACTTCAAGTCCAAAATCAGTTTAGGAGTATGAGAGTAGATAGAAGAAGGCACCCATGGCTTAAGTACAAGTGCAGCTGAGCCGTACAAGACAAAAGTTATATGGTAAAGAAGGAAGCCTCCAAAGCTCATATTTAGCTTAGCAGTTTTCGCAATAAAGGTAGAATAATGTCTCAGGCTAAAGTACATTTTGTAGCCTAGCCTTCTTAGAGTTCAATGTAGTCAGAGAAGTAATCATAGTGTAGTTAAAGGAAGCTTCAAGAAGGCAGCCTCTAATGAACAACTGATTTGAGTTCAAAGGTAGCCTAGCAGTATATGAGTAGGTTAATGTAGATAAGAGAAGGCAGACTATGGTGTTAGTATGGACGTATCTTTGCAGTATAATAAATGTAAGAAATAACTGTTGAATCTACAAGGCAGCCTCACAAAACTGAACCATCATTAACTTTATTGCAGTGAAGCAATGTAGTTTCTTCAATGAAGCCCCAGATGGCAATACAGTAAAGCATTGTGGTACAAGGAATCTCTGTGAAAATAAGAGTGAAAGCCTTGTCCAAAATTTCCCAGAGATCGGTCATCATTTTGGCAACAGTGTAGTTTGAAGAAGGCGGCCTCTGGTTTCAGTACAGATGCATTTTAGCAGTATGTGAGACTTCAATGTAGTTAGAAGAAGGCGGCCTCTGGTTTCAGTACAGATGCATTTTAGCAGTATCTGAGACTTCAATGTAGTTAGAAGAAGGCGGCCTCTGGTTTCAGTACAGATGCATTTTAGCAGTATATGAGACTTCAATGTAGTTAGAGGAAGGCGGCCTCTGGTTTCAGTACAGATGCATTTTAACAGTATATGAGACTTCAATGTAGTTAGAAGAAAGCGGCCTATGGTTTCAGTACAGATGCATTTTAGCAGTATATGAGACTTCAATGTAGTTAGAAGAAGGCGGCCTCTGGTTTCAGTACAGATGCATTTTAGCAGTATGTGAGACTTCAATGTAGTTAGAAGAAGGCGGCCTCTGGTTTCAGTACAGATGCATTTTAGCAGTATGTGAGACTTCAATGTAGTTAGAAGAAGGCGGCCTCTGGTTTCAGTACAGATGCATTTTAGCAGTATGTGAGACTTCAATGTAGTTAGAAGAAGGTGGCCTCTGGTTTCAGTACAGATGCATTTTAGCAGTATGTGAGACTTCAATGTAGTTAGAAGAAAGCGGCCTATGGTTTCAGTACAGATGCATTTTAGCAGTATGTGAGACTTCAATGTAGTTGGAAGAAGGTGGCCTCTGGTTTCAGTACAGATGCATTTTAGCAGTATGTGAGACTTCAATGTAGTTAGAAGAAGGCGGCCTCTGGTTTCAGTACAGATGCAGCTTCGTGTATGAAGTGTGTGAGAATGGACAGCTGACGACGGACTGCCTCCCATTTCTCAGACGAGTTCAGGGTGGCTTGGCGTGCTTCTGTTAGACTATGGGAGAGGCCAGGAAAGGGTTCTGCTGCCGATCTGCCATGCCCAGAATAGAGAATATGACTGAAAAAAAATGAAGGAAATACAGTTAGGCTATGGCAAATTAACATGACATGCTCAAACGCTGACTTGAACTTTATGAGGCAATTTGAAGGTAACTGTCACGATGGTGGGAAACCTTACGTTGTGGCTTATAGGGGCACTCTGAACTATAGATGAGCGATTTTACATAATTATTTGGACTAAGGCAAGGCAAAGCAACCCCCCAAAAGGAAATCCCTGCTTGAAATAGCATGTGGCCACAAGCCAATCTCCCTCATCACTTTAGGGGTTGCTGATGCAGGAGTGCTTTATGCTGCTCTCCAGCACTTCATTGGTATGTCATGCCCATAGGTTTTAGAGTGTCGGCATTATGCGTAGATTTAGCCCTGGCGAGTTACTCACCAGTGCTATCTTCATGCATCATGATGGCGCTTTTGTATTTACGCAGTTTCCGCCCTTAAAGGGTTAGACACCCGTCCGTTCTCACATGTCAGATGTTCACAGAACCCATGTCATTCTACTCTGTGGTTGTGAGCTGCTCAGCCAGTTGCTCATGCCTCTCTCACTAATCATAAGCTGATAGTGCCTCAGACTCCTTTGTAACCAATATGGTGGTAGGACTAGAGATAAGGCATGCCAACATGATGTATGGATGCTCTATAGGTGATGGACGCTTAACCCTTTAAAGGCTGATGCATGTAGGGCAATAATGCATCATGCCCATTTGTCGGCATGATGCATGAATGCAGCCTTGGCAAGTATACCTTCTTGTATCAAAGCACCATGTTGAAGCTCTTGGGTTTATACTACCCCAAGAGACCCACAATGGTGTACCAAATAAAGTGCTTCGAACGTACAGTCTTGCTGAGCACTTCACTTGTGCATCATGTCGACCAATCGGCATGATGCACTCTTGACCCTTGAATGGCTAGTTATCCTTACAGGCCTCATTCTCCCCCACTTTCGATATATACCTATAGGTGATAACACCAAGAAAGGATAACTTTTCAGGTGAGAATTAGCAAAATATTCGCCTGACAGCTTGCAATGGAATCCGCCCTTAAGACTTACCTGCTGGATGGAAGGCCTGGAGGACCAAGGCGATTGATAAATGCCCGTTCAAGACTCATCAATCGGTCGTTCACCATCCTCACCACGAGTGGGCTACATTCAACAAAGTTTATAGGAGATTTAACATTGGTTTACTCAGAATGCTGAGGAACATATGTCTACATAGTCTACTTCATATATCAAGTTTAGTAAGGAAGAAGTCATCAAATGTAGAAATACAGTTTTGTCTCTCTCACTAGCAAGATACCCATGGTCAAGATATGCTGGTTATTGATGACTCCAATACCCTTATAAACACCATACATTGTAGCGGAACATAGAAATTTGATACTGCTAGGATTATTCAGAGAATATTTTAGATGTAAGACAGCTATGTGATTCACAGATTCATTCCTCCTAGGCTTTTTTTTAAATTAATAGCTAAAGTTGACCATCATTTGGTCAATGACTTAGATATACTTTCTATATACTCAACTGTACCCTCTCCCCCCCATAAA
Organism: Acholoe squamosa; assembly: GCA_949317995.1. Classification (NCBI taxonomy): domain Eukaryota; kingdom Metazoa; phylum Annelida; class Polychaeta; order Phyllodocida; family Polynoidae; genus Acholoe; species Acholoe squamosa. The sequence goes on along the minus strand of OX439046.1, from coordinate 66,275,204 downwards.
AAAAGAATGTACACAATTAGTTTTAGGCCGGAAGTATAAAAAAGGCTTCTAGTAGATGGTTCTAATAAAGTTGTTGCTCTGGCACTGCTATATCCTCCCAGTCTGTATTGACACAAGTGGCGGGGAGCAAGAGGTGATTTAGCTAAGGGCTGAAGACTGTACAACCAAGTGCTCTCTGTGGAAAGGACCACCATCTGTAGTACTACAGGCTGACCATCCAAATGTGGTTTGAGTAAAATAACGTTCTGTGTCAAATTCAGTGTTTCGAAAGTCATAAAGCTGTTCACCACTATTACAGACACATCAGATTCGTCTTTACATTAAGTGTTTCATGTGCCTTAACATGTTGGAAATGTCTCTAGATATAGCATTTATAACAGTGGCGGATTTAGAGGGGGGAGCAGGGGCGTGCACACCCCCTTTTTCCCAGTACTTAAAAGTTTAATTGCATATTTTGGACCCAAAATTTGCTCAAAAGTAGGGGGTGCGCCTCCTCCTTTAGGGCCACATCCCCTCCTTTTCCAGATTCTGGATCCACCACTGAATCATTCACATAAATAATGGTTGGATGGTCAGGTACGTGTGGTACTGTATAATTGCGAGAAACCGCCCGGCGCTCCTAGATTTGGAGAGGTGATTATCCTGACCCTTATATGAGACAGTCGCTTATTTGAGGTTAAATTTCCAAGAGTTACTTCTCCACCCACTTACTCCAGTGCTGAGACCGGCATTTATTCAAAATCAGGAATTTAAACGCGAAAATAGGGTACTTCAGATAGCAGCCATTTACACAGATAGTGGTTGTACACCTACTCACTCAGATTTATTAAGCCGACCAATGCTCTGGCTGAACTGCTCTGTAGCTGTTTGGAATGTAGTGACTGCCTCTTGTAGATATCCTGGAAACAATTGGAGAAGTATTATGGTAATAATATTAAAGATCAAAGACTTTCTGAAGTTAAGGGGAACAAGTTTTGAGTGTTTGTTGGTTTTAGTCAGAGTACTGAGAAGTTTCTTTTTTTCTTTTATGAAGGATTGTGTTCTAGGCGATGACGATTGCGCACATAATGGAGAACCGTCATGTTTACATAGCATTTTATGAAAGAGAAAGAAAGGAGGAAGATCTGAGGTTGGTGATATACACAGACATCCCTCTCCGGTGTGGCCTATAAGTACATCCGATCATCTTATCCTGAGACCAAAAACAGTTGTGTTTCATGTTGCATGGTTCAAACATCTATGGTATACAGGTAGGCCATAGTTTTATTCATTTATCCATTCTCTTAATTTTGGCCTTAAAATAGCTTTTGAAACGGCTCATTCTTGGTAGCGTCCAGCTTATGAGTCACCATCACAATGCACTCTTAACTGAATTGATTGAAAAGCTGTCCAAAAGGCCTAAAATTGAAAGAAAATGCTAAGGGGTCGACCTACTTTGCTTGGCAAGGTTGGGTTACCTGAAACATATCTCTTTTTGACCCTATCTTGTGATTTAACATAGGCCTAGATAATATATTAGCCAAATCAGTCTGTACCTACTCACCTAGTCCGGCACTCATGCCTCTATTTTTCATTATTTGCTGGTTAGTTTCCATGAAGTATGCTAAGTAGCTTTGCAAAGCAGTCGAGTAGTCTCTAACGTCATAAGGTAATAGAGTGTGCTCTGCAAGGCGGCGGGCAAGCTCCCCAGTATACCGACTTATAGCCAAATGAAACTGAAAATAAGAGTAGGTAAACATATGTTTTTTTTTATGTATTATTACCTTTCAACGAGGTGTAACATATCGTTAATCACGTATAAGGTCTATCTTATAAGTGAGGCTGGCTTACAGAAACAGCTTAAGTTAGGGATGTGCCATATAGGCAAGGGTATTGTAAATTAGATTGTCTACAATACCTAGAAAAAAATGACTTCTACATTTGAAATTTCTTTTTAGAAAATAACACTAAACATTGCCAATACTTTTATTTGTCCAACATGGAGAATAATCTCATGAAAAAATTATTTCTAGTTGAGTAAGGAAGTCCACTTAGCCATGTAAACCGACACAGGGCTGGCGTTACCAACACCCTAGACACCCTAGAAAAGGTAAACACCACTAGGGCGGTACGTACAAAACCCAAATAACACAAATTGGTAAGGTAATTCAGACCACCTCCCACAGGAACCTGAGCAGCTCCCAGATAACCTGAGCAGACTGAGTAAAAAATGTACCACTAGGTACTTGACAAACTGTGTATACTCTGGGAGATAGATGAGGTAGAGAGAGGGGGCACTGCTTCTTTGGGGGTATGTACAAACTGTTACATTACATCTTTCCCCCTTTTGTTGACATTTTGTGGACCTTCAGCAACCCTTAATTGAGCAGAATGAATACTACATCCCTGTTTGAAAAGAAAAAAAAAACAGATAACGCCCCCCCCCCTTCCAGCAAAACTTCCCTTAAAACTCGGATCCTTGGTGAGAACAATTCTTAAGGTCAGAGCCTAGGAATAAGTACCTAAAATGTGTGTTGTTTAAAGAGTTATGCCAGGTAACAACAACCCCCTGAGTCTGAAATTTGATTTCGTCAAGAGCTGCCATTTTCTCCTTTTTGACACGTCGACAGCCACAGCTCCAAAAACTGCAGTACTGCAGTTGGTAACTTAGGATAGATAGAGTTGCCCCGGGAGGGGTTAGGTAAAACTCTCCTACCAGCTGACCCTATGTCATAGGAGAGGAGAGGGAGAGGTTTCTTTTATCATGCTTTTCCATTACTTTTACGGCGCTTTCTACCCTTTTGCTGAGTACGACATTGGTTTAAATGGTACAAACACCATGTTATGTAGTAGACTATCTCTATGGGATATTGTCATTCCCCACTCACCCTCTGATTGCTAACATGTCATCACCCAACAACCAGAGTCCTAAATACCTGTATACTTCCTGTGTTGCATACTGTCGTGATGACGAGGTTATGTTTCAAGCCTGTCATAAATATTATTCCGTGATGTGGAGAGGTAATTTCAGGCAGTTACTCCGCTTACAACCTTTATGACATTGTTGACAGTCTTTATTTTTGTTCGTGTTTTGTCAGATTTAAGATGATACCATATGCATGTATTTTCTCGGCATGGTTAGAGGAACACGATTCCTGATAGCAAGAGGGAAACCAGTGATCCCTGGGGGCAATTTCATCACCCCTTCTTTACCATACAAGAGAATCTCAATGGGAATATCACACTGGTACAAACAGGATCCAAAATGATGAAGGGTAGAGGCAATGCATAGACAATTAATGTTTACATTAAATCTATGTATTGTGAAGTTTGCCCTAACCCAGCGTATTTCATAATATCTTTTAGTGGACGATGGTTGTATTTCAAATGATTCTACCTTAATTAGTAGAAAAGTAAGAAAAGATGAATCTCATATTGTTCTTGTCAAACTCCTCATTTTACATTATTGAACCTTTCAATTATCCTACCTCATAACTAGGATCTATCGACTCTTCTAATTCTGTCAAGGTTACTTTTGCCGGGCACATTGCACAGGAGGACAGCGGCCACCCAGTCTCAGCTACCTGTGAAATATAAGACACGGTTAACCATTCAAGTGCTTCAAAAACATCAATGCATCATGCCGATCGATCAGCATGATACATCATGTGAATATATTATGTTAACCTACTTGTATCATGCCAAGCCTCTAGGACGGAATGACATTTTGAAGGATGCATAGTTAGTATATATCCGATGATTGGGTCTCAAAAATAAATCTCCTCTAAAATGTGACATGATGATCAAATAGAATATGATTACTCAACTATATACTTGAATCATTCTTAATCTTAGCAATTCCATCAAAATTTGACTGTTATTGATAGATTTGAGCCTTTTGGACATTTTGGAGGGTGGGAATTAAGTTGCACCAATTATACATGCGCTGGAGGAAGCCTGAGGCTGAGTATTATTGGTTCCCCATACCTGATCACCTTCTGCCCATGGGTCACATTTCATCATTACCCATCCTTTCAGTATAAAATAATGCAGTGTTTGGAACAGATTTAAGCATGAATTTAAAATAAACTCCCTTTTTTGAATGCTTTAAGCCCTAGTGAGTGACCCACCAGAAGCTCGCAGAACTTAATTGGTGCTTCATACTAATCAATGCGCATGATGCATTAACACTTTAGGACCGCTGGTGTATTAATGCATCATGCTCATTGGTCGTCATGATGCTCCAATGAAGTGCTGGTGAGACTACTCGCCAGCTCTTCAGTGGTGCATCATGACGACCCTCTGGGAGCTTATGTATCAACCCTGTAGGGTCGGCATGATGCTCAAATGAAGAGCTGGAGAGCAGTCTCGCCAGCACTTCATTGGTGCATCAAGACGACTGATGGGCATGATACACTCCTGCATCAGCGGCCTTTAAAGGGTTAATGCATTAACGATCCTTTGATACATTCAAGCATCGTGGCAGCCAATTGTGATGATTTAATTAATTGCTACACTATCAGCATTTACAGTATGAATGTGAGTGCAAGGAAAGTATACATCAATATGAAATACTGTATACATATTAGGCTATTGATATATTTGAACTTTACAAAGTAGAGAACTAGGCTAATGATAAACCCCTACTTACCTGATTTGATATATAGCCCACGTTAATGCTTGTGACCCCTACAGACCCCAGGAAAGGGGCTACATCCGTCATTGGGTCAGGTGGTAGGATTCTGCAAATTATATCTAAACCTCTTCATGGGCACTTTACATATGGGAACGCTAATATAATTATGTGCTCTGTAAACGTCTCCATCCAGAACCCTAATCATATATTGAGTGATCCATAGATACCTAGACATTGATCTGATATTCGTGGGTCTTTAGAATTCGAATGTAGAAAGCCATAGAATTTGATTAGGTCGGATTAATGATGCACCAATGATATGCTGGTTAGTAGACATTTGGGCATCGTGCCCACCCTCTGGGAATGTATCAAATGCATAAAGGGATCATGCCATCTGTCGTCATCATGTATAAACTGGCACCCAGAAGCTCGCAGCACTTAATTGGTGCTTCATACTAATCAATGAGCATGATGCATTAACCCTTAAGGGCCGCTGATGCAGGAGTGCATCATGCCCATTGGTCGTCATGATGCACCACTGAAGTGCTGGCAAGACTACTCGCCAGCACTTCAGTGGTGCATCATGACGACCCTCTGGGAGCTTGTGTATCAACCCTGTAGGGTCGGCATGATGCTCCAATGAAGTGCTGTCAAGCATTCTCACCAGCACTTCATTGGTGTATCATGACGACCGATGGGCATGATGCCCTCCTGCATCAGCGGCCTTTAAAGTGTTAATGCATTAACGGTCCTTTGATGTCCCTTACCTGGGTTTGACGTGGTCTCCTAATGGCTGAGAGGATGCAGACTGTCGTGCTGCCCACGTGTCATAGACCCTGCTGTGTCCTAACGACTTCTCATTTTCATCTGGATTGTTTATCTTTACAAGAAAATACAAAATGCAAACAAGATGATCATGCATTAAATCATGATATCATTATCTTTAATGTCATATACCGTAATCTCCCGCGTAGAAGGCGCGTCTTCTACGCCAAACAAAATGCTGCTGGGTCTTATACCCGGGAGGGTAATTGCCTTTAGTTGGGGGTGCGCCTTATACGCGGGTTTTTCCAACATCTCAATTGGGAAAACACCCCAAAATAAGGCCCACCATGCGCCGATGACAGCTTGAACTCATAGAGCCCTCACGACGGCAGACCGGGAGGTGGCGACGTGCTCGCTGGGAATAAGGCCCACTATGCGCCGATGACAGCTTGAACTCAGAGCCAGCACCGCGGCAGACCGGGAGGTGTCGACGGGCGCTCAGCGGCTTCAACCTGACCGTGTGACGATGACAGCTTGAACTCATAGCGCCAGTACCGCGGCAGACCGGGAGAAAAGGCATTCTCTGAGTTGGGGGGCCGCCTTCTACGCGAGCTGCGCCTTCTACGCGGGAGATTACGGTAGCTTCTAGGATTGGCTGAGGTTGTAGATGAAAGCTTTTCAGAGGGTTAGTTTAGATAAGTCTGGTAAGGGTGAAAATATTGTTTTTTTTGCATATCTTGTCGAATATTTTCAATACTTCTTTATTGATTATTGAACAGTGACTTACATGTTTGGAGATATCCCTCATGGTGCCATAGGCTAATGGTGTCCCTTCTGCATTAAATGTGAAATTACCTGAAAGGGATGAAAAGTGTCATGCAGCAGTTATTGATATATAGCTTTATATAAATTTTCTTGAAATCAATTAAGTATCATTTTGATAAAGAGTTTCTCTAATAGAGACATTTCCACATTTTTGCTACACTACTGGGATGTTATGGAAGGCACTCTTACTCAAACATTAATCAGTGATAGACACTGAACTGCTGTTACGATTTTTATAGGTTACCCTTGCAATATTCTCCATTAGGTCTTTGAGGATATTTTGAAGTTTATAAGTTTTTCATCCTACTTCACGCATATTTACTCATGTTATGTGTATGTCCTGGTATTGGCCCGAATTCAGGTTTTTTTCATTCCTCATTCTTCTCTCTCTTTTCATTCAGTTCTGACAATATATATTCTTGATATAGCAGCTTTGTATAAGACCACTCACCCTGTACAGCCATTCCTATGTTTATTATTCCCACTGCTCTCTCAGCCAGGAGCTGGTTGAATTGCTGCAAATGAAATGCATATATACCCACATTAATCTTTGACACAAGGAACACAACCAGTTAGATCTGGCAAAATTTAATGTTAATAATAAAAACAGAACTTTGAAAAAAAGTTGAATGTAAAGAGTGCCATAATAAGTATTATTTTTTTTTTTATTGAGAACGACCCTTGGCACAGGGGCATACATGTAGAAACAGAATCTCGACTATTCGCGACTAAGGCCCCATTCTCTGGTGTCATCAAAATGGCCCTAAACCCTTCATCAAATGAGGTACTTTTGAGGGATTTTCATGTAATATGATATAAATTCATACAGGAGCGTGTTGCTCCTATGGTAAAAAGAGTTGTTAGTAGATACCCTCTTTTGAAAAGAAGTCATGCTCTGCTTAAACTAAAAACTCAGCTAAAAATGCCCTCGTTTCCAGCCCTTTCTCTTCATGTAGCTATAACTTGTCCCTTTTGTTGCTCACAAGTGGTCATTCAAGTATGGTGCTAAAAAATGGGGATTTAAGTAGGTACCTAGTTGGGAGAAGTCAGTCAGTATACTATACCATAGAGCGTGTGACATGACTAGGTACCTGGTAGTGCAGCTCTCTCTGTTTTAAACAAGGCAGGTGACCTTTCAGACTAATGCGGTGAGTGCAAGTTGAATGGTGAAGCAGAGCGTGACTTCTTTTGAACAGAGGGTACCTACTGACAGTTCTTTTTACCATAGGAGCAACACGCTCCTGAGATCCAGACTCAGGCAATGTCGCCAAAATAAGTATGATTTGAGACTCGCCCTGACCCTTTCATGATACTTAGGCAAAGCCAGAGTATCATCCCAGGATCAGCCTGAGCATGATTTGAGACTCAGGGTGAATCTCAAATCATACTCATTTTGGCGACATTGCCTGAGTCTGGATCTGGACTCAAGTGATTCAGATTTCTTTCTCAGTGCAGCGTGAGACCTACCTCAATCCATTCAGTAGAACCAAGCTGGCCATAGTTTGAAGCAGCCCAACTACAGAATACAATACTTCGTCTTGGTCTCCAGCCTAAAACAAGAAGCATTTTGGTTACCTGCTAACCTTAACATTCATTTAGTCTGGAGAGGTATTCCTGAACACAGATTATCATATATGTCTCCCCGCTAGTCATTTCTCAAGCCCTATGAGTGGCCTACTCCCAGTACGACTTGGATCGGCTGAAGAGTTTTCATAGTGTTACCACCACTATTTGGTGAGCGCCAACTCGTAGCATTTGAGAAATGGCTTCCTGAGGTGTCTGAATTCTTCTGGATGGTAAGGATTGATTGAAATAATGGGGATGGGCATGAACCTAGGCACGGTAAAACACGATATATATCTCTCATGAGATGGAAAGATGGGTAGGTATGGTTTCAATTATACCACCAGGCATTATGGGTTCTCAATACACCAGCCTACATCATGTGTATAGGACCCATGTAAGTGTGAAACACATGTGAATATTTTATGAGGCTTCTACTGTACAGGCTTAACCCGTTAGATGGCCTACATTAATGCGTCTTGTCCATTGGCCGTTACTCTGCATCGCAGGAGGTTATTTCTTGATACACTACGACTGCACCCTCCAAATCAAAATACTCAAAATGTAGCCCCAAGTGCACCTGGTAGCTTTCTCTCAAGGGATATGTCTTCAGTGCGGGGGTGCGCCTTATACACGAGGCATTACAGTTGCACCAAGTGCCTGTGAGTATTTTCTTTTGTTTATACAAATCAAATCAACTGCATGCCAGACAAATGATTGGTTCATGCTTTGGATCACTCAATCGTATAAGGCCTAAAGGAAACGATGCTGTGGTAAGTTAATGGGCAGAAAAAAATAGGGTACGTTGGTAGAACACAACATTCTTTTTTAGGCCTAAAGGATATTCTAGGTAATAAAATACACTGTGAAGTAAAGAGAAAACATTATAAATATGACTCACCTCCTTTAAGCAGTTTCCCCATGGCACGACCCAACTCCATGGTAATTGCTGTACCGGAAGTAGAATCAACTGAACCGGAAGCCCATGAATCGTGGTGGCTACTCACTAGGACATAACGATCTAGAAGAACAATTTGATTATAATGAGGTATTTTATGTATAAAGGCGTATAATGTAAATCATTGAAATGCGATGGCTGCTGTTGATATCTAAAATATAAGCCCCTTAGGATTAGTATGGTCCCTTAAGCTGCATTTCAAGCCTCTCTCGTGTAAGCTATAGGGAGGGGGTGGAGGGAGTGGATTCCCCCAACATAAACCCCTCCCCTCCCAAACACTTTGCAAACCACAGAGCTTATGGGGTTTCTGAGATCCCTTACCTATCCTTTTTTTCTTATTCCTTAACTTTGATCTATTGTTATATTCTTTATTTCTTGGCAAATCCGCTATCTCAGGTGGTGGTTTTATTAAATGTGGCAGCAGTTACATGCACGGTTTTATATAGTATTCTTTTTCTTTCGTCGCCACTAGACATGCATATGTTCATTGATACATGATGATAGCATCATAAGAAACTGTAGCGTTTCATTAATATCGATCAGGAGGGCATTTCTCAAGATGTTACGACTAGACAAAGCCAGTTTGACTTGAAGCCCTTGATACACAGAGTGGGTGATTGTAGGCAAAATACAACGACTACTCTGTACGATCAGCTTTTAAGGCAGTAATTACATAGGGTTTGGTAGGGCAGTCATACCAGTTCAATTATTAGCGACCACTAGATGCAGGTCTGTAATGGCATTTAACCGAGGGATCTCACTACGACTTGAAGGGGGTCTAGTCATACTATCTTGAGAAATGCCTTCCAGATTTACCTGGTTCTAATCGGCCTTGAATAACGCTGATGACGTTGTGCACAGTGGCATTTGTATTGCGGACAGATACCTTGATCCGCACTTTGCGATAACTGATGGAGAGAATCATATAATAATACATTTAGCAAATGTAATTTACACACACATATACATGTCTTACATATTCAGATTATATCTTTCAGAATGCATTCATGATTATTCCCTAAGATTTCAAAGCTTAAATTTCACTCACATTATACTCTTGATCCAGGCATAAAATAAACTATATAGTGTTAACCCCATTCCTAACTATCCCAGTCTCCTGACCTTACACTTGTAGTACATAGAGCAGGTTGATATTTTGAGGATTAAAAAGGTGTGTGAATGTGACATTTAGTAGAAAGTGTAACACGTACGTGCTATCCTGTATGAAGCCTGGTCCATAGTGGTAGGTGATGGGGAGCCTTCCCCTCCACGACTCCTCAGCCTCTCTGCCCCTCATCAAGCTGAAACATTATACAGAAGATATCCAGGTCATTATAGGATAGGTCTATAGACCCTATGGATCGATATTATAATTTAGCATAATAAAATTAGTTGTTTTGAGACAGGTGGAGGCATATATATATATATATATATATATATATATATATATATATATATATATATATATATATATATAGAGAGAGAGAGAGAGAGAGAGAGAGAGAGAGAGAGAGAGAGAGAGAGAGAGAGAGAGAATATAATAGAATCCAATATTCTGACGAAAATCTAGGAATTTTACATTTCCTCTTTATGTCGTAAATCATGAGTACTGTAGTTAAAAAATATGATACCCTAATATTCGCGTATAAGGTTGACACTTAGTTGAAAGGGATGCCATAGGATGCCTTGGAACTTGATATTGTGCACTTTAGTTCTTATCTAATGTACAATATCCTCGCCAATAAGACACACCCCTACTTATGCTGATGCTATAATAATGCGCAGCAAGGGATCCATCGATATTCGTATCAAAGCCGTGCGTCATACCCAGGGTTTTACAGTATTTTTCTTTTTTCTGATCATGGATCTGTCAGAGTGGCACATACTTGAGAAGTATCTGAGCATCATCCGTCCTTATAGGATGCACAGGTATCCGGGGTAGGTCTGTCTTGTGCGGTGGCAGTCTGTAGGCACTCCCTGTTAAAATATTGGTATACAATGCATACATTCAGTTCATTGGGTTCTGTTCACCCCATTGTTTCTCATTATTTCTCACGTTTTCGATAGCGTATTAAAGTAAATTTACCATTGAGGTGAGAACAATGGGATCATCTTGATGGCTGACGGTCTCTGGCATGAGTCTAGATATGACTATAATGCCACATTCTAAAGGAAATGAGCAAGGGGAAAAGAAAATGTGGGTCCAGGACAGCGAAATGGAGCCATGCCTACAGCTTCATTTTTACCACAAATGTTCAAAGTTGCTCTGTGAGACCTACCTATTGCTGGGTACCCTGGAGTGAGTGGATCACCGGAAGTAGTTAGCAGCGTCCCACTGGTGGTGCCATCTGGTGGTCGGGGTTCTATATCCGGTCTGTACTCCCCACTGCCACCAGGGGTCTCCAGGGGAGGGTCTGTGTAGAGGATTAAACCTGCAGCTCCAAACGTCTCGGCATTTTCTGTCTGAAGAAAAAATGAGAAAAGAAATATCAAATGGAGAACGTTCAAGGCTATGTGGATATCAGGCGAAAATGGGCGATTGATGAACAGAAATAGGTGTGATAATGGGGGAAGTCTCATCAAATCAAATTTTGGTATTTTGGATCATACAGCTTAGTGTTATATTGCCGGATTTTTTGTATTTGCTTTTGTTCATCGCAAATGTGGTATTATAGTCTATTTCATTCTCATTCCTTTCTTTCTCAAAAAGTTATACATTTAAGCTATTTTCATTGCCAAAGTAGTTCTTTGGAATTCTTATTGTTGGTCATTTGTTGTAGACGACATATAGAAGATTATCAACATTTCTTCAAACTTGTCGCTTTGTCCACCACTATCATTACCTATCTTATGTTCCTGGAACGATGAGTAAAACGTTTATGGCTCTGAAGAAAGGTAAGCCATAGGGTAACTTGCCCAGTTCACGGACAGTTTTATTTTTGGGAGACTACTAAACTGGCCAAACTCTGTTTCCTACATTTAGGCTCAGCAAGATGCATGGATAGGGCCCCTTGGTATCATAATAAAAAGTATCCCTAGCTGAAGCCTAATATTTATAGTTGTTATAAGGGGTTTTGTATAGACATTCAAAAATGCCCAGTTCTCGGACGGGTGTACCAGTTCACGGACAGCCTCTGTATTTTAAAGATATCTTTACAAGCTGAAGAAGGCTCACCACCATTATTAGATATTGATGAACTAGAAGTCTTGATGAATTTGCTAGTATATTCACTCTAATTTTGGTTTTAAAATATCAATTATCAAAATTGTCAGGAAATAGGCATGTCATTGTGCCCAATTACCGGACACCGCATTTTCAATGGTCCAATTCTCAGACACAAGTTTCAAGTGATACCAACAGAGGACACCACACACTTTGAAATTTATCAATTTGCCATTGAGAATAGACATCTATTAGATATAACAGAGAGGAAATCAAAATAAAATAGGTTTTATGGCCTGAAATAACATTTAACTAACTCCAAAAAATCGTCCGAGAATTGGACCTGTCCGAGAACTGGGCAAGTTACCCTAAATGTTCCTACCTTGGCACTGATGTGAATCTTGCCGTATCGTGCTATACAGATCCTGCCCGTGACGTCAATATCAATCTGGTTCCGGAGCCACAGGAAGTCGTCCACCGTGCCATAGTTAACGTAAACCAACTCACCCTGAATGTAGAAGAACATTGGAAATAGAGATGTTCAGTCATCCCTAACATGTCAACCCTGTAAGGGTCGCTTATGCATGAGTGCATCGTGGCCACACTGAAAACATGGAAGATCCGAAACTAGTCAGCAGTGACCACTTTAGGTCCTCAAGTTGATGATACCTAAAACTACAGCTTTAGGTAGTCAAAATCACGACTTTAGGTCATCATCCTGACAACCTGAGTCATCAGGATGACAATACTGACAGTACAGAGTCATCATATTGATGACTCAGGTCGTCAGGATGACAACCTAAACTTGTCATTTTGACTACCTAAAGCTGTAGTTTTAGGTATCGTCAACTTGAGGACCTAAAGTGGTCACCACTAACTAGTTTCGGATCTTCCATGTTTTCAGTGCATCAATGATCAGGATACACATGAACGCAGCCCTGACAAGTTACCAGGGTTAAAATTACACATCATGTATACCCTATGAGGTTGATGTACACTCCTGCAGGTTCACAGGTAAATGATAACAGTTAAATCTACCAGGGATCCTTATAAAACTGTACAGGGAACCACTGTAATTGTATTGCAGTGGACCGGTGTAGGACCAGTGCATGGGGGTACAAGGAATCTCTGTGAAAATTACGACGGATCTCTGGCAACTTTGGGACAAATATTCCCACGTTATTGTGACAACTTTTTTTTAAGCAATATTGACATCTTGCCCTAATGAAGCACTGGTGAGTCTGTGGGAGCAGACTCACCAGTACTTCATTGGTGCATCAAACTGCTCAATGGGTGTGATGCATCAGTTCATTGGCAGCACTGGGTTCACATTGTCCTCTTGATAATTGTAGGCTGGAGGGTGTTGCTCCTATAGTAAAAGGAAGAGCTGGCTCAAAATGCCCTCGTTTCCAGTCCTTTCTTTTCATGTAGCTATAACTTGTCCCTTTTGTTGCTCACAAGTGGTCATTCAAGTACGGTGCTGAAAAAGGGGGATTTGAGTAGGTACCTAGTTGGGAGAAGTCAGTCAGTATAATAAACTATAGAGTGTGTGACATGAGTAGGTACCTGGTAGTGCAGCTCTCTCTATATTAAACAAGGCAGGTGACTTTTCAGACTAATGTGGTGAGTGCAAGTACTTAAGTGAAGCAGTGCACAACTTGTTTAGAAAAGAGGGCACATAATCACAGCTCTTTTTACAATAGGAGCAACACCCTCCAGATGATACACCATGGGTGGTCAATAGATCCTAATGGATGTGGTAGGATGTTTGAAATGTGCATTACATGTTGTAGCCTCTCTGCAAAAAGGTTATGTCTGCATATTTCAAGTTTTTCAGGAGAGGCAAACTTCTAGGGTTCAATTATTATAGCACACAATTGACACAACTTTATTGCAGTGGGGTATGTAGACATATATGGGCCAAATTCTTGAAAATGGTACTTTTAGCATTTTACAGGGTGTTTAAGCTTTACCTACCAATAGGGTCCAAACCTATGCACTAGCCTGGTGTTTTTTGGTTTCATTCAAGAGAAAACATCCTAAGCTTTCAAATGAGAGTAAACTTTAGTGAATCAGACCATAATTTTTTTGAGTTATGGGTCTACAGAGTTGAAAAATGACCAAAAAAAGTGTATTTTGCTGAAAAATACAATTTTCACACACCGTCACATGTTGCTTATACTGTACAACACACCTAAAATCACTTTTGGAATTCAATACATATGTTAAATCTGAGATCCAAAGGGTTTTAACCTGATGTATATGGTAGATTTTTTTTCTCCCCTTCATACTGAATAAAGGTAGCATTATGCTACTCCCTGCTCAAAAATAGAACTTCTCAAAATACCAATGAAATATTCTGTTTCTACCATCCATGCTGCACTTAATTTTGAAGGACATTTAAGGGGTTTATATGGTGTAAAAAAATTGCGGCCACACCCATTTTCTTTTAGTCCTGGCCCTAAAGTGTATTGGCATACACATTTTTGAGCAGGGAGTAACATTTAACATTTTGGATAATGAATCAAATTCTACTGCTTCCATACAGTAAATTTTTGCTTTGCATATTGTATTGGCACCTCCTAATTAATCATGAACAAAAATTGGTTCCATATTGACTCTTTGTGCCATTTGTAGACCATAAAATATGATTGGATGTTACTCTCTGCTCAAAATTCTAAGTCCTTTCGCTCTAAACCAGATGACATCTGTGTCCTCCATCGCATGGCGCATCCATATGGGTCTTTTCTAATCACAACAAGGACACTTCCACCTATCATTTGATCCTCTTTCTGTCCAATTTTACTGACAATTGTTATTCCCAAAGCAAAAGAAAGGTAAGGGATCAGCCAAAAATTCACTTTTATAAGATGTACAAAGGTGTAAGGCACATGTTGATATACTTTGTTGGGGTCCAAATGCTTTTATTTTGATCAAAACTGATGTTGTCCATCGGCAAGTGATGGAATTTTGCCATTATTTCTAAATGACTAGGCGTTATATGGGGTTGAAGCATGTCGCCTGCCCGAGCCCTATGTGTGTTACTCCCTGCTCAAAAATAGATTCTGCTGCTAAAACTCACTCTCCTGTCAGTTATCAAAATGTGTACTTATGATATCCTTCTGATAGATTATACACTCCTGCATCTTCCTGCAGTATTTGGTTGTGATCCTGATACTTTAAGTGTCTGTTTGAGTGTGGAAATTCCAAAAATCTGCATCGGACCCAAATACTTATCCCACTTTTTCACATCTCATGTCCCTAATATTGTTAAGATTACTGTTTTTTGTGGCTTTTATGATAGATGTACACCTCACTTATTTAAAAAATGTGTTATATGTTACCTACATGCAGTTATTTAGCCCCACTAACCCAATCAATGGGGGAATTTGAATTTTGAGCAGAGAGTAACACCTGATAGGAACATGTTTTTTTTTTTTTTAGGAATATCCATCAAACTCCACCCACTACTGTTTCATTTGCTTGTTATGGAGTCCTCCTAACCTATTTATGTAGATTTGTGTACATAATTTGCACTTTGTGCTATTTGGGGGTGAAATTAATTTAAAAAAAGTCAAATTGTGGTCCAACTTGTGACCAGTTCTATCACAAACTACTGCTAGATATGGAAAAGATGGTAGTTGCATATTAAAATATGCATATTGAAGTTAATATGGATGAATGTTGGTATTCAACCTCTGTCTACTATGATATGGAACTATATACACTCGTGTATATTTATATAATTAGCCGGGGACGGTTAGGGACTACTTGCAGCTCGTATGGATACCAATGATGTCATAGTATGACGTCACAGTCAACATCCCACTGGTATAAAATAGGTGGTTTCAAAGTAACCGTCAATTGGCTCGATTCACCTGGTCAGGTAACACCACGCTGGGTGTTCCCTGGAAATTATAAATTTTAAAGCAGTTTTTTCCAGATTATTGCTTGGATATCGGCTCAAGCATGGGGAAAAGAACTACTGCAGGTGCGAAGAAAAAAGGTTCGTCGAAAAAATCGGCTAAATCGGCTAAAACGGGCCGAGAATCGGCCAATTTGGGATCTTCGAGCAGTTTAACTTCTCTATGTGGGGTCTGGAGCCCTTGCAGCCTAACACGCCACAGGCTAGAGAGAGTGAGACTGCTGACCAGACGAGGCTGGACTTGATGGAGGAAGACCTTTTGGATATAAAGAATATGCTGCGTGATGTTATCGCTAGCCAAGGGGCCCGTAAGGACGAGATGAATCCTTTGAGCGGAGCGGACAGCGGGGCGGTGAAAGCACGTGCATCTGTATACAAACAAGATTGGAGAGACGCGAAACCAAGGCGACGGGGGCGTGGTCTGCAGCGGGAGCATGACGACGACAGTGTCCATAGCAACCAAGATGGCGGCGAGTGGACCAGAGCAGGACGTAGAGGTCGTCAAACAAGATCGAAATCGTCTTATACTGCTCGTCACGGGAGTCCCAGCTCGTCAAGAGGGTCGTCAATGGACTCGTCAATTCATCGCCATCACGCCAAGCAAAAAGTTGGTGAGTTTGACCACGAACAATTCATGAAAAAACGTGATAAAGTCGACAGCATTGAGAAGCTTGTACTGATCAATATCAAATTCATTATAGATTATTACAAGGATGGAGACGATGTAGAGGGCATGCTTAGGCATCTTCAGATGTTAGTTGAAAAATCTGACACAAAAATTTTCACTGTTAAAGCATTAGTAGCATATGATAAGTCAGTTAGGGCCAGAGCCAATACTGATGGGTTAGAGGCCTTTGCTATGATTGAGAATTCTGATATCCTCCGTCACTTGTCCTATGACGGGACAGTTCAAGCCCAGAAGGCTTATTCAACCAAATCAAAAAATTCTGGGAAGTTTAAGGTCTCTACGAACTCATGCTATGCCTTTAACAGGGCTGAGGGATGTTCTAGGTATCCCTGCAAGTATAGACACGTATGTAGTTCATGTACCAAGTCAGGTCACAGTAGAGTGGACTGTCAAGTAAACAAATCTGACTAGGATTGTACAGGTGGCCAGGTTCCTATATATGATAGTGTGTCGATGCAAAAAATCGTGTGTAGTAGGTTTGGTAGATCCTGGTTCGCCCCCACCCGTTGTTCCAGCTCAGGGTGTTGATGTAAATAATGCTGGAACGGTAGATTTGGCCGCCCCGAGTGATATTAGTGAGAGCTCAGGTGCCTATAGTTCGTGTGTGGAATCTTTAGCAAAACTACAATTAAATGTTGAAAATGATAGTAATATATCATATAGTGGCCCAGTACAGGGCAAGGTTAAACCATTGTTTACTGTCGCTATTAATAGTTTACCTAGCATCGAAGTGTATAATAGCTGTATAAATGGTGTGTGCAATTGTGTTCATTATGTCAATGGGAAAAAGTCCCAGATTTTACCTTGCAGAGTGGCCCCATTCTTAACCCAGAAAGGAGTTATTAATATAAATGATAAAGAGGCATTATTCTTATGGCAAGGTTTTGTTGAGGGGTTCAGGATAGTTGACCCTGACTGCAATACTTCTTATGATTGCAGAAATTATAAGTCCATTCTTGAAGGAAACTTCTATAATGAATTTTGTACCATATTGCGAGAGGAGTTAGAGGCGGGTCTAGTGTCCAAAGTTGAAAACAAACCTAAGTGCATCCACTCCCTGGGCGGTGTGGAGAAGTCAAATGGCAAGCTAAGGCCTATAACTGATTGCAGTATGCCGGAGAAAGTTTCCATTAATAACTATATGGACAAGACTAGTTCTACCTTCTCTTATATATTCAATAGAATATCTGATTTTATTGTGGAGGTGGCCAGGAGCTATGGTGTAAAAAGATTGGTCAATTATCTGGATGACTTTATCATAATTGCTGAAATGGTGAATGTTTACGTCAAAGGAATATCCTCATAGAGTGCATGCAGCATATGGGGTTTGTGGTATCGAGGGAAAAAGTAACGGATCCCTCACAAACCTGTAAATTCCTTGGTATTAATATAGACTCTGTTAATCTGGAATTATCCTTGCCAGAAGATAAATTGACCAAAATGAAAGATATTTTGATGGAGAATGTTAGTAAGAAATTTATTTCCAAAAAGAATCTTGAAAGGATAGGTGGCCTGATGTCCTTCTGCTCGCAGGTGGTTAAGGGTGGTAGAACCTTTAGCACAAGAATTTTTGATCTCTGCGCGCGAGCTAGACCAGGAGGTTATATTAGGGTTTCGGCCTGTACTCGCCAGGATATGCAGTGGTGGCTTGATTTTTGTAAAGTTTTCAATTGTAAAAAATTGATTCTGAACGATCTGGTAGATACTCCTATGTACTTCGATTCATCTATCAAAGGCTTTGGAGCATGGATGGGGAAGGACTATTTATATGGTGACTGGACCTCATACGATATGTTTAACCTAGGTACAGGCCATTTTGTTTCCCCTCCAATTTTGGATAGATTTAAAGATCATCATAGAAATATAAATGTGTATGAATTGTATCCAGTCATGGTTGGTCTGAAACGTTGGATTTCAAGCTGTAAAAATAAAAGAATACATTGTATCACTGATAACATGCAAGTGCTAGTGATGATAAATACAGGTAGATCCAGGAACAGCTTATGTATGGAGTGGTTAAGGGAAATTTTCTGGCTGTGTTTCATTAACAATGTGGAGGTATACGCGACATATATTAGGTCGGAGGACAATATCCTGGCCGACCAACTATCTAGACTTGCTTATAAGGGTATGCCGAGCAAGTGTATAGCCTCTCTTCATGATAATAAGATGTGTTGCTTTAATTCCAGAGTGGGAGAGATTACTAGACAGAAAAAGGTTACTTTTAGCCCAGAGTGTGTCAGAAAATACGAGGAGGGCAAGGAACCAACAACTTAAAAGGTATAAAAAATTTTGTAAAAAATTTTATTCACAAACTTTTCCTTGTTCTCCCTCTCAAGGTTCCATATATGCTGTGTATCTATCGGATTTTATGAAGCCATCGTCTGTAAGGAATTACTTCGGTCTGGTATTTTCAAAAGCTTAATGGTTTTCCTGATTATAGTAATAACTTCATGTTAAGAAAGACCCTAGAGGGCATTGACAGGCTTTCCACCTGTTCTACTAAAGAAATTTATGCTTTGACTCCAAAGGACATGTTGAGGTTGAGATCAAATTTGGATCTAACCAACAGAGCAGACTGGAAGTTTTGGATGGCAATTTTAACATGCTATAGGGGTGTTCTACGAGTGGGACATGTAGTCAAGTCTCCACACTCCTTACGGGTTGGTGATGTTAATTTTCACCAGGATTATCTGTCTATATGTATCAGAACCTCAAAGACTAACCAGCTTGGTAAAAATTCTTTTACTATTTATTTATCAAGGGATGTTAATTCATCTTTATGTCCTTACCGAGGTTTGAAAAAATTGTGCAGGGGCAGGAGGAACAGGGAGTACATTTTTGAACCTTTGCTGTATCAGTATGTCAACTCCAAGTTAAAATCTTTATCTGTTCAGTCTGGTATCGAAGGCTGTGTTTCTACCCACTCCTTAAGGCACGGTGGTGCTACGTTGTTAAAAGACGCTGGACTCAGTGTAGAGTCTATCAAAAAGAGGGTTAATTGGAAATCCAATGCAGTTTTCAAATATTTACATAATTAGAAAGATGAATTGTTGGAGTTGGACAGAGTGTGTCAATCTCATTTTCAATGCTGATTGTTATGTGTTTTCACGTGTGTTTGGCGTGTTTTTGTGTGTTTTTGGCATGTATGGTGCTGATAGCCCCAAGGTCAGTAACCCACCAAACTCATGTGTTCTGTCATAGATCATTTATTACAGGTATATATTATTAATACCTATTTATTACCGGTATACCCTGTTCTTTATTATTAGCTTATCTATTTATTACCGGTATATTATTCCCTGGTAGCGAGATAACTTATATATATATATATATATACATATATATATATATATATATATATATATATATATATATATATATCATAGTAGACAGAGGTTGAATACTTTTTATATAAAATGGATAAGGGCTAATAGATGTTAAAACAGAAGAAAACTCAATTTTGCCAAACTTTCAGTTACAACCTTGTTGAACTGAGATGAGGATATATATGTATACAGAGGACGGTCAGTATGATGCCCTTTTATAGGCATCAGGGCCCCTTAGCGCATTAATACATGCAGCCCAGATGTATAATAAGAGATCATGATAAGGCTCTACCGAGGACATAGCAGTGCACTATAAAAAAGAAAATGTGGCCAAAATAACAACAGTTCCTTGGCATTTTGGGACAGATCATTCAACATCATTTTCAGGGAGATTTATTGGAAACAAGTTCTTTGTTCTTTACTGTACGGTATCCTGAAGGGTGTTGCTCCTATGGTAAATAGAGCTGTCAGTATGTGCCCTTTTTACAAAACAAGTCACGCTCTGCTTCACTATTCAATTTGCACTCAGCACATTAGTCTGAAAAGTCACCTGCCTTGTTTAAAATAGAGAGAGCTGCACTATCAGGTACCTCCTCGTGTCACATACTATATACTATACTATACTGACTGACTTTTCCAACTAGGTACCTACTCGAATCATCCTTTTCTAGCACCCTACTAGCGAGACCACTTGTGAGCAACACAAGTGAAATGTTATCATCACATGGAAAGCCAGTTCTGCAGAAGAGGCACTTCTTAGCCAGTACTACCTTTTCCCATAGGAGCAACATCCTACAGCCCAAAATGCTTCTAACTTGAATAGAAACAGAAATTCGGTAATGTGGTTCAAACTATCTGCCAGACTATCTGTTACAATAAAGAAATATGACTCTTGTAAAAAGGCCTTACAAAATACCTTGCATTGTTCTAGCCTTCCCATAGTCTCCTAACCAAGAGCCTATTGCTTCCAGCATTGCCTATTACCCTGCAACCCACTCTATCCATACACACACCACCAGTAGGGGGTCCCTTTTTATCCCCTTTTACTTCCCGGCCAGAGCCCGGCCAATATAAACATACTTCTTTCTGCTGCCTGGGTAGTAACTCTTGGAAATGACTGTCCCTTGTTATCCTTACTCTGCCTGTTACTCCACACTTTTATTTTTACCTGTAGCTTTGCATTGATTTCATACATGTTCTCTTGTTGTTGGTGTCTATTAACAAGGGTGTAGGTGATAATGCTTGATTGAAATAATGCATTGATTCAGGACTTGGTGAGAATTAAGAATTAAGACAGGCTGTGAGGTGTGGGGTAGAAACAACAGCTGCAGAATGCCACGCCTAGGTTAGTTCCTACCCCTAGGCTCAGTGCAATGAGAAGGGGTGGGGTGTGGTTCTCTAACTCTTCAAGGGCTACTAATGCATTATTGCATCATACTGCACTCATGCAGTGCATCATGCCAAACCTCTGGGAGTGTATCAACCCAGTATGGTGATCTTGATACATGGATGGAGCCATGTTGGGTTCCTCGCTAGGATGGCATTATTTCAATAGCTGGAGATCAGAGGCGTAGGAAGCAAATCTTCATTGGGGGGGGGGCCCACCCCAGCCACCATAAATTGCCGGCTTGAGCGCGCTGGTGTTGATGCATCACTGTATTGGATTTATATCAAAGAATACTCCTTGATGACTTATCTTTAAACAAATCTGCCATTTTCCCTATCTTAATTACATATTTGTCCAATATGAGTGCTGAGCTGTGGGAATCTTTTACACTTTATAGGGGGGCTTGACTCATTTTGGGGGGTCCAGACATATTCAGGCCCCACCTCCTCTGTGATTGGGGGGCCCGGGCCCCCCTGGCCCCCCCCTTTTCCTACGCCCCTGGAGATTATTGAATAAATTACAATTTTTGACCTCGCAATGACAGACACCTCATGATGATCATGATCATTTCCATTAAATAGATTTGAGGGGCTTGTTTCAATATCCCTGATCACAGCAAAGACCTTATATTATCCAGAAACTCACCATGTGGTCATCATAGTGACCTACATTAGTACCAGCACTGCTACGACTTCCCTACCAAATCCTATGTGCATAATCCCTTTATGATATTGACATCCATATGTTGCTATTGTATATCTACATATTGTATATACATTGAATTAATCTATTTCTTGCTTTATACTTAATTGTGTGGTGCAATTGCACATAATCCTGGTGTTGATTTCATGAACACTGTAAACTTATTTAACTGATAAAAGGGATCAATAAGGTTAAGTCTGTACTAAAGATTTAGATGGTCAGTTTTATTGAAATAATCCCCAGGAGGGTTTTGCCAAAACATAACGAGGAAGAACCTCTTTAATATTTTCAGAGATTACTGAGGGAAACGTGTATAGGGTAACTAGTTTTGAAAGTATTGCCAAATAACTACTCAGTAAAGGGATGTAAAGAAAATAGAGAATGGACGAATTACTCTTCTACCCCATGTAATATGTCTCATAATAATGGTTCATTCAACATAATTGCCAATACAGCTTATTTAGATACCTCCAGCAAACATTCAGTTTTAACCATCCATACACATTTCAACCCCTGAACTAACAAGAATACTTTTAGCAATATGAAAACGTGCACATTTTATATTTTTGGTTCACGTCTCTGTTTTGGCAAGACCCTCCAGAGGCATGGCACCGACCTCAAGGACACACAGCTTCCAAGTTAACGTAATTAGTCATGAGGAGCAACACGCAATGGTGACTCAGTTAGATTAGTAAAGTGGATGAATCACAGTGATTGAATTGTTACCTGAGGGGTAAAGATTCATCCGAAGTAACTTTGCTATCAGCGGCTTATTTAATTTGGCTGATGGAAACTAACTGAGTCTGTCCTCATAGAAACATGCATGCAATAGCCTTTTTCTTGTGGGTGTGAGAGGCCCTGGCGAGCTCAAACAGCTTCTGCTCACCAGCACTTCATTTAAGCATTATGCAGGCCATCCACAAGTGAATCAACCAAGTGATGGCTGGTCGTAGCCCTCATAGATTACACACTAGGAGGGTGTTGCTTCTATTGTAAAAAGACCTGTGAGTATGTGCCCTCTTTTCTAAATAAGTTGTACGCTGCTTCACCTAAGTACTTGCACTCACCACATTAGTCTGAAAAGTCACCTGCCTTGTTTAAAATAGAGATAGCTGCACTAAAAGGTACCTACTCATGTCACATGCTCTATAGTATATTATACTGACTGACTTCTCCCAACTAGGTTCCTACTCAAATCCCCCTTTTTCAGCACCATACTTGAATGACCACTTGTGAGCAACAAAAGGGACAAGTTATAGCTACATGAAAAGAAAGGACTGGAAACAAGGGCATTTTAGCCAGCTCTTCCTTTTACTTTAGGAGCAACACCCTCCAGAGCTACAAAAGCGCACCATGTGGATCAACGGGAAAGATGAATTAATGTATTAGGGGCCTTTAAATGGTTCTAAGGGTGAATATGCACTGTAAAAAAAATGCTGTCAAAATAATGATAGATTCCTCATCCCAAATATGCCAGAGGTCTGTTGTTATTTTCACAGAGATGTTGTTATTTCCTAGTACCACAGTACTGCCACCTGGGGACTCTTGTAAAAACCACACTGGCTCCCTGCTAAGTAATAGCAGTGCTTAACTGTTCAGTTTTACAAGGATCCCTGGTAGATTCAACAATTATTTTCTACAGTGTGGTGACCTGGGTTGTGATTTTGGAGAGGTGAGGGCCATCATGAGGGCTGGCCTGCAGGTACAGGTGACCCCAGGTGTGACCTGGAAGGTCAGGGGTCAAGGTCAAGGTCACACCCCTCCACACCCAGGGGTGTGGTCAGCATGATACATCAATAACCCTTAAGGGAAGCAAATACAGTGTCATGCCCATTGGTCAGCATGATGCACCAATGAAACGCTGGCGAGATCCTCCGGGAGTGTATCAAGCACGTAGGAGTATCATGGTCAAATGCATAAGCAGCCTTTACAGGGTTAATCCTCTAAACAATGCCATTGGTCAAAACACCAAGGCCACTATACATTCATGCATCCTGCCAGCACTTTGGGTTTGATACATAACAGGATTTCGGCATAACCCTCTGAGTCACATATTAGTCAGAAAGTTAGTCAGAAAGATAGTCATGCAGGTATAGTCAGTACTGACTGTACATCATTTGACTGTCTTAAGTTCGTCACTACTGAATAAGATATTAGACCCTATTTTTATCAGTGTTATAACACTATATATATATACATGTATGATAATTATAACATTGATGAATGAGTGTGTAGAACTGGTATTCCTTTACAAAATGTGAATAAAATGAGCTCCTTCAGTCTCAGCCGCCAGACAGTGTAGGCCTACACTAGCCTACTACAAATATGAAATCTACAACTTCAGTCACGCCCCCCTAGTCCGGGCGCCGATATACCAGTCCCGGCCACAGATCCTCATGCACCATCTAACACTATAAAGTGCATCTTTTCTCAGCCCAACTTACCTCTTTGAGCTGATGCACAAAGTTAAAGGGATTATAAAACTGTTGGAACTTTGTCTCTATCCTAACTAGAACCAAAATTATTTAGGATTATGGACCCTGAGAATTGCCTTGTTTTGAAGGTAAAGCCCCATAGGAGGGCTCTCATACATGGAGCCCCTACTGCAGTGGGCTGGTAGGCCAGGACATTGGAGCATTATATAATTATAGCTATGTCACAGGGTGGTTTCCTGTGAGCAAACATTGCCTACAAACAATTGCAAATCCACAAGGGTTAATAACAACTCACATACACAAGCTTTTCATATTTATATTTTCACATGGATATTGCAGCAAACATTCTGAGCAGTTTGAAGAAATCTGTCTTTCTCTGCTTACCATATAATTAATTTTCATAGCTCAGGTTTGGGGAAGTCCTTCTCAAAAGCACGTATAATAAAATGATACCAGAGACAATGACTGTGGTAACCTATGATATCATAAAGAAACCCCAGGTGAGAGGATTTGAAAGGAATATCTGTCAGGGTGGTGAGAAATTGGCTATTGTGGGAGTACCAATAGTACACTGGATATGTCTCATGGTTGATCTGGTTACCAGTCAGCAGTTTGGTGCACCTATGGTGTACTTAACATTGATAAATAATTCAGTATACCAGTCAAGCTTTTGCAGGGAAAAAAAGAAAAAAGGGATAACAGCCCATCCCCATCCCCAAGCCTCTCTCTCTCTCTCTCTCTCTCTCTCTCTCTCTCTCTCTCTCTCTCTCTCTCTCTCTCTATATATATATATATATATATATATATATATATATATATATATATATGTGTGTGTGTGTGTGTGTGTGTGTGTGTGGCCGTTTTACATTCAGTCACCCCCTTCGTTCTATCCTGTTTGATAAGGGCCCACATAAACATAATTCAGACCAAATTGGTAAGAAAGGAACCTAGATATACCTGGGAGCTATGTGGCATTTTGGTTGTGTGTTTACTGCCCGGGTTTTACTGGGTACATCCCTGACATCCACCCACCCCCCTCTTAACACAACTGTTGGCCCTCTCTCTACTTTCAGATACAGGTGAATACAACTTACTTTGTTTAATCAATGATTTTGCTGTAAAATCTGTGCATAGCATTCTGTATTCTTCGCCCTTGGTGAAAAAGACCACAGGAGGGTGTTGCTCCTATAGTAAAAGGAAGAGCTGGCTAAAAATGCCCTTGTTTCCAGTCCTTTCTTTTCATAGCTATAACTTGTCCCTTTTGTTGCTCACAAGTGGGCATTCAAGTATGGTGCTAAAAAAGGGGGATTTGAGTAGGTACCTAGTTGGGAGAAGTCAGTCAGTGTAATAAATTATAGAGTGTGTGACATGAGAAGATAGCTGGTAGTGCGGCTATCTCTATTTTAAACAAGGCAGGTGACTTTTCAGACTAATGTGGTGAGTGCAAGTACTTAGGTGAAGCAGTGCACGACTTGTTTAGAAAAGAGGGCACATATCACAGCTCTTTTTACAATAGGAGCAACACCCTCCAGGAGTTTAACAATGAAGTGTATCAATGAAATACTGGCAAGTGGAATAGAACTTCATTGGTGCACCAAGCTGACCTATGGGCATGATGCACAAAATAATACATGATGCATTAGCGGCCCTTAACACACTAAGGCTGCATTTATGCATCATGCCGACACTATGGGGTTGATACACTCCCAGAGAGTTGACAGAACCCTCCAGGGGTTTATCAATAGCATCAGCACTGCATTGGTACATCTATGGGCATGATACCCCAATGTACTGGCTGCCTTTAAAGGGCTACCCTGGAGGGGGCGTTCATTACAGGTGAGGAACAGCAAGGTGTCATCACCCTACCCTGCCAGCGTCAACCTCTCCAGGGTGGATCTGACCCACACCTTGGCGGTGATGTGATCCTATGAATTTACATATGGAATAGGCACAAACTTTGAAGGATCAGGGATGTTTGTGTATATGCCATCAATGTGTTCTATCAACATTGGCCTGAAAGTACTATCACAGTGTCAATAAAAAGGCCAAATAAACACTGGAGGCCATTTCTTATGATACTTCTACTGCACACAGCCACTATGAATACCCTAGGACTACTATGTACAATTAACACATACTTTTGTAGCAATAACAGAGTTTGGTAGGGCAGTTGCAGTGCTGCAGGCAAAACATGACCAATACTATCGGGCTGTAAGTAAAGTAAGTAAGTTTTACTCCTGCCCTTGGTATAGTGGCCGTGCTCGTGCACATGGAGCTGGGTGCTGATCTCCCTCACAGGCAATTCAGCTATCAGGTGGTGTACCTCACAGAAACAAGTACCATGGGGCTATACAGTTTTCAGGATACATACAAAGTGCCCATGGATGCCAGCCTATGGTCGCTTCGCTTTGACATTTCTGTCTCCATGTTTTGTCACTGCCCCCTGCTTACTTTCGCACAGTGAGATAAATCTCTGGTGCTCCTCATTTTACCGACCAACGAATGGATGGAGAGCTGAGTCAACTCGGACGGGACTCGAACCGGCGATCTGGCGATCCGTCGGCGAGCGCGCTATCCACTGCGCTGAATTAAGGAGTTGTAGTGTGTTTAGACACCTAGGGCGTCAAAGAGAGGGCAAACTTGCATATGTCGTACCATTATTTATTAAGATATGGTGTGCCGAAGTTGAAAATTGGCCCAAAATTGCCATTTCTCACCATTTGCATGCATTATTAAGACAAGCAGTGCAAGACTACCATAATTTTATTCTTTTTGTTACTTGGTGGTCCTATCTTGCATTTCCATACGGTTTGAAGGTCCTATAGCCAACAAAACTTTCCCACGGTCACTTTGAGTAGAAATTTCTCATAAACCTTTCTTATGTCACATTTTTTTCAGACCTCTGAATCACATAGTAAGAAACAAGTAGGCCCTAGTACTGTTCTCATTTACCATGGTAAACAAGGACCATAAGGGGGTTATATTGATAGGAATCTTCTTTTCTTAACTTGCTCCTATAGTAAAAGGAAGAGCTGGCTAAAAATGCCCTCATTTCCAGTCCTTTCTTTTCATGTAGCTATAACTTGTCCCTTTTGTTGCTCACCAGTGGTCATTCAAGTACAGTGCTAAAAGTAGGTACCTATTTGGGAGAACTCAGTCAGTATAACAAACTATAGAGAGTGTGACATGAGTAGGTACCTGGTAGTGCAGCTCTATCTACTTTAAACAAGGCAGGTGACTTTTCAGACTAATGTGATGAGTGGAAGTACTTAGGTGAAGCAGTGCACGACTTGTTTAGAAAAGAGGGCACATACTCACAGCTCTTTTTACAATAGGAGCAACACCTTCCAGGTATCTGTGACCTGAGGCAAAAAAAAAAACATTTTTCAAGTCAAGTTTTTTTATGTACGTAAGGTTGGCATTAATCTCTAAAATGCATTTTGGTCACCCAAAATTGTTGATATCACTTTGTTAGGCCATTAGAGTAGTAGTATACCATGTTTTGTTTGTGCATGTGTGATATGAAGACAGTGTGACATATCAAGGTTGTGATAATATGGAAATAGGTAGGTGATACTCAAAAACCTTACATACGTCATATTTTTCATTTCAAATAGACAAGTTATAGTAGAATTCCAATGGTGGACCTGCGAGACTTAGTAGACATGTTTGGCTTGATGTAAAGAAGTATTTTGTTTATGCCTATAGTTTAGTAGTACAACATGTTCACTACTTGAGTGCCTCTGAAAACCTTATGTACGTCACGTTTTTGGGGTCCATGGATGCACCCACCAAGTTATCCAATGAATACATAAATGGTAAGGTAGAACTTTCATGTGTAGGCAATGCCCTGTAGGAAAAGCAGAATGAATTTGAAGGTGATCTGAGCGGTTTCTTAGAAGTTTAGCTAAAGTTACTGTATGTCAGAAATAATTCCTTCTTTTTCGAATTTCATATTTCTTTCAAAGGTGCATATCTTTAAAGATATTTATACCTTTTGGCACACATAAACTAAAATATTGTACTAGTGTGTGGTCAATTTTGGGTACAGATCTGGTCATATCGAAGTGCTGCTGATATCCTTCAATTGTTTTTGTGATGTACATAAGGTTGTTTTTTGACAGTTTTACGCCACATGCGATAAAAACTCACCCCCTGGGAGTTGGTGACCCGACTGAACCTTTTCTTAGACCCAAGATATAGAGCTATCAATAAAATAAAGTCTTATAATGTAATTCTGAGTTTGTCCTTCTGACCCCCTGGCCATCCTAGGTGGCGACTTTGGGTGGAAAGGCACATATAAGCCATGTATTATACAGGGTGCCTCATGCCAATCCAATGTGCAAAAGGGTAACATGGTGAGTAAAAGGGAGCATGGTGGGTCTATTTGTTGGTTTGTCATTGAACCTCATCTGAATTCCTTAACAGTTTGTAATAGGTTGCTGATATCTTTGTGAATTGAAAAAAAAAAGATTTATCAGCAGTAACTAAAACATGTGTCAATCAAATATATGAATGTGAGATGCAAAAATATAAAACAATGCATAAAGTCATAATAAACTAAGTCCTCAAACTACATATAAAGTCATGTACCTGATTCTTCTGCCATGGGACAAATTATTTTGGTATAATACTAAAACTAATAATTACGCATCTTTTAACACATGCAGCCTAATAAACTCCTCTATTTATAATACCATATGTACATAATAACCCTGCCCATGTGGTTGTTATTAGACCTTGTGGAAATGCCAGGTGTAGGTTTCAGGGTTCTAGGGTATAGAGGGGTTTTGGTGTGGAGGTTGATGGTGTAATGTTTGGTCCTGTTGAAAGCATGAGGTAAGTTAAAAGGAGAGGTCTTAGTGCCTGGAGGGAGGCCCAGGTGTGGGTGTGAGGGGTATCTCAGGTATTACAGAACAGGTTATAACCATTTAACCCTTTAAGGCCGCTAATGCAGGAGTGCATCATGCCCATTGGTCGTCATGATGCACCAATGAAGTGCTGGAGAGACTGCTTGTCAGCACTTCATTGGAACATCATGACGACCCTCCAGGAGTTTGCTTGTCAATCCCATAGGGTCGCCATGATGCTTGAATGTAGCCCTGGTGAGTTACTCACAAGGGCTGCATTCATGCATCATGATGACTAATGGGCATGATGCAACAGAGGCACTTAAAGGGTTAATGGCTGATGGTGCAAGTGGTGCATTTATGCATCATGATGACAATTTGGGGCTGGTGCATTCCTGGAGGGTCGGCCTGTTGGGTTCCATTATGTCCACCCATTCCGATGTATCCACCAGATCCTTAATTTCATTTCGTCCACCAGGTTTTGTTCCGCATTGTCCACCAAAATTGACTTAATCCATTGTGTCCACCAGGTTGTGTTTCGAAATATCCACAAAAAGTTCCAAATTCCATTTTGTCCACCAGCTCTTCTTATGAATTGTCCATCAAAAGTGTCCAAATTCCATTGTGTCGACAAGCTCTTGTTGAAAAATATCTGCAAAAATGTCCAAATTCCATTGTGTCCGCCAGGTTTTGTTTCGAAACATCCACAAAAATTTTGAAATTCCATTTTGTCCACCAGTTTCTATTCCAAAATGCCCACCAAAAGTGTCCAGATTCCATTATATCCACCAGCATTTGTTCCAAAATGTCCGCGAAAATGTCCAAATTCCATTGTGTTAACTAGGTTTTGCTCTAAAATGTCCGCAAACAGTTCTAAATTCCAGTTTGTCCACTGGGTTTAGTTCCAAATTATCCACAAAAGTGCCAAGATTCCATTGTGTCCACCAGGTTTTGTTCCGAAACGTCCCCAAATAGTTCCAAATTCCACTTTGTCCACAAGCATTTCTTCCAAAATGTCTGCAAAATTGTCAACATTCCATTGTGTCCAAAACGTCCTAACAGTGACTAATTCCATTTTGTCCATCAATTTTTGTTCCAAAATGTCCGCCAATTCCATTTTGTCAGCAAATATTCAGATACCATTCTGTCCACCAAAATTTGGTCTGAAATGTCTGCCAATTTCATATACCCTCAGTGGTTGTAATGATCTGATTTTGTTAAACATAGCCACCATCAAAAGGGTCCCTATAGAGAGGTCTATTGAGCAGGAAAAAAATTGGCCCTACCTCTGAACCTGACATTGCCACAGGCATCTTTGTGATTTTCAACTCCACGTTTTGGGCCTCGTGCATGTCTCACCCATTTTGGTATTATGTATGCAATAACATGCAGGACACACATTTTGGTGATATTTTATAGATTTTGCTAAATGGCCATGGTGTTCAGAATTGATGTTGTATGATGTCTGTATTCTAAGTGTTATTATACATGTGTTCCTAAATGAAAAGAGTTATTTCATGTATGCAGGGGTATTTTTATTCATCATGCTGGCTGTCTACCAAAAAATAGTTTAAATCTTATAAGGCATGGTAGAAACCCATGAAAGGTGAGGCCAAAAAATAATTCATGTGTTTCCAGTGACATGACTCAAAGACCTAGGGTCAGTAGGAATTTTCTCCTTTTTCTATTTTATTTTATTTTGTGTAGGAATGTATGGACAAATCTATCTGATTCTTTAATAAAGTTCAAACTATTTTGCAGGAAAATAAAAATATGCAAAGGATATATGCCTAGTGATGCTATCAACCAGACACCCAAAGATTACATCCATGAAAAATTGATTGAAAAAATCATAGAAAATAAAAAAAAAAAATATAAAAAAATTCTCTGGAATTCTCAAAATAATGAGAGGTTTACGGTTGGTCTGGTGACAGGAAACAAACATTTGTTTTATTTTGCCTGATATTAATGTGGTCATTGCTCTTAATCATACCGAATCAATTGCTAAAAATTGATACAGGGTCAAATCATTATAAATAGACAGATTTTTGGAACTTTCCCCACATGACCCCGTTAGAAGTTGATGGACACAATGGAATGTGGACACTTTTGGTGGACATTTTGGAACATTTTGGTGGACAAAATGGAATTATGACATTTTTGCAGATTTTTTGGAACAAAACCTGGTGGACACAATGGAATCTTGGCACTTTTGTGGATAATTTGGAACTAAACCAGGTGGACAAACTGGAATTTGGAACTGTTAGCAGATATTTCGGAATAAAACCTGTTTGACACAATGGTATTTGGACATTTCCGTGGACATTTTGGAACAAGAGCTGGTGGACAAAATGGAATTTGGAACTCTTTGTGGATGTCTCAGAACAAAGCCTGGTGGACACAATAGAATAAGTAAATTTTGGTGGGCACTTCGGAACAAAACATGGTGGACGAAATGGAATTAAGGATCTGGCGGATACATCGGAATGGATGGACATAATGGAACCCAACACTCATATCTCTAGACCAGGTGCATGTAGAGCTCTGAAATTTTGTACAGGTCATATATAAGTCTACTTATCAATGCCACTTCAGGGTTATCTGAGTTAAACTTATAAAATCTTTGAAGCGAGTTTTATCCCTGGAGAATGTGCCCATCATGGCATGTTGTATATAGTGCAATTTAGCAGAGACAAATTCCTAAGCGAGACAAATTCTAGGGAATACCTCTCTCTTGTTTATGCATTATGGGGCCCCATATCCAGGGGATACATGTGCATACATATAACCAGTACGGCATCCAGTGGGTAGGAACCCTTTTAATCCAAAATGCGTGTACGCCAGCGATGGCTCATGGTAGTGGTCAAGATTGGGCCAGCTTGAGCAGAGACAGGGAAATTCAAATGGTGGGTATGGGTCTGTCCTCTAGGCCTGCAGTCTCTAGAATAATGCTAGCATCTATATTTTATTAGCCAATTTGGCGACTTTGTTCATACTTTGATTAGCCAAATTTCATGCGAGATAGCCAAATCACAATTTTCCAATTTCAATACTCTTATATGGGCAATCTAGGAAAGTTAGAATTAGGGAATAGTTGGCACTTTTTAATAAGAGGCACAGAAATTTCAATGCTTTCCTAGTAAGAAAAAAAGAATCTTTACGGTTGAACTCATGCAGTCCCGAAAGAGAGGGCAAAGAAGCCTAATCTAATGAGGTATAAGATGGCCATATTCCCCCCCCAGCTCCCCCCCCCTCACACACATTAGATGAATCTAGTACCCACAATTAGCCAATTTGGCGAATTTTGAGGGGATAGGATTAGCCAAAATGAACTTTGATTCACCATTGGCGATTTGGCGAGTGGCTAGCATTATCCCAGAGTCTGTGTTCCTGGTGGAAGATGTAGGATGCATGCTTTTCCATGCTGCACATGGCCTGCATTACCAACATGTTGGCTATATTGTGAATGTACCTATACCAGTCAGCTAGGTAGAATACATCTGGTGCACAGTTTACAGGCCCTGCAACCAAACATATGTCTGAAACCTGAGGGCTATCACACAGGAAAAAATAGGGTATTCAGAGCAAACAGCATTCACGATATTAACGAGGTAAAGCCTGCCCAATTTAACTTGTAAGAGCTGGCACTGACTCTTCATGTTGACAACTTCTATGGCTATGTTGACAACTTCAGAAACTCTCATCCAAGGGTTCTCATGTAGGACTAGGGGCCATCTAAAGTTGTCATTTTGAAGAATCTGTTCCATGACTGACAAGTAAGAATTGACAAGTTTTTACTCTCACTTAGAAGACCCTAGTGCTCTAAATTTGTTGTGTGTATGTGTCTGAAAACTAATACTTTCCTCAAGTAAGTTTCAGTGCAGTAAGACATAGCTCTACAGGTGTTCATCTGGAATGTTAAATACCTGCAGACTGTTCTTGTATAACCCCAGACATAACGGAAATTAGATTTACTTGAAAACTAACTGTGGTTGTAAATCAGCTCGCCATGCCTAGGGCGTGGTAGCATCTAACACAGACAGGTAGCGTTGGATAGTGTTAACAGGTTTTTACAGTGCTCTCCCCCGTCTGACAAAAATGAAATTCTACTTTACGTGAAAAACCGCGTTCCCAAACATCTGCTTAATGTAAAAAGATGGACTCTGTCTAACAAACGCAAATAAGACCAGATTAGGGAAAACATGCCTGCGGGGGTAACATGGCTTTTTAAAGTGTAAGTTTCAGGCTTTAAAATGAGATATCGAGCTAAGATATACCAGGCAATTTTGTTGTAATTGCTTGAGTTCCTTATGACATTTCCGAAACAATTTTGACAAAAATATTCACATTGGCCATGGAATAACCAGAAACTGCCAATTTCCCATGTTTCCATGGTCACCTAGATTTTCCTTTTGCATTCCAAAAAAATCGAATGTTTTCATTGGAAATGAACTAATTCTGAGAATACAACTGGATACCCCATCTAAAATTAGTCTAACGCATTTTAAGTATAGTTTCACTGTTTTACCCATATACCGCCCTCTGGTGGCCAAAAACAGTATTAAAGATTCCCCATAGAGGCTGATTTCTTGCTGACGGGCGACAAATTCTGTTTTAACTTTAGACATTTTCTAATATACTGGATCAAAATAAATTCCAACACACGTTTCAGAAATGTTGATACACATTAATGGCATTTTTTTATATATAACCTTTATCAATGTGTTCAGTGATATATTAGATTCAGAACTCTTCCTTAAAACCATTTAGACATGTTTTGAAACGTTAGTAAACTTTACTATATCTTTCAGGTGGACCTTGGAATACTGTGGGTGTAAAGATTCAGTAACATTTCAACGCCTCTACCGCTGGTTCAAAGTCAAAACAAGTTTTTCTTTTCTCATAAGATGTGTGTACAGCAGTCTAACAGGAGAAACGCCCTCATGGTGAGGTGATGAGTGGAAAAGGACTTCTACTTAGTAAAGCCTAGAGATGGTGTGAAGTTTCTATGATCTCCTCCATGAACGTTACAGAGAGGTGCAGAAATGCCCGAGTACCTATCCTGGGGCTCATTTCAATATCCCGTACGACGACCTAGGCTTAAAGTCACCTATCCACTCGCTATGTGTGCTGCTCATAGTGGCCTACATCGAATCCTGCTTTGCTATGACTACTCTACCAAATCCTATATATGACGATGACATAGGGACCAATGCCCGGGAGGGATCACTGACGGCAATGAGCACCTCCAGTAAGATTGATCCTCAATAATTTCTCTGATTGCCAGTCAACTTGAAATAATGCATTGAATCTTATTGCACAATCGACTAATGTCGCAAACCTTCTTAATAAAGTGTTTTCTCTCAAAATCTCAAAATGCCCAACTATGGTGTCATAACAGAATTTAAAAAAAGAGTTTGTACTAAGGCTGCGAGAGCTACGATTCCTCTACTAAATCCTACATAAAGGATGGCATAAGAGGAAAAAGCAGTCACAGGCATGCACCTACAAGTACTCACTATGATTTAACAGGTTTTGAAGGACAGTGGGATTTGCTACATTAAACCTTTCTGAAAGACCTTCCTGGGACTTATTTCAATAACCATGAAAAAGGCCTCATATAGACTCATTATAACTCCTAATTTTTATGTGGTCGTCAGGGATGTTGAAATACCCAATTGGCCTCCTGTTGGCTCCTCCATAAGTGCTAATGTAGCTGCTCCCCAAGTGGATCAACAAGACATGAAATGTGCTTATATACAACAGGTATCTGCTGTATACTATGATATATATAACACATGTGTATCCACAAACTGTGTATGAATAATGGTGGTGTGCTGAAATGTTAAGGCGAATGGCAGCTTTGGCAGTTGCCTTTATGTAACCCAGGTGGGACTCGAGGCAGAAACTATAGATATGAAGAAGAAAAAAGAATGCACATTATGTGTCCCGTATTTTCTCACATGGAACACTCTGTAGAGAACTCAGCAATGGTATTTTTAAAAGTCTGAGTTGAGTCCCGAGAACATTATTATTATTCTGAACATTTATTAGGACAAGGGTTTCGGCCATCCCATAGGAACTGTGAATGCAGGGATGATCTGGATGAAGGTATCAGTCAAGGGTATATGGCTGACCAACACGATGGAGTAAATCCAATTGAAGAGTAAATTCACTTCGATAAACCTGAAGTATTGAGCTTATTCATGCACTTGTCGGATTTGAAGTCCATATATATTCCCTTGGATACTCTCACCCTTTTCATGCCCAGGCACTTGGGAAAACTTGGTATACGAGGCTTATAATGAGTATATTACCTTCTTATAATGAGTATATTACCTTCATAAAATTAGTCACCACACACTGCGTATCATAGTTCCGATATCCAACTTATCTTTATTTCTTACCTTTGGACTACCAATAGCTGAGTAGGCGCTGAAAGCTGGAACAGCCTCACTCTGATTCCGACTCCCTGTCTCACTCTCATAACGAGAAGTGAAGACGAGATTGTCTCGCCTATCGTAAAGTTCCACGTGACTCGGTGACCTTGGGTCAGGGAAGGACAGAAGGACATTGTAGGGCATGACCTTGGAGGAGTCAAATCCTTGGTCCTTAAAGAAGTCTCTCAATGTTATAGCTGCTGTTAGGTCTTCAACCGTCCCTGTCAGATGCGGCTGTTTCACCAGTTTCCTGAAATGGAGAAGGAAAATAGAAATTACATGCTTCTGATAATGTTTATAATGAATAGGAATGTGGGGTATATGGGGCCATGCACATGTGACGTCATCAATTTTCAGGCTTTTTCCAAGACCCCCGCCCCCCTTGTCATCATTTTTTCATTGATTCAAACATACCCCGCTAGATATTATGCCATTCAATCAATCAACCAAATCACCTCTTGACCCCCACCCACCCCCCATTCGGGCCAAAGATATTTAAGGTAGGTCTATCCCATTGAATCAAAGTTCCTAGAATTTCGTAATCTTTCTCATGTAGAATCAGAATATGAAAAGAAAAGTAGGGGGTCCTGCACTACGTTTTTAAATACTGAATTTTGAAAAAATAAAAGCATTTTAACTTTTTTAAGTCTTTTCTGTCATAACCATCAGACACCGAGATATGAAACCCCATATGGCAAACGTTCTCATATCATTATTTATCAGGAATTTTTATTTATACCTCAATTACATGGCAATCTGGGTAAATATCGCATATTTTGGTGGAGAGTAGGATAGATTTCCTATAATTTCACAACAAAAATGATTTAAAATTCCTAGTTTCAACCACTAGATTTTTCTTTAACTTCTTTAAAATATTGTTCAGATAACTTTTTCTTCAAACAAGAGTAATTTTGATATGGGGTCCCACGCATAATTCTGCAGTTTTGGCCATTTGAAGTAAAAAAACATTGGGAAAAATGAAAAGAGTCCATATTCAAAGCACTCCATAAACTTGTTTTATCATATGCCAGAGGCATTGTCAGCAGTGTACCTCTTCTATGGCACTATCTACGAAATGTGAGGGCTATAATTATAAGGTACAAGAGAATGCCATCGCATGCTAAAAAATAATCAGAGATAACTATGCCAAAATTTCAAAGTGTCATAAAATGGTGTGTAACGTGGCATCTTCCTCTTCTGACAAGTGTCATAAAATGCACAATTTTGAGTGAGAGTGCCCAAAAGTTCTTGTGGATATTACGGGCTTATGTTTGTATGTGCACACCGAAAATGATCTCATTCTGATGGAAATAACCTAAATGTGCAGGAACCTGCACAGTAGGTTCAATTGTAATGGGGTCGACCCACCTTAACTAGGATAATCATTGCACTTTGATAGACACTACTCAAATGAGGTTAAGTGCTTTCCAGAAGATCCCCAGGGGAATACCCTCTCTGTATAGGATATCAACGTGGATTGCTGTCAAATTGGACGGCATTTTAGGGTGAATACAGCCTTGATTTTCATTGGTACTCAGGTGATACTGGTTTTCGATCAGAGAGAATGCGAGCAGGAGGGTGCCCCCTTGATACTAATGATACAGGTTGGAGGGGCTGGGTAGGGGGCCCCATCATAATGATAGGGTCCCAGAATTTTCATGAATAATTCTGGTGCCCCCTGCAAACTTGCCCCCTCCCCACCACCACCGAAAAAAAAGTGAAAAGAAAATTGCTTTCCTGAACATTAGTAATATAGGGGATTGAGCTACTGGTTTCCCAGTCCTTAGGACCAGAGGAAGCAAATTAAGTAGTTCATGTTGGGGGACTTTCAAGCCAAAAGAAATAAAGATGTCATCAATCCTCAGACAACCCCCTCCTATTTTCTTCAGTCTGTTATCAAAAGCCAAACAACCCCGCAACCCTAGCGATGACGTCATATGTGCATGGTCCCTATCTAGAAGTATAGATGATCATGATATGCTGTATGAACTAGGAATTGTATAGTTGGCTAAATTTGCAAACTCTGGAGGTTAATTCAAAAGGTCCTGGGATCGCTACCTCAGCGATCTAAGGAATTATTCCGCCTTATCCAATTAAGTGATCTTAAGATTAGACTGTCTTGCCTTTTCACAGTCAGCACTCAGATCCCAGTGATCTTAGCCTCAGCCCTCCTACACCATTCCAAGTAGAACACACTGTGCACAGGGGCAAGAGGCCCATGGTGAAAGAATAACAGTGGAAACACTCCTTCTCACAAGATTGATTACACAAGCGCCCCCCCCCCCATATGAGCTACTGAATGAGTATATATATGGTGCAGTTGACCTTGTACAGTATTCAAGTGCACTTCATGCCTGATTAGCCTGAAGAGCCCTCAAGGACTCTCAGCAAATGTCCTCCATTTCCTCTATATGTAAACAGCAGGGACATTCACTCTTGGGAGCAGGAGTGTTCCCTGTGAGTGCTCTTGTACTCAGGTGAAACCACTATGGACTTATTTCACCAAGATTGCAGTGATCTTATGGCTGGAAAAGGAATAGTGAAGGGATCTCAGGACTTGCTGTGCCTGACTGGCCTGCAAACACTGCATTGGATAGGGTAGACTAGCTAGGTCTTATGATATGTGTCTACGCTAAGATCGCAGGGGTAGAAATCCCAGGACCTTTTGAATTGACCTCCAGACGCTTGTGGACACCATTAGTACACACATGCATGAAAGAGATATCGTCCCTTTCTTTTTGATACACGCCTCAGTGCAACAGGTTGTAACTGGCATTCTGGCAAAATTGAGTTTCCTTTTTTTTCAATATTCTTTGACCCTCACCTACCTACTTTATAAGTATTGAAGCTCTGTCTATGATATATGTGCCTTCAGGCAGCTAATGCAATAAGGCAGTATCAACTGTGTGCTATAATTATTTTGCCTCACCGGCAAAACTTAAAAGATGCAGACACAACCTTGTTCCACAGAGGGGAGGATATATGATTCTGCACCTTTCTGGTCTTGGTGCCACAGAACAGTTGGCACCTATAGGGTCGATGTGATTAGATCCAGACCTGGTGAGGCGGCCAAAAACAGGTACCCTCCTCACCCAATCCCCTCTGTACACCCTGAACCTACTACCTAAATCCTCCTGTGCAAGCCGCACCAGCATATAAGCCGCACTCTGAGTGTCTGGCTCTGTTATAAGCCATACCTGGGGTGTATTATGAGAGGTTGCTATTCCTACACTCTATGTAAATCCAGGTGTTTAAGCCGCAGCCTGAGTTCAAGGAATTCTGCTAAGCAGCAGTTGACTTCTGAGAGGCTAGGATTAAAAGGAAAGACCACGCTGGTTTTGTGTTGAATTCTATCGTAGCTTTTCTATTTCTTCATGGACGAGATGTTGGCAGATGTTAGCGACACTTCCTCTAATTATAGAGGAGAATGACGTCAAAATTATCCAAATGTTCCAGATACACCAATGCACAAACAGTATTTGGTTTTATATTCACAATATTCCTCAAGCTGCAATGCACTTGGCATCAATAAAGCCTGCTGCGGTGCCTTAGATTACTATAGTACAGAGCATATATTACTATTTAAACCCTTTCATGGGTTTTTGATAAGAATGCATCAAGGCAAATTGGTCGGCATGATGCACCAATAAGGTACTAGCAAGTCTGATCACCAGCACATCATTGGTGCATCATGCCGACAGTATCCGAGTCTAACAATTCCGTAGGGTTGCCATGATGCCAGAATGTAACCCCTGTCAGTTCCTCACCATGCAGGGCATAAAGGGTTAAACCTTTAAGGGCCGCTGATGGAGGAGTGCATCATGCCCATTGGTCGTTATGCTGCACCAATGAAGTGCTGGTGAGCAAACTCGCCAGCACTTCATTAGAGCATCATGCCAACCCTCTGGTTCAGTATCAAAATGGTAGGGTTGTCATGATGCTTGGAAACACCTGTAGCGATTTACTCACCAGACCTGCATTCATGTATCATGACATGATGTATTGATGCATCAGCAGACTTTAAAGGGTTAAGCACGGGGTATCATGGTGGTATCTACCACCCCCAGAGCTTGCTGGCTGCTCTCTAGGGGTGCCTGCTGTAAGGGTCCCCACCCCCAGGGCTCTGTATGGATCGTAGTGGTAACAGGGCATTGATCATCACCAGGTGGGGCTACGTGTATGTGTGTCCTAATCCTTATTGGGGTAGGTTGCACCACATATCAATGCTATCCAGAGAAATTTATATTTGCCCACAGTGATTTCGCTTCCTCCTATTTTGAAAGTGGAAGGAAAAATGTCTGAGGAAGCAAATTATCTGAGAATGTAAGTCCAAATATAGTAGAAAAGATAGAGGAAGTTGCAGATCGTCTGTCTGAGGTAATGAGGGATCCGTGGAATTAAAGGGTGGAGGAAGCATTGACCGACTGTATTGCAATAGCTCGTCGATGAGTTGCACATATTTATTACCTGACTTTGGGTGAAGGGTACATATAAGCCGCACTTGGGGCTTGAAGTCTTTCAGCTCAGTGCGGTGTTCTACATAGAAATCCCCTCACTTAAGCCACGTTCTAAGTTGAGGCAAGTTAAGACTCTTTAAGTTGACCGAAGACGGGGCCGATTCGGTCGGTAGTTAGGGAAGGGTGGCTGATCGGATCGGGGGACATCAAACATGTTTGATATTGACAGACTGGATCGGACGTCCTCCGCAGACGTTCCTGGAGGTCATTTCCTAACACACTACGACTGCTGCCCTTTAAATCAGAGTGAGAACCTAATAAATTGGCCATAACAGTACCATGCACTAGTAGTCCCTAATGTCTGCACCAGTACGACTGCCCTACTAAACCTTATGTAATTACTGCATAGCTGCTAATCGTAGTGAGCAGTCGTAGGGCAGTTCCTACGATAGCCTGGCTTATTCTTGCCATTTTTAAATCGTAGTGGCTGTGTGTAGTCGTAGTACATTGAGAAATGGCCTCCTGACTTCCCAATCGGCTGATTCAGTCGGGCCCGTCTGCGGTCAGCTTTATCCATCATACCCATTGGTCGTCATGAAGCACGCATTGTCGAGTAACTCATCAGGGCTTTGTTCATGCTTCAATGTTTCAATACAGGTCTAATCAATGCTAATACCTTCCTATATGTCAGAGTGATGGCCCAATGCAGTGCTGTATGGGCAGAAGGCTCACCAGCACTGCATTACTAAACTATTCCAAGCAGTGTTGTTTGTAGGCACCATACTGTTCTTTGTGTGTTTACCAGCCTGATGTGCATGTTTATCACCATGAACTCTGAAGTTCTCACTGCATACCTGACATCTATAAGTGATGTTCAAA
Source organism: Acholoe squamosa (assembly GCA_949317995.1). Taxonomy (NCBI): domain Eukaryota; kingdom Metazoa; phylum Annelida; class Polychaeta; order Phyllodocida; family Polynoidae; genus Acholoe; species Acholoe squamosa. The sequence continues at coordinate 66,234,223 of OX439046.1, read as the reverse complement.
GAAAGGTATTACTGCCAGAAATTACAAGAGGAGTCTCAAACAGGAAGTAAGAACTGTGAACATGACGCCCACCCAGTGTTGAGGTTAATAAAGAAGGTAAACAGGAAGCAGTGAAGTAAACTGTGACGTTTTTCTTGTTGTTGTCTTAACCCTTTAATGGCCGCTGGTGCATTAATGCATCATGTCGTCATGATGCATGAATGCAGACCTGGCGAGTAACTCCCCAGGTCTACATTGATGCATCATGCCAACCTAACTGGATTGATACACAAACTCCTGGAGGGTCGGTATGATGCTCCAATGAATTGCTGGTGGCAGTCTCGCCAGCACTTCATTGGTGCATCATGACGACCAATGGGCATGGTGCATTAATGCATCAGCGGTCCTTAAAGGATTAGCTCTAGGGGAAGGGGGGGGGGATCATTTTTTGGAGGAGGGATGAGGAATGTAGGGGGGGGGGGTTCTTTATCCCTTGTTTCAAACTGGAGGGTATTAAGGAGAAAAGAAGACAATTTTGATGGAAGCTTTTCAGAGCTCAACTCTTTCTATTTCCCTCGATAATAAAGGTCAGTAGCACTACCGGGTTGGTACTCTCTGCCATAACAACCCCCTGTGGTAAGGGAGTCATCATTTTTCACCACCAAGGGGGGGGGGCTCAAAATAATTACACCTACTTTCAGGGAAAAAGCCTGTACATTTTTATAGGCTAAAAAGGTGCATTCAAACATGACCCCCTCCCCTCCCCTTGTTAGAGATTTATCACTGCCTAAGTGAACAGAAGCACAATCAACTGAACAAATTAGTGGTTAGCAGCTAGATTCTCTTGTAGAGAAACTGAGTTAGATTCTACTCTAAAAGAGTGCATTGCCAAGCAATCACACTCTATGATTAAATTCTATTCTCATGTGAGAAACCCAGACTGAAGTTAAAACCTAACTCTATAACCTGAGCTAATGCAATTTAGTGCACAATCCATGTTTTTTGTAACACCCTCCTGGGAGCCCCTAAAGTGTATAGGGACAGAGTGTAAAGAAGTTGTAGCGGTTGTGTTTATAGAACCACCATGGACTGGCCCCACACTAGGCGTGGGATTAAAGGGTGTGGGATCAGGATCCAGAGCAGGATACAGGGATCCAGTATGGGCGGGGTGTGCTGTTTGAGGAGAGGAAAGCAGGCCGAGGTTGTAGCAGGTATATATAGACAGTGCCAGAAGACAGCTGGAGGCAATACAGCTGCAGAATCCAATTGTTATAGTGTGATCTATGCGGTGTTCTTGTTGATATATATATGTATATATATATATATATATATATATATATATATATATATATATATATATATATATATATATGAGTTGTGTATTGAGCGATGTTTTGTATTGAGCGCATTAAGCCAAAGGATTTTCATATCATATGCTCAAAATACAAATTCAGGCTACATGTTCTACAGATTGATGTTTTTAGGTTGAATTCTTTTCTTTCTTTTTTTTCTCTAATTTCAATCGTAAACCTCAGTCTCCAAATCCCCTTTGAATGTACTCTTCTGCAACTGCGACTCTCTATAGCTATCACCCTCATGACTTGCAATCAGCCAAAATAGTCTAAGGGCATATCTCCACTACACGACTATCGCAACCGATGTGCAAATCTGTCACGATATCCCACCTGAAAGACTGACATGTTTGAATTTTTCAAATGATTTGGTACTGATCTAGGTACCGAGAGGTCTCCTTTTGAGGTACCCCACCCCCTCTCACATACTCACATACGTTACCGACAGTCGTTGTGGCTCTTTGTCGCCTAGTGGAGAAAGACCGTAAGCCCATTACGTTCTTCTCAAAGTTGAAGGGGGGATTTTAGGGTCAACCTTGTGTTTTGATGGGTTAGGTATAATAAACCTGAGGTAAAACAGATTTTCACTATTTCCCAAACTTTTTGAGGCTAGCTGGTGTTTTGTGAGATCTTCTTATATTATCATGAATTTTAAAAATAAAATGAGAGGCTTCTCTAAAACTGTTTCAGATAGTCCCAAAAAAGAAATGGAATATGATCTGTGCACACCTATACCAAAACACTGTCAGGGATAACACTTTACGGGCCACCTGTGCATTATTACATCATGCCCATTGGTGCATCATGCTGACCCTCTATGAGTGCATCAAGTAATCCCTTAGGGTCCTCATAATGCACCAATGTAACCCTGGCGAGTAACTGGTTGCATGAATGCATCGTGACAGCCAATGGGTAATGATGCATTATTGCAGTTTTAGCCCTAAATGGTTTCAGAGTCAGTATATCACCTGGTGGAATGAAGAGAAGCACTGCCTGAGGCCAGGTTAGGTAGACCCCTTATCGTTCACACCGTTTTCTCATCTGATAAAACGCATTAGGTTTTTGTGGCCGGAGGCATTACTCGCCATATACCACTCACCTGGGAGGTCCCCCCCAACACCTCACCTCAACACCTTACCACAAGTCAACCCCAGGAGGGTGTTGCTCCTATTGTAAAATGAGCTGTGAGTATGTGCCCTCTTTTTTAAACAAGTCATGCACTGCTTCACCAAAGTACTTGCACTCACCACATCAGTCTGAAAAGTCACCTGCCTTGTTAAAAATAGAGAGAGCTGCACTACCAGGTACCTACTCATGTCACATGCTCTATAGTTTATTATACTGACTGACTTCTCCCAACTAGGTACCTACTCAAATCCCCCATTTTTTAGCACCGTACTTGAATGACCACTTGTGAGCAACAAAAGGGACAAGTTATAGCGACATGAAAAGAAAGGACTGGAAATGAGGGCATTTTTAGACAGCTCTTCCTTTTACTATAGGAGCAACACCCTCCAGGATACATACACCACCTGAGCCTATTTCTTAGCCCTTTAATGGCCGCTGACACTTTATTGCTGCATTACATCATGCCTAATGGTCGTCATGATGCATGAATGCAGACCTGGGGAGTTACATTGACGCATCATGCCGACCCTTTGGGGTTGATACATACCCAGAGTGCTGGCATGATGCTCGAAAGAAGTACTTGTGAGCAGTCTCGCCAAAATGTCATCAGTGCATCATGACAAGCAATGGGCATGATGCGCCAATGCACTCCAGTACTAAAGGCCCATGAAGGGTTAAGCTACCATGACTGCACCCAGCTACTACAATTTCCAAACTTCTAATTCATGAAGGGGGTTGGCACTTACCGGATGGTCGTATTCAAGCACCCGGCACTCTTTGATTTGGCAGCCTCATTTCCCCGGCGCTTATCAGAGACAGGCGCTTATTGGAATTCCATTTTTAGTGCTTAAGAAATATTTCATGACCCCTGTACCCCCGGCCCTTATTTGAGATAGGCGCACATTCAAATCTAGGCGCTTAAACACGACGATAAGGTATATAATAATTAAACAGGATTGATAGAGCTGTCGTACCAGTGCAAGGAGGAGTGATCAAGAATGGCAGTAGCCATCGTCAGGTCTTCACACATGCTTGGAAGTGTGGTAGTCGTAGCATGTTAAGAAATACAATCTGGCGTTGTCTGAAGACAGGAGCATGTTGCTCCTATGGTAAAAAGAGCTGTTAGTAGGTACCCTCTTTTCATAAGAAGTCACGCTTTGCTTCACCATTCAACTTGCACTCACCACATTAGTCTGAAAAGTCACCTGCCTTGTTTAAAACAGAGAGCGCTGCACTATCAGCTACCTACTCATGTTACACACTCTATAGCATATTATACTGACTGACTTCTCTCAACTAGGTACCTACTCAAATCCCCCTTTTTTAGCACCATACTTGTATGCCCACTTGTGAGCAACAAAAGGGACAAATTATAGCTGCATGAAAAGAAAGGACTGGAAATGAGGGCATTTTAGCCAGCTCTTCCTTTTACTATAGGAACAACACCCTCCAGATTGTAGAGTGCCCTGTGACTGAATCAATGCAAACTACAGTTACAATGATTTGTATCACCTGTATTGTAATATATACCATTACTCTACAGATCTGAATTAGGAAATTGGCCATTGTTAAAAGATTGTCTACGAATTATGCGAAGCATGCCGTGGCTCCTTATTCTCGACTATTTTGCCATTTTTTTCATTGCAACGATTGGCTTCTGCAACCATGGCTGAATGAGATGTAAGCAACCATTGAGACAGACACGACCACGGAGGTTAGAAAGGTACATCTATGGCAAGCCAAAACCCAGGTTACAGTCCCTTTTTCCTAGGCAGCTTGAATACTCAATAACTAGAATAGTAATTCACAATGTCAAAGAGAGTGAAAATAATAATTCTTAACTACATTTACACTCAATTCTAGACTAGATATGCATGCCAGAAAATACTCCCTTCAAAATCTCTTTTCAGAAAAGATGGGTGTAACTCATTTTAGGATATCCCAGAGGTATCCAATGATGTCAAATTTATAATTTTCCTATACCCACTAGGGATAGTGATAGAAGGCTGATGCATCTGAATATTTTGATGCGCGCCCTATACATACCAGAGCACATGATGATAGGCTTTCCGTATTGGCATGTATAAGCGCCGGGTCTTGAGTGATCACCGGTCTGGAATAAGTGCCGGGGGTACAGGAGTATTGAAATTTTGATATACACTTTATTCTAAGTCTTGAATAAGCGCCGGTCTTGAATATGCAGGATAAATAAAAGAATTTCAACTCAACTCAAATAGGAACTTTAACATGCTGAAAGTTTGCCAGGATTCAAGTCTGACAGGTATTTTAGAATTTCACAACATCTTTACACTCAAACTTGGAAATTCGCTCACTTCACCTAAAGATATTCCACAGGCTTTCTGAATTGGGTCACAGGTTTAACTGACTGAAACCAGGTTCACGTTTATGTGCCCTAAACCTAGAATAAGGGAATTAATCCTTGTCTAGGCGTGTATGTTTTACAGCATACTCTCAGCCCCAATTGTAAATGGGCTATAAAATCCACTGTAGTGGGTACAGTACAACCCACATCGGGTCATTGGATTTGTACTGACAGCAACTACCAATATTTTCCAGAAAAAAGAAAAAAAAACCTTTGTGTAGTAAAGCCGGGTATAGAACTCTAAACCCTTGCTGAATTAAATAAATTTTACCCATTTGGCTTGCCATAGGAATCACAGCCCATAACACTCTGCTCACCAGGTGTCCCCACACTCAGCCTATAGGGGAGGAGGCACCAGTAGTACACCAGCCGCCCACCAGGTGGCCACTAACCTTGAGCTAGTGCCTGGCGACCTGTGGGCTGCCGTGACGTGACCCGGTCGACCTCTATTTGTGGCAGGTATCTAGCCTGGAGGAGTGGGAGGTACTGGAGAGGGGTTAGTGTCTTTATAGGCCCTGGTCTGTTTACAGGTAGAGCACTAGGACATTAGAAGGGCACCACTTAATCAAACAATCCCATTATATTCTTTACATTCCCACAGGGATTTGTTGATGCTCAGTAGCTACCATTACATTCCTGGCCTAGGGAGGATAATGATATTTTAGTATAAAATCCACTGAAGTTACCGATGGCCGCCTGGGCCACCCAAGAATAAGACATACCTGAAGCTCAGGGCTCTACTCAAGTTCCTATATCATTGTCTTGTGTGTACCTAACAACAGAGATAAAGCAAATTCCAAATATATTACTAACATCGATTTGTATATCTGCTGTTGAAAGTTATGCATTTGATGCTATGGCAATGAGCAAGTACATTATAGCTTACATGTATTAAAGCAATATCTATAAATTCTTCCCATTAACAAATAATTTGTTAAATATATAATAAATTCAATTCTACCTGCACCGTAAAATTTAACAGTAAATCTAAACAGTGAACTATCATAATTGAAAAGCCTTGCACCAGTGCAGTTTCTACAAGAGGTCCCAGGTGGCAGTATGGTGGTACACAAATGTACAAGGAAGCACTGTGAGAATTATGATGGATCTCTGGCAACTTTGGAATGAGGAGTGAACTGTTATTTTGACGACATGTTCTTACAGTGTGGAACATGGATTACGAAGTAGTCATTTTATTAGCAACATAGGGTTAGTGAATTTTCATGCATGCTCCAAAAGTTAACCGACCCCCCCCCCCCTCAGAAAAAAAAAAGTTTCTGAAATGTTTCCATACCCCTTTTTGTTTAATACTAATATGCAGAGGTTTTTGCTTAAACGGGGTTAACATCTTTCTGTCCAACAGCTGTCTGAAATTGTTTTCCTCCCAAAAAATCCACCAGCCCTCCCCCCTGTTGTTAAAATGGTCACTTCATTAGCTATCTTGAGTTCCAGTACCACTCTGTTAAATAATGGTAAGTGGTGGTCTTCGAATAAGCGCCGGTCTTGAATAAGCGTCGGGGGTACAGGGGTATTGAAAATATAAGATGCACTATAATCTTAGTATTGAATGAACACCGGTCTTCGATATCAAAGGGCCGGGGTATTGCCTGGTTGAAATCAATGAGTACCCCGGCGCTTATAGAGCCCATTACGGTATACGTATGAGAGTTCTATAATGAAGGTTCATATTGCTGTCAACATAAAGGGTAAGAGAAACACGTGCAGACACGTGCCTAGACCAGGTGGTGTACAGATACTGCCACAGGTGGGTGAAACCCTCATCTGTCTAATAATGCACCTATCTCCATCTACTGTTAACCCTTTAAGGGCCACTGATGCATTAATGCATCATGCCCATTGGCCATCATGATGCACTAATGAAGTGCTGGCGAGACTGCTCACCAGCACTTATTGGAGCGTCACGCCGCACCTATGGGAATATATGTATCAACCCTGTAGGGTTGGCATGATGCTCCAATGAAGTGCTGGTGAGCAGTCTCGCCAGCACTTCATTGGTGCATCATGACGACCAATGGGCATGATGCACTCCTGCTTTAGCGTCCCTTACAGGGTTAAACCTCTAAGGCCACATACTGCATTTATGCATTGTGTCCATGAAGACCATCAGTTGTTTTTTTTTTTTTGTTTTTTTTTTGTATTGTATTAACAGGGATAGGGATAGTGACAAGTTAGTGTGAGGCTAGGGATCACTGTAGTAAAACTTGAAAGGGAAGGGACAGGAAATTCCTAGGTCAACCCAATGATTTCCATCCATATAGTGTGCAGTTTTAAAGGGATTATATACTATACATGGGTGCTAGCAACTCTAACCAGATTATTTCATACAAAAACTTTTGCACACAAGAGATCGAAACATGCTCAATTAATCAAACCTGTAGTCATACCTACCAGACTAAACCAAGCCCCTGTATTATGCTATCCTATTCTCAAGTGTACAGCGTTTGCAAATTCTCCCATGGTTTTAAGTGCTCAGGCCTGGAATGCATTAAGTGTACCGGTGAGAAATAATTATGGAGGACTACGGTATCTTTAAAAACTCAGCCAAAAGTTTCATGATGGCTTCTATACCAACATAACCTAATCCTCCCGATAGATAGCACTTTTTTCTCTTCTTTTTCTTTTTAATGGGTGTCAAACTTGTTAATTGTTTATTGATTGTTGCCTGCCATTTCTCAGCGTTAACTGTTATTTTGTTCATAAATTGTTTCATCTTTGTTTTATATGTATTTATTGATAGCATCCCTCCAACAGTTTACTGATCAATGATGCTACCATTAACTTTGTTGACCAGTATCAATATGTATCCACAAGGATCATCTAACTTCAAGAATGCACTATGTAATTACTCGTTTGGTCAAATAAAAAGTTTAAATTGTTCAAAAAAAAGTTGTTTGTAAATATGTGGCAATTTGTTCTACTCTCTTTTTATATAGAATCAGTAACCAGTGTATCCAACGAGTGAATGTGAAAGGGAAAAGAGGTCTGCAATTAATTCTTACATGGGTATACCCGCAAGTCATTTCAGCTTGGGGTGCAGAGCAGCACCATCGATTTTCATCCAACCAAAGCTGTTCCAGGAAGGGCATGAATAAAATGCATCATGTGCAATATACATGAGTGGATTTCCTGTCATATCAAGGTAAGTCAATTTCTTCATACCACTGAAACTAGTTTGATGTATAATCTCCAGGTTCGAAAATTCTATAAATGGAGAGACTCCATACTGGAAAATTCAGCATTAAAGCCATATGATATTGAAGTCACATTTAGAAATGACATATATATATATATATATATATATATATATATATATATATATATATATATATATATATATCCACTGAAGAGCTGGAATCATCACAAAGTGATAAGTATTAATTGAAATAATAGGATTCCTTCGCAAGATAAGCTTCTTCAGTGAATGCAGTTTCTTAAAAAACAACAAAACTGAAGTCAGTGAGTCTATTTCCTTCAAGGTCCAGACTGACTAGAGTTGAAACATCTGAAAACATATGTGTGTCAATTAATCTGATAAGATTGTATGATATGTCAAGAATATAAAGTTTGTAGAACCCCTGGAATGAAGTTCCTCCTGAAGTCAGTTTATTTCTTGACATATTCAAGGTCTTCACATAGTTCAATGTTTGAGGTATCCACTTCAAGCCTTTTTTTATAACAGGAGACCGCATAATGCATGACACATACAATTATCAGGGGAATTTGAGATATCACATAGTGATTCATCATCCCCTGACAGTGGACAGTGTCTAATACAATCACAAATGTGATCTTGGTTCACACAAATATTGTCACATCTGCATTTGAGGAGATATTTACAAACTAGCTGATTACACAGATGCTCATCCTCACCAAATGCACAATCCATTATGCCATCACAGACAGCATAAATTGGAATGCAGAAACTGTCCGGACACTTAAATTCATTGTTTGTGCAAATGAATGCTTCACAGAATATAAGGTTTCCTCCATCAGGACAGGACTGCTGTTACAATTGAGATTGTCAGCAGACAATGATATAAAAGAAGATGTCCGATTAGAAAATGGGTTATGAGCCACACCATTTCTATCTGCATTGATCAAATTTTCATCAAAGCAACTTGGGCAGTCACAGTAGTCATTCTCAATCATAGATAAGGGAATACAATGGCCATCACCACATTGAAAGTACAAGTCCCCACATGAAAAATTATGTAAAAGGCATTGGCCACTGCAGTTACTCACAGAACACATCTGTGAACAATGCTCCTCATCTGAATCATTAGGAAAGTATATTCTGCCATCACACCATCGGTGGGCCGGAACATATGTACTGTCTTTGTATAAGTGCAGATTGGGCTTACTTTTACTTATTACATGACTTCTGTGATTTTGGGTGCTTTTTCTGGATATTCCCATGCACATACCTGTCGATATTGCACACCATGATGCATGCATCATGACTTTTGTAAGGAGGCATGTTATCCATGTAAGGAGGCATGTTATCCATGTAAGGAGGCATGTTATCCATGTAAGGAGGCATGTTATCCATGGATAACATGCCTCCTTACATGTCCGTACATGTCATATGTTACATGTTAAAACCTACGAAATTTTTCATTGCCAGGGTAGGGGTCAAACCTGCAGTCTCAGATCCCAAATCCAACTCCCTATGCATTGCGGCACAGGGACTGACGAGAAGTGGTTGGCTAGAACCAGGTCTCTATGATATAAAGCCACCCAGCAGTAGTGTAGTGTGAACATGTCCAGCACCTTGACCCATAACCAGGCCAGTCGTGCACAGTAGCAAACCAACGTCTGCCGGGCACCGAGGTGTGAGACCCGGTGGTGTAGTGGTAAGCTCATTGCACTCAGCTTCTACAGGTAGGCGGGACGAGTCCCGGTCTGGGCGCATATTTTTTTCCGCAGTACATAAACACACTATGGCAGGCTTTGAGTTCCGGGGAGGATAATTAAGGATAATTACCCTGCACCCCCGTGTAATTATCCTTTGCTAACACACACACATCATGAATTATCCATTGACTACTTGTTCCTTGTTTTATGTCCCTGTTTGACATAAAAAGGTTCTCAGCCTCATAAATAATATTAACCATTGGATATGATTCATTGCATGGGATAGATATCCAAGAAATATTCAAGGAATCTATGAAGACAGCCATGACACAAGGCTGATTGTCAATATTGAACGGTTGTTCTTTGATAAGACTGTATCTAATATCTTCATCATGAAGGTCCTCTGCAAATATGAAGCTGTCATCATTGAGGAAGGAGAAAATATCACTCTGTTTTATAGGGAGGGTCTTTTTTGTATAAAATGTGTATACACGATTCCATTGTTCTCTAATCACAGGATATCCACCAGTTGTTCTGAGAAAGCCACCCTGCAGAGAGATTATGGGTTAGACATATAAGGTCCTTTACCTTTCACCTTCCTCTGCATTAGATATCAAGAGTAAAAGAGGTAAACATATTGGAGAGCCAAATCATTCTTGCATACATGACATTCGACACACTATTTACAAAATGATACCCAGTAAGAAATTCATAAGCCCAAAATGTAACTGAATAACAGACCTTATGAATTAATCCAAGAAATATAGTTAGAGTGTGTTTGACAACTTTGAGATTTCCAGGAATGTTTGACGCTATTAGAGTTTTATTTTGAAAAGTACAATGATTGAATGCATCCCCCCAGACATACTCTGATGGACATGCATCTGTGACTGCTTAAATTGGGTCAAGCTCATGAGTTTGCAACAAATGAAAGGGGAAAAATCAAAAAAAAAATAAATCTGTCTTTCCTCATCATTTCTCAATTGCACTGAAAAATATAGGCCTTCAGGAACATGCATATCAAATTTCATCATATAGCCATGATTATTTCTTGGAAAATTATTATCATGAAAATACCTTGCAAAATCATGGTTTTTCCTCATTGCAAATAAGTTGGTATATTTTTAAATAAAAGTACCTGTTGCTAAGTAACCATTTGGAATAGAACAAAATGAATAGCACCATTGGATTCCTTGGCATTGATTTATGGGGGGTAGGTGACTTTATATTTTCCATAGGGTGATTATTAAGGAAGCTAGGGCCTATCATCAGTAAAACTTTCTTGAGCTTCATATGGTCTCATATGACCCCATATGACCTCATATGGCGTAACGGACGCGTAACAGACGTCCTTAACATGGTCGTTTTGTGACATTGATTTTAAAACCTTGTAAATATGCCCAAAATACATATTTCTAAGCTCTGAAAATGTTTATCAATATCTACATAAAATTTCCAATCGTTCTAGATCATTCACGAGTCTATGACTCTCTGCCTCATATTTTTAAATGATTTTCTTAGAATAAAAGTGACCAACAATTATTTTATTTGAATTTACAGGGAAACTTCCTGGAAAACATAGAAAATTATAAAAATGTCATAAAAAATATATGAATATATCGTAAGAATGTTAAAATCATCAGCTATGTTCTTACATGTGAATCTTATTTGTAACTATAACAATTTTAATCATATTTTCAAAATGAACTTTTGCTACTGCTTTTGTGACATGGTCAATGATAGAGTCTGTGGCATTCTCATGAACTTTACCCTTTTGCTGAAGATATCGAAAAGGTTCTATGACCATTATCGTTACCTCCATATTACATAAATCAAAAATCACAGAGGGATTTGATGTCTTTCTTATGCTCAAGGTCAAAACAGAGACATTTGTCTGTGTTGAGAACCAGAGAATGAATACCATATGGCATTCATTACTGTCTTGTCAAATTCAAATATATCAACATAATGAAGCTGAAAACAAGATTGATCAGGGGTGGAGAATCCTAGATGAACATTCCTATGAAAGGATGAAATATGAAAGATATTGGATTGCAATTCTCTGACACTAGACAACATTATTCTAAAAATTTTAAAACTGAAAGGACCGGAAATGAAACATTGATTTTTGCAGGGCTCTTGAAAGTTAGAGAAGTACACTTGTAACACTGTAGGGAAGTTATTCCTACTGGCTTTATGAAGAGTAATAGGCCAATGGGATGTCCATCACAATCCTTAAAACTAGTTCTTAATGAGAACTTCAACTCAGATGTTTCAAAGTTCTGATTTTTCTTGATATGTGAAACAATAACTGACCATTTGAATCAAATAATGTGAAAGAGGCTTGACATTGTTTCTTAGATTTGTGAATTATTTCATCTTCAAATAACAAAATTGCTCTTACAAAAAAGGCGTGTGATACCAGAGTACCTATAAAAACATCCATCTTACAAGTTCTTTAAGAGTACTTGTGTATCACCGAGGTGTGTCACTTTGGGATAAGTTAAGCCATGAAACACAGAGAATCACAAGTAAAAACGCCTTCAGGCATGCAATTACGGCCTTATATCCTCTTTAGTGTCTCCACTGCACTGTGAGCCTTTCATACATATGCGCTAAAATTGAAATGTAAATAAGTTCACCTCTTACTATAATACTTAATTGAACGACATCTCATTATAATAATGGCAATCCCTATTATTGATACTTCAAAAGTTTGGAACTATGGTATGTGACTGTTATGAGAATGATAGTTATGTTATTGTTTAATAGAATTATATGTATCATATCAACCATGTCACACAGACTGAGGACCATTGTAATCATCGTGTGCATGGAAAAACGTCCCATCGGGACGAATTGACGCAAGAAATAATAATAATAATAATAAACAGATGCCCCAACAAGGTGCAATAAGTCACTGAAAGTTAGTTTCGAGTCTACAAAGACATCATCATTATCGATTGCTTTGCAAAAGAACCTGTCAACCCGTGATACAGTCCTCCTTAAGTGAATTTTAAATTGTAGATTTGTTAGACCTTTTGGTGCGTAAAGTAGTATATTAGTACCTGATTCAAAAATGTCAAAGCCCTTTTTCCAATAAACTGGTGTATTTCCTTGACAATGGTGGATGTTACTCAAGGCTACACTTACAGTACTGATGAACTGGACTCCACCTAATGTGCAATCAGGCACTTCATATCCTAAATATGCAAGTTCTGTGATCTTATAGAATTTGGCTGCACGAAAAACTGCAAAGAAATTAAACTCTAAAACATTACTGTTATACAGAATAAAACCCTCTCTTATATATTTTATTAGGATTTTTGTTTTAAAGATATCTGGTATGGCTGTTGTGAGGCTTATGGGGGAAATCATAATCACCCGTATATGCCGTACAGCAGTATGCCATTCTAGAACAGTCTTATTACAAAGACCAATCACCCGTATATGCCGTACAGCAGAATGCCATTCTAGAACAGTCTTATTACAAAGGCCATTGAAATTATGCTTGAACAGCAAGGGCAAGAGTTCAGAAAGTCCATCATAGACATGACTGACACCTCCTGCAGAACCTTCACAGGAAATTGATATTTGCTCTGTCTTTTCATGATAACCATAGTACATTACAGATACTGTCATTTTAGTAGTGTAAGTAAGGTCCAGGATGAGACTAATATTGTTTCCTGACAGGTATTCACTACAAGGTGGTTTATAACCACAATGCACAGTTATTGTATCATCCAATTCAGAATTCCAATCATGAATCTCTAGCCTTTTGTATCTACAGTCCTTAGAGAGGGACAGTCTGAATTCGCTCACTGTGATATTTATGATAAACTTTGCAGGAACACTTAGCACAATGCTGTATCTTCTGATTAAAGGCTTAGGTTTTAGTACAAGGCTTCCACATGGTTGTTTCAGATATGGGTTTTGCACATCAAGAATATTTATGGATCCTTGTTCAACACAGCTCTCATATTTGTTACTAACCCCATCATTCAATTTGACTACCACACCCAGTAGAGTTCCTTTTGTCATCTGGTGAAGTTGGTAGTCAAGAAGGGAATCAATATGCTTTCCATGTCTTTGTTGTTTCTATCATATACCATTTTATTATTCCAATTATTTTAACATATAACTGTATTAATCAAAGAATATATAAGAAATTAATACATTGTACTTCCATGTGAGTGTTCATGCCCCACTGCACACCAGCTAGGGCAAAGATACATAAGTTACATCACCAAAGGAACCGACCTCATGGTCCACTGCAGAATATAATGATCTAATGGTTGAAGCAGACCGACCTCATGGTTCAGTGCACAATATAATAACTTGTAAGTGAATGCAACCGGCCGTCACGGGTGTCTGGGCACCGCTGACGCCGTCATGGGTGTCTGAGCACCCCAAAACTGAACAATAGGTTACATAAGTAACAACGCCATAACCTCCTGGTCGCTCTAGCGTCAACCTAGGTCAAATATGCATTTATGAAAAGGCCATAATTAGACGGTCAAAATGAGCCCAAGATCAAGGCGGAACTCCCATTATTAAGGAAGTTACGCCACCGAGACTATTTCAACTTTCAAATAAGCTACAGACAAACCAGCGCAAGTTACGCACCCAGAAAGCGGGCGGTGGTAACTTGACATATTCAAGTCCATGCATGCGCGAGATGAAGGCTGTAGCGGCGTAAACGACCGAGATATGAGGGTCTGAACATGCCATACCAACCAAGACAATGGGGGACATGGCGGTGTCCATGGGGGTCCTGTGTGCACCCAGTGAAAGACTCCCCTCAAACAATCACAGAGTTAGGCAGATGCCACTGGCTCCAGTCAGTCTGAGGGGCCAAGCCAGGAAATGGTACTTATACCACTGGCTGCTCCCTCTAGAAGGCAGAATCACCAGAACCACCCTTGAGGTAACATCTCCAGTCAACTCTCCTGCTACCTGCTATAGCTCTATACTATGCTGGGTTAGACTATACCAGACAGGCATAGGGCTAGACCACTAGTGGCCAGAGGCTATCTTCTACAAGACACCTACCAGAGGGTAAAGTTACACAGTTAAGCAGCTGGTCAGGAGCTAGGTGTGGGAACCCACCTAGGACCATACTGGAGAGTGTATTATTATTATTATTATTATTATTATTATTATTATTATTATTATTATTATTATTATTATTATTATTATTATTATTATTATTATTATTATTATTATTATTATCATCATTATTATTATTATTATTACTATTATTATTATTATTATTATTATTATTATTATTATTATTATTATTATTATTACCTCACAAGGGGAGTGGAACAGAACATTATACCTTATAAACAATTGTATATTTACTGTGTGTGGAAATTACCTGCATATTAAAAGGTGTATGATTGATATTCCTACATGTCTGCCTAAAGCTGAATAAACCAGTGATAACTGGAAATAACACTGATAAGAGCTTGATATTCTTACTCACTATATACCACTAGTCATATGATATTTCTCATATGACAACTTGATCATGCACAATCACTAGTATGACATTTCCATATGAAATGCTTCGGAAATATTCAACATTTATTCTAAAGTGACTTCCCCCCTACATCAATACCAAGCAATCCAATTGGGCTATCCATTCTATTCTATTCCAGATATGCTCTTTTAAGTTAAAACAAAAACAAACTGCTGGTCAATAAAGAAAAATCTGATTCATAGAAATGGATGAGGACAACAGACAGCTTGGTGGAGGATGGAGGGTTGGAGGGGGCGGTCCAGGCACTATTTGGGATTGCTGAAAAAGGGGGACGGTCAAAGTCCACCTTACCCTCTCAAGTAGGGTGGTTAGATTTCAAGATAACTGAGACATAGGGCGGTAGGGTGGCAGTTGTGGGTGACTCACATAGAGTCAGAGCCCCCCCCCCCCTGCAGGGTGGCCACTTAGCTAGTTTGGACAATGGTAGATACACCAGAGATAGTACACAATTGCCTCTTGAGCTTCGGTGGTTCCTTGTAGTTAGGACGCCAGTGGTGACGTCCCGGTGACGTCTAGAACAGCACCATACAGGGAATAAAAATTATCACCACGGAAGAAAGCAAATGAGGAATTTGTTAATGGTTGGATCAATCAGACAAGGATTTTAGACCAGCCAGTGCCAAGCATAGGAAGTGCACTGCTCTGCTGCAATAGGAGCCTGCACCATATTAGATACCAGGAGGCCATTTCTCAATTAACACACTACGACTGCTCACCTTCAAGTCGTAGTGGGGACCCTGAATTTAGTGACACTACAGTATTGGTGAGGTGGTCATGTAGTGCCTGCACCAGTGCGACTACTCTACCAAATGCGATGTGATGACTACATTATCATAAGTGCTGATTGCACAGAGCAGCTGTAGGGCAGCGAACTAAGTTTTGGGGTTTCAAATCGTAGTGACTGTGTGCAGCCAGAGTGGTTTAAGAAATGGCCCCCAGAGATAGATATGATTGGCAGAGGTGGTCAAAGCAGAAAAGAGGGGGTTTTGTGATGAGTAAGAGTTAAGAGTTGTGGGAGAGAGAGAGAGGGGGGGCGTATAATTGATAGGATTTATGGCTGGAATGCATGGTGATTGGCGTGTGGCATGGGGGGGGGGGGGTGAAAATTGAAACCACATGTACAACATGAGTTTCTAGTGGTGGTATAAAACTGTCTTCCTCTAGGAATAGGTATGGATTCCTATTGGCTGTAGGTCTGATAAAAACGACAGGAATTTTTACCAAAACCAAATTGTCTCGTGAAGATTTTGCATGTGCTGTGATACATCGTTTTTTGTGCAAGCATAGCCCCTTGCAGTCCCTTATAGAATCTGGCAAAGTCAAGGTGCACCTTATGGGCGAGGACATACACCAGGAGAGCCTTATAGGAGTGATCATTTTTTAACAATAGGGGGGGGGGCTGGTAGGTCTGGGGCGGGGGTCAGAATTTTTTTTCGACCCCTTGACCAGAGGGGTCAAAATAATTTCACCTGTTTTCAGTGAAAAAGCATGCGTGTTACTATAGGTTAAAAAGGCACTTCGCATGAGATTTCTGGCCCCTCGTGATGGGGGGGGTCAACAGATTTTGACCCTGGAGAGTAGGGGGGTCAGAATTTCTTTCACATGTCCAAGCGCAAACCTACTGCCCCCCTCCCGTTGTTAAAAAATGATCACTCCCTTAAAATGTACGAGCTCAGGATGTGTAGTATATACACGAGGTGCATCAGGTATTACCATCATATTTTTCCATCTGCATTTTTTCAATAACACTTTATAGCTACATCTACCGCAAATACTGCCATTTAAAATGTCGCCTATGCATAGGGATTACATCACCTGCGTCCTGTAGGATCATGCCCAAGTCAATGTGCATCTTATACACAAGAATTTTACATACCATAGTGGCCTATGTCTCTGTATAATCATCCCGCCGCGGATAGATTTCAACCCGCCTCTACCCCCGGCCCTTATTCAAGACCGGCGCTTATTTACAACTTAGTTTATAGGGCATTATCCAATTTAAATGCTTAGCTACATTACCCCCAGCGCTTATTCAAGACCAGTACTCATTCACATACCCGGCCCTTTTACAGGCCACTACGGTAATAGACTACAGTACTAGAATGACCAGATTTTGAACCCCAATTTTTAAAAGGTGCGTCTATAAGATTTTAGTCCAACTCACTCAGTACGCATCTTACAGATAGGGAGCATCCTAGGACTTAAGGTGCCCGGGTTAAGGTGTTAGGATTCTTAAAGAGCTCTACCGTCTGGGAGGAGGCAGGAAGGAAGGAGGGGGTCGTGGCACTGCACAGATTACCCACCAGGTGGTACCACCTGATGTAGGTTCCTTACCCATGATGCCTTGCACTGTCACGTGATAAATGGACGCTATAATGTTATGGCACTAGCAAGCTACAGGAAATCCATAGTATTTAGGCTCTTATAGAGCTTATCTGACATGAGATAGATGGTTTATTTTAGTCTAAATGGCAGAGAACCCCATGTTGAACATGTATCCTTGTAGGAAATAAAAAGAAAGGCTCATGTATATATGATTCAAAACAGATAGTGTTTGAAAGGTACCAATATCTAGTACCATGTTGCCCACCCACTGGCTCACAACTCCTAGACTTTTTCGGGGGGGGGGGCACTCTCCGAGGTTTACATACAATGTCCAAGAAGTTCAGATATTGTACGACCTGAAGGGAAAGAGGCTATTGAATTTTGGGGGCATTGGCTCTCGAGGGCCCTTTATGGGGGGTGGCCTTTAGACAAATTTGAAGGAAATTAAATGGAGCATTTTTTTATATGCCCGGTCGCTATGTTAAACTTAAATACGAAAAAGCTACAATTTATAGGCTTGGCCATGAATTCCTCTGCAGGCAGTCAATGTTGGTTTCTTTCGGCAGATCATAGTGTAATATAACCTGGGTACAATTAGCACAATGGAAGTTGCTAGGGTTAAACCTAGACGGTTTTGGGGTATATTGTATCACCTTTTAATTGGTTAGGGTATTTAGCCTGGTCCCTCAAATCAGAAAGGCTCCTAAATTTTCAATATTTGCTCCTGTGATAAGGGTACTAAATCCCAGGGCCAGCACCCACAGGGGAACTGTTGGAAAGATATCTGGAGTCCCCCCCCCCCAAGTCCATTGAGCCACTGCACTGAAATGGGGTGCTGAATGGTGTATGGTTCCACCGTTAACCCCAATACTCCCTCCCTTTCTTCACCAATTATACATAGATTTAACATGACAGTAGCTGCAGGTGGAGCCAGACCCATGTCTGGTGGTTCTAACTTATGCCACCCAAGCTCAGGTCGGTGGTTCCCAGTTTATAACATAAAAATGGTTTTTAGTCCTAGAAAAACATTTTTTCATACGTATGTTTCGCGTAAAAGACGGCATACTTTAAATGTGACGGGCAAAGATTTGGCAAACAGATCTCATTCTAATGTTAAATGACTTTTTTATGGCAATTAAAGATTTTGCTATATCAAAATAGTGTAGAAACGTTAACTAATGTTTTTGAAAGTGACTCTTTTTAAACTTAATTTTTGTAGATCTAGACGTTAGATAACCTTTTGTTTGAACTCTTTTCCACCTACAAATTAGAATCCTACAACCCTAGAAACATATAAGAATGTTAACAAATGTGTCTTTTTGATTTGTTTTGTTTTGTTTTATGTGTCTCTCATATTGGTCAAGTCCGTGCTTTAGTAGAATATTAGATCTTTACTTTTGACAGTTGAATGTTAATAAGCAGGAAGTAGTAGCTAATACTAAAGTACTTAAGTGGAACGTACGTACATTAGCATTGCAAGCTTTCAAATGCATGTGCACAGGTACCATTAGCTTTATAAGATATTTAACTCTAAATCTTCAAGATGCACCAAAGATGTAATGGTAAGTCTGCTCGCCATCACTTCATTGGTGCATCATGACGGCCCTGAATGAATGTATCAACCCTGGGTCGGCATGATGCATTAAGGAAGCCAAAGCGAGTTACTCACCACAGGTCCGTAGCCAGGCTTCACTGTGGGGGGGGGGAGCTCAAATTTTTTAGGTGGAACTCGATAGAAATATTCGAGTGGTGAAGCGACAAAAATCGCAAGCAAAGCGCAGCGACAAAGCTGGGCATGCTCCCCTGGAAAAACTTTGAAAAAAAATATGCAAAATTGGTGATTTCATGTCCGACCCTCTGTTATTTCCACTGGCCCATGATAAGTTCTGCCCTTTCATGCTCATGATGAGTTCCGCCCAGGTCCAAGTTCCTTCCTTTGAGTCATGCCGAGCAGCAGTACTACTCAAAAGAGTTCTGATAAACCAATACATTTTCTATGGAATTCAACTCACCCATATCAAAATAGTTCTGCTCCTTTCAGAAAAATATGTGTCACAGTTTAAAACCAAACAAACAAAAAATCTGGGAGGGTGGAATTTTGCTCCGGGGGGGGGCTCGAGCCCCCTGAGCCCCCCCCCCTCTGGCTATGGGCCTGCACCAGTGCTGCATTCCTGTATCCCTAAAATGGTTAATATTTTAACCCTTTAAGGGCTGCTGATGCAGGAGTGCATCATGCCCATTGGTCATCATGATGCACCAATGAAGTGCTGGCGAGTCTGCTTGCAACTAGGACCAGAGAAGATTAGCTAAAGTAAGGAGTAAGCTTTAGTATCTAGGTGTTTTGGGAGATAGCCTTACTTCAAGATGCTTTGGATATAAGAGATAGGCAGTATGAGTGATAGGTAGACTAAGGGATAGGCAGTATGTGTGATAGGCAGAGTAATGCACAGTTAGAATACTTGTCAAATTGGGAGATAGGCAGACATTTGGAAATGTGCATTGAGGTACTACCTCTGGTTTACACGTGTCTATAAAGACTTCTCATCATTTTGAATATTATTTTTGTACATCTTTAAAATATTTTCTTCATCAAACCTCATTTTTGGGTACTTTTGGTCAATTTCTGAAAATCATGATCAGAAAATTTGGATTCATCAGGATTTTCTGGTCTAGGTGGTTCCTTCTTCCTTTTTAATATCACCCTGATAAAGGAATACCACAGCTCCATAAACCACCTAATCCTCTACAGAAATCAACAATGAAGACACAGGGGCACCTAGTTTCATGGGGGGGGGGGTAGAGGGGGGTGGCCTGTCACACTCTACCCATAGACTATGCTCTCAGTGACCTCTCCTATAGTATAAACTTCTTGCTCACAGGGTGAAAGGCGGACTGTGCTTTGATACGTCATGTCCAATTGTCATCATGATGCATGAATGCAGCTCTGTATTGTAGCTCAGAAGGGCTACATTCATGCATCACACCAACACTTCAGAGTTGATTTACTCCCGGGGAATTGGTTTGACGCACCAATAAAATGCTGGCAAAATGTTGATTCAAAACAGACTCTGAATTCCCATCTCATAACTGTGAAAATCCGCACATATCTTTATTGATTATCGAGCTGCATGAAAGCATTCCCCAGTGAGTGGTATCCAGTCCTGCCGCTAGAGGGCCATAGGGTCACGGACCCGCTGTCTGCCAAGCCTCACAGGGGTCTTTTGCACAAGGGGGATTGATCTAATGAGAGGAAAATGATAGCAAAATTCATGATAAAATCATTGTACGAGTGACTATTTCATAACCTACAGGGCAGGTTTAAGCAGATGTCCCTCCGTGACACTTCCTATTTTAGACTCTGGAATCCACATCTAAAAGAAAAAAATCAATTTTTTTGGTGGGAATTTGGTGCCAGACATAAAGATCAATTCCCACCAAAAGAAATAATTTTATTCTTTTAGCTGTGGATTCCAGAGTCTAAAATAGAAGTGTCACGGAGGGACAAAATGGACCTATCTGCTTGGACCTGCCCTACAGCCACACCTCGCATATACGGGACTAGCACATTGCTAGTGATACGAAAATCGGCCATTACAGTACCACTGTGACTTGACTTTGACGACTTCAATAAAGTATCCTTGAATATAAAGCATCTCACATACAAGGCCCACCTTATATATGGGATAGTATGCTAGCTTATTAGATTGATTGGTCCCAATATCATTCCATACACTTTGCAGCATTTTATTTTTAAATCCAGATGGCGCTCTTGATAGATCCTTTCACTACTATAATTGCAAGCAAGGTTGCTCTCACTATCTTAATTTCATGTCAGGCCAAATATGATAATCATTATGATATTTTGATTCATATATAGCGCATATGATATATTTCACATATTGTGGTATACCCCCTAAAGGAAGTTGATACAGTTCCTCAGCAACTCTGTTTTCCAAAAGACCCCCGGAGTATATTATCATCCACCCACCTTGGAAGCACGTGTTGGAGATAGGGAGCATGGATGGCGGAGGGGGTCAATAGACATGTGGTATGGAGTGGTTATCATGCCCAGGTGGATGCGGTACGCTGCCCTCCACTTCCTACACTTACCACCAATAAAGTGAGGGTTGCATTTGAGCAGGGGAGAAAGGGGCTAAAATGTGATGTCTCAACGGCTATACATGCCTGAAATCGATCCAGGAACATGGAACTTTAAATTTCTGAGACCTTATTGCGATTTGGGATGTGGGCACTTTCTTAAAATCATCAGGAAGACATGGTCAAACTTTCTTAAATCGACAGGAGTATTGCATGTGCATTTCTTAAAATTAACTTGGGACACGCTGCTCAAGGGGGGGGGGGTCAATGGCCTAAGGGTGGGAGGGGTCGGGTCAGCAAGGGCGCAATGTGAGTTGTAACGTCTGTGAAAAAGCGAGACATAGCCTTAATTAGACCTGGTTATATTAAGTATTAAGTTAACAATGAAAGTATAGGGGCTCGTGGAGCGTCTTATATGGTTTAAGCTCCCTATTCGAGAGGGCAGATCAGTCGGTGTGGTGACCACCGGTAGGACCAGAGGTCACTTCGATCTCTGGCCACTATGAGGTGGTGGCAGCACTGGTCGTCACTGCTCCAGTCCCTACCTGGGACCGCGTAGGGAGTACAGTCGGCTACTGGCTAAGGCCAGAGCAACACCTGTTGAGCATCAAGCTATCCTTATTGCACCACTTTGAATTCATGTGACTCATGAATAAACATGTGCCAGTTGCACTAACCCGAGCTAACTTGTCTGGTTTTACTTGATATTATCATATCTCGAACCCAACCGAAGTTACATATGAACTCGAACCATTAATTTACCCACCACATATCTATATCTCCATGCTTACACTGAGAGGTGCATAAATGATAGATAATTACAGAAGGCAAGCTTATAGGCGACTATCGATACAACAGAGGGCTCCAGAAATAGATAGTGCACCTACTGAGATAACACTTGATCCTAGGCCTATCTATACATGCTCAGACTGTACTACATGTACAGGAGTAGTGTCTAGAGTGGAAGTCTGTTTGTACATGAGATTAGAAATCACTTCATGACTCGACAACACAACATGCTCCATAGGAACCATTAGTATAGGGTCCTCATGTCCCATGTCAATTTTCAGATACTTCTATTGCTATGTCCGGGGCTATGTCTTACTCCAGGTTTTGATAATTACCCATGTTTTCTTGTCAATTTTGATAAATGTCAATGGGAATCTGTCGATTTTAGGCAAATACCTATCACAGTTTTGGGAGAACCTTTCTCATATAATTATCTTAAAGTTCCTCCCAACTCAACATTTATAGTTCTATTGGCCTAAAAGTGGGTTGCAGCTTTTGTGCCGATATTCTCGTGTTTGCCTTAGTTCCTGAAGTAAGGTATTCTTTATTCTGATAACAAATGCTAGATCACTTATGGCAATCTATATTCAATACATATATCTATGCCTAAATATAGTGCCTGAGAAGAAGAATATCCGACCTATCCCTTTTGGCCATGTTATCAGAAATATAGGATATATGGGAGACCTAAATTATTGCATCTTGCCCCCTCCATTCGCTAATCCGCTGGTTCTAGGCTATACCAAAACACTCAAAACCTACAATTCCTCGAACCAGCAGGGGGCTAGCTAGCTACAGGATTTGGTTAATTAGGCCGTGAGAGGGCGCTACGAGCGGCGGACATGATCCATTAACAGGAAGTTATCCTCTATATCAATGTTTTCTCTGCAAGCTAGGCATGTCGGGTAATGGCGGGGTGACTGATAAGGATTAGGGTAACAGGATGGGATGGGTGAGGGGGAGGGAGGGAGGGGGTGCAGGGAGAGCGGATTAGGCTGAATGGCTTTAGACAGGGATCGAGAGAGATTAACCCTTTAAGGTTTTATTCTCGGGAGCAGAACTCTGGTTGCTAGGAACCTGACAAAGGGTCAAATTATATAGGCAATGTACTAGAAAAAGTAACATTTTTGCTTTTTTCTTTTCTAATATTGGGATTAGAAAATAGTGCATCAAGTATGTGGTGCACATTTTTAATATCTTGCAGACTTTGTAATGCATTTTGCTGTGGGGTATTTAGATCTTTTCTGATAAGGATTTTAACACTTATTCTAGTACATTTCCTATATAAAATACCCCTTCATGAGGATTCTTAATCGATAGGGAGATAAGCCTGATAAGGGTCGTGCTGGTTGTTATGACGTCACTGCTGCTCCCAAGAATAGTGCATTTATGCATAATGCCGACCTTTGGGGCTAATACACTCCTTGATCATCATCATGATGATGTACCACTCACAGTGGCGGGTTTAGAGGGGGCACGGGGCCCCAACACCCCCCTTTTCCCCTGTGCTATATCAGAATGCTATATAAGCTGCAGCTGAGACTTTGAAAGGTTCACTGAGAAAATATTCTTACTCACTTGAGTCTGTATCCAGACTCTGGCAATGTCGCCAAAATGAGTATGATTTGAGACTGACCCTGTGGATGATACTCAGACAGAGCCAGAGCTCAGCCTGGACCAGCCTCATGATCTGCATGAGTATCACACCAGGCTCAGGCTGGACCAGCCTCAGGATCTGCCTGAGTATCACCCTAGGCTCAGGCTGAGTTTCAAATCATACTCATTTTGGCGACATTGCCTGAGTCTCGATATAGACTCAAGTGAGTAAGAATATTTTCTCAGTATTGCCATACCATCCTATAGGCTATGTATGTAAACCCCTTGTACAAGCTGCACCCTAGCCTGCCCTCCGGAAGACTCTACAGGAGTCTAGAGCCATACCCAATGGGTTCGCCATTTTGATTTTCACTGACCAGTTAAGGTACAACCCGGGGGGCACTCTGAAATTTATGGATACAATCTGTGTACATCACCTTAAACTTGGTACCCCTTTTAGCGGGTAAAAAAACACCCCCCTTTTGGCAGGATCCTCGCTAGCTTAGAAAACTAAACTCTCATCTTCATGCCACTGTGAGGCACGGAAATGAGAGTTTAGGTTTCTAAGCTAGATCCTCCTAAAATTTTGGATGAAATCATACCCCGTTTTTGTAAATTAAGGTGTTTCCCACACCTTAATTTACAAAAACTGTACCCCTTTGGGTGTGTTATCCGATCGACCCTAGCAAAACAGGGCAGTTTTTTTTTTGTGTTTTTTTGACAGGACCATAGTAACTTACTTAAGTAACAACACTAATTACACAATATATAAAAATGCCTTATTTGATCGCTGGTAACATCCCAGGTAGCACACAAAAATTTGCCAATGTTGGTCCGAAGCATCGGGCCAATGTTGCATGGGCCAACATTGGCTGCCCATCAGGCCTACGTAGGCCCGACCAGTGGCATTTGCCAACCAAATGCCAATATTGGCCCAATGTTGGCAGGACATCGGCAAATGGTCGGCCCCTGGCCTACGTTGGGCCTACATTGGCATTTTGTTGGCAACGTCGGGCCTACATAGGCAGGATGGGCAGCCTATGTAAAGCAAAATTTTCAAGCTGTGAAGCAGTGAGGAAAGTGCCAGCTAACTCGACCTGGGAAAAGAATCTTTCAACAAAAACATTTTAGGATCCTTCCAAAAAGTTCATATTTACCTTTTCTTTTATTTATACTTTGCTAAAATATTTTATAGCCTCAAAAATCGTCAGTCATGCTGAAATGGCCGCCATCTCGGATCTCAACTCAAAGAGATCGGCACCCCCCATGGATTAATTCATACATGAATCTGCTCATGAATCCTCAAGATCTTTAATTTGATAGGTCATATGTTGAGATGTGATGAATAGTTCAAGAGATAGGGCCCTGGATAGGGCCTATTCACTGAAACCTCCGAGAGTATCTGCTTGGAGAGTGCTGTTGTTATGTTTTTTTTTGACGCAACATCACATCACTAAGCAACGTCATGTTACTAGGAAACGTCACATCACTAAGCAACGTCATTGAGCCTTCACTTTGCCGACAAATTACGGACAATACAGGCTGCCCTTTGCCGACAACCCCCACCCCCTGACTACTGCTCCAAACTCTAAAATTGGCAGACCATATTTTGGAAAGACATCCAGCTGCTGATTACTGTTGGGTCATCTTGTTTTAAGATTGTAAAATCATGAAGGCATTGGTTGTATTCCATATTGCCTTGTAGATAGGGGAATGGTCTTTTTTGATCAACAGGATGGGGGTGTGCTTGCGGATGCGTGAACATTTTTTTTTTGCTCCCCTTTTAACTGTAGTGGTACAAATCTTTTTACACCCCCTTTAAACCCACCACCAATCCTGTTGATAAACTACTACCACTCCATTATATATGTATATTGACCGACTATTGTGGCCACATATATCCTCTCAGATTCACCTTGAAATTATGTTTCTTTTGATATAATAATATAACATGCCTATATTGGACAGGAGGAAAACTCCTCCCCCCATCCCCCCACCCCCCCCAAAAAAAAAAAAAGGGGGGGGGGGAAATCCGACCTCCCGACCCGAGCATTGCAGCTCATGTAACTGGAAACACACCTTTATTTTTCTTTTTTAACCTTATGGCTATTTTCTGGAGGTGGACGTCTCGATGTAAGTGGCCGTCTTTAGGTCAATCTACCCTATGTGGGGGTAACCCACATCGAGTGCTTTTCACATTCCTCATAACCCCTCATAACACCTCATAACCCTAGGTAAATATATTATACCATGGTGAACCATATAAACACACATGACTGACTCACCGTATCAGAAATCTTACAGCTCTTAGATATAAATGGGTGCCAATTGGGGCTGCTATTTGTCAGTCCAGGGGGAAATGGGGAACTCCCATCAAATTTGAAAGATGACATTTTCTGTCATGACTGCTCAAAAGAACATTTACTTTGGGGTTTACTGGACTGATCCAATTATTTTTATTTCATGAGTTCGCTCCTGGAGTGTTTACTCTTCAGTCAATATTTAAATCTAATCGCCATCGACAGAACCCAAGTAGGTCTCTATTTCACTGGATTAGATGGGTCAATGTACGATTGGGTTCCTCAAATATAGATTCCTGGATTAGCGTGTATGCCAGGAATTAACACAAATACGCCAAGGCAATGGCATGTATATAGAAGATATAATTGTTCAATTATTACTCTAAGAAATAACTATTGAATTTAGCAGGCATGCATTGAACTGTGAACCACCTTACTTGCAATGCAGTGAAGCAGTGTAGTTTTACCATGAATCCCCAGATGGCAGCACAGTGAAGCACTGTGTTACAAGGGACCTCTGTGAAAATAACGGTGAAATCTTCGACCCAAAGTTGCCCACCGTTGATTTGAGGGTATATTATTTACAGTGTACACCTTCCTATTCTTCACATTTCCCCTGGACCCCCTTTCTTCCCTTTCTCCCCTTGTCCCCTCTTCTTTCCTTTTCAGGGCCAAAAACTATATCTATAGTTAAATATATATGGTGTATTCTAGACCAGACCATCATTTGACTCCAAAACATTGATATTTATCCCATAACACCTACATTTGTGAAGGGGAAGCACAGAGATCTTTACTTCACCATTACACATCTTCAAGATATCAGGGCATACCTATAATGCCCCCTTTTTAACCTATAGGACATTATTGCAGAGCAGTGCAAAAATCACCCCTAGCTTTGTTTACAATATCTTTTCTTTTTATCTTACTAACACTAGTTATGTCAAGACGTGCACCAGAGACCGGGCTTCCCAGCTGCTGAGTAGGTTTTAAGTCTCAGAACTATGCCTGGTGGGTTTCAGTATCTTTGACACTAAAAGCAGCAATTCCAGGAAGATGTCTGGATTAAAAACATCCCAAACTTTCCCCATGTACATGTACTGCCTCTTCCTGCCCATGCAGAGTCGGGCTCCCTAGTACATGTAGCTCTCACTGCCACGACACCCCACCGTCAGCGTTCCCATAGAGGGCGCCATTGTTTTGACAAGGTCAATGACGTACTGGCAGGTAACGGACGCTGCAGCAGTACAGACTGGTTTCGGTTGCCCTTCCTGTCACCAGATGGCGACACTGCATCATGTGACGTGTACGCTGGTGCCCCTATAATACGTCTAATGAGAGGACGTGACGTGTGTTGACAAGTAAAATGGTTATAATGGGTAGATGACAGTGGTAGGGTGGTGGGGCATGGTGCCAATAACAAAATCACTATTAATTACCCAACGCCCTTTTTTGCGTCTCATAAACTTGGCGGGAAATCAAAATGTCGTCTGCTATGTAAATGATGTTTGTCTTTTGTAAATAAGTGATCTAAGGAGTATACAATGTATACACAAAAAAAATTGCAGGATCACCAGGGTCTTCTCAGTGAATAGCATGAAATAAACGACTTAAGCCCTTTGCATCTTGGCAACTTTATTTGGCGATGGCAGATGTCCCTATCTGACAATCCTTGAGTGAGAGATCGAAATTGTCAACATAAGCATAGTAGTTGTCAACCTAAATAGTCAATGTCAGCTCTGACAATTTACATTTGACAGGTTTGGCCTCTTTTTGTTTATGCTACTAACTTTGAAGAATCTTTTTCAGTGTAGAGTAGGCCTACCATAAATCTCCACCTATAAGCCGCAGTTTGTAGACCACTTGAGGGGCCTGGGTGGCTAGTAGCATCGTGTTGAAGTCAAGGTGCACCTAATTGTAAGCGGGGTTTTGACACAAAAAAAAATAAAGGAGTAATAAACTTTAGAATTTCAATCATCAGGTGTGGGCTGGAGAAGCTGAGGAATGGCCATACATGTTTTTGAATTTGGTAAATCGATTGATTAAAACAATAATGATTCATTCTGAAGTCTGGGTGCGCTTTAGATCTGTTAGAGCACCTTATATGCAAGGTGATACATCTCATGAGTGTGAGGGTCTGCCAGGCAGGGCCTGCTCAGATGGCTTAGAGCACTACAGTGGGTGCTTATCTATCAAACATGATCTGTTTTCACAGTGTATGGAATATAAAGTAGGTCAGGGTTTGTTCTTAGAGTTGATATAGAAGAGTGAGAATTGTGACTGATCTGTTTGTATGTACTAAACCTGTAGGGGCCCACTGATGCATGCATTAGTGCATCATGCCCATTGGTCGGCATGATACACAAAGTGCTAATTAGGCTGCATAGGTGCATCATGCCAGCCTCGTAGGGTTGGTATGATGCATGCATGTTTCCTTGATGAGTTAATCCCAAGTGATGCATTCATGCATCAGGGAAACCAATGGGTATGATGCTTTAATGCACTATCGGCCCTTCAAGCACTAAGGGGATATGCTTTTATAGACTCCAGTCTCCTGGTTGTTGAGGTATTGGATTCATACTAAGTGTAGGTCATGTGAGGTCTGTTGCTACTACATCTATTTGGATGTGGAGGTCTTGGATCATTGTTTATTCATAAATCTGAGTAACTATAGATATTATATGTAGCAGGAAAGTCAGAAGACTGGATTGATTCCTAACATAGGGAGCCTATTCATAAATTTTGCTGAATTATTCATATTCTTCATTTTCATGAATTGAGTGAGTGTCCTGATTGTGAGAACGGTGCACAATTCTGAAAAAAAGGGAAATGCTTGCCACATTTGAACTCTGGCAAACTTTCTGTTTGACAAATTTTGTATGAGTCTGAGTTTGACAACATTTTATTCGCTTTCTCAATTCCTTGGTCTCCCCTACTCGCAAACAAGGGATGACCAGTCCCATACAGAAAATGTATTTACAGACAGAATATAATAGAGATATATGCTGTGTGTAGGTAACTAGTTGATTTGACATTTTAGAAAACTATTACTTCCATATAGGTATCCTAAAATGTGTTTTATGAATAACATAACACGAACTGAAGAGGTTATTTCAAAGGAATATTTTGAGGCATGCATGTTTTATCCCGTAGTGGGTGATACAAGTTGGTGAGAGTTACAATTTTCGCACTCTTGATTTGATGACATTTCACTCTCTTCAAAATTGTGAATAACCTTCCAGGACATATCGCCAGAGGGGTGTTTCATAAGAAAAGTCATATTTACCACGAGCTACAAATTTTAAGACAGCCAATTTACAACTGCTAAACATGTCTTAAGTGAGTGCGTTTCTAAACAGCCTATCATATTGAGCCAGTAGAGTTATTATAAAAATAGTTTTTTTCTGACAACCTTTTATTTATCCATTTTGAAATACACAGCCTTTCCTCATACTGATGACAAAGCACCATATTTATAATTACAGAAGTTACCACAACCTTAGTCATAACTTATTTACTACAACCACTTATGGAACACACTGACTTTAAGATATCTTAACCTTCACTTATGAAACACCCCTCAGGAGGCCTTATTACACAGAGGAAAGGAATTCGATTTTCAACTACATTGTATCGATTATAATATCACACTTACTTTTTCTTTGAGGGCAATGACATGGGAACAAAAGAAAGGAAGAAGATAGTGCAGGTTCTGACCGATACCAGCTAAGCTAAGTCAGCTCAGACCATGGCAATACCTGTAGTCGATCCTTGACATTCTGGGTGGTATATGAATGTAATGGGTTAGGTAAAGTCTTGGGGTAAAGGTATGGTAAGGCCAAAAAGTAAGTATGTTTCAGGTCCCCATTACCTACCTCAACAGGCCTGATACAAGTATTGTGTTGTTGTTGCTGTTGTAGCTCTTATTGTTACTTTTGTGATTTGTTTGTTGTTGTTATGTTTTTTGGGTGGGCTTTTCTATTATTATTTTGGGGGGGGTCTTCTTTTTGTGTGGCGGGGGTAGTTTTGAGAAAATAAAATGGATATCTTGGGTGATTTTTCAGTCACTTAAATCAACAGTGACTCACAGTTGTCACAAGGCACTGTTGGGTAAAAGATATATGGTCTGAGAAAATTAAGAAAATTCAAGCCCGATCTACCTATACCATAGACTAAGTAAATTGGAACACAGAAGCTTATCTTATTCATTTCTTCTTTTTTTCCTGGCCTAAGGATGGTCCATAGAAGGTTAGACCACACCAGGTAGTACTGGAAGTGGTAGGGAGGTTAGGTACAAGTTACCTACAAGGCCCTCCAGATGAGACTCTACCCACTGGAGGTACCGCTTGGGGAGGGGGGCACTCACTCTTTTTGTGTACGTAGCACCTGGAAAATTACACCACCTCAGTTTTGCCACTAAGCAGCCCCCCCCCCACCCAAGAAGCTACACTATGTTACTGTCTCCTATGTGAAGTCAGATGACAGCCCCCATTTTCCTGATCCTGGTTCATCTAAAAGGCTACGGTTGTTTTGGGGTAATATTATTAAGTAATCAAAGGGCCAAAGGATGAATGTATGAGATTTTTACTCTTCAGATTTCACTGACAGCCCCCTTTATCCCTTCTCCTATGCAATAACAGCCAACCCCCTTTGAGGTCGATGTCACAGTTGGTACCTAATTTTAGCCAGAGTGCCCTCCCCCCTCGGCGGTAGGTAGGTACTATCCACGGAAGGACACCCCTCACCCCGGGCTACCTGCAGGGACTACCAGGGAACCCTGGAGCAGCCCTTCCCACCCTAGTCTCAACTGGCCCTGGGTGAACTTTTACCACTTTTTACCTTCTTCCTTCCTTTTTTTCCACTAACCCATGGGAATTACACAGCCAATTTTAAATGTGGGAAGAAATTGATTCTGTATGTAGAAAAAGGGTGTGGATTCTCACGCAAAGTCACTGCCCATGGGAGACCTTTTTTTTTCTTTTTTGGATGAGAGAGGCAGGGAGTGAAGTTTCCATCACTTGGAATTAGCGAGATTCCAGGTAGATCCATTCTATGGAATGGACCTGGAAGGCAGTATATTAGACCTTATGTATCGGTGAGTTAGTCTCATGCAACTTCAGACCCAGTGCAATTTCTAGTTGCAACAAAGTTTGATCTTACAGTGGACTCAAGCCTATTACAATTATCTTCCTTGTGTTACCTCAAAGGTATATGGAGAATACGAAAGTTTGAATGACAGGAATGGTGGATAAAGGACATTTGGGAGACAAGGGCAGTGCTAGGGAGTGATCATTTTTGTTGGTTATGTATGACCTTTTAACTAAAAACAGAAAAGATCATCTCCCCCCCCCTCAGAGGGGTTGACAAATCGTTGCCCTCACCCCAGTCAAGGGGTGGGAAAATTTCAACCCCCTCAACCCACCCACCCCCTTCCCGTTGTTAAAATGTGATCACTTGCTTAGAGGTATATGCCTTGAACCACCATTAAATAATCTAAGGGCTGTTAATGCCCATTGGTTGTTACGATGCATGTATGTAGCCCTGGAGGGTAACTTGCCAGGCCTAGATTCATACATGCTGACCCTACAGGGTTGATACACTCCCAGTCGGTTGGCATGATGCACCAATGAAGTGCTGGCAAGCAGACTCGCCAGCACTTCATTGGTGCATCATGTCAACCAATGGGCATGATGCACTCCTTCATCAGCAGCCCTTAAAAGTTTAGGCTCAGTGGTAGGTTGTGGGACTAAAGCCAGTCTACCACCCCTCCCCTTGCTCGTCCCACCCTTAATATGATATACATAATAATTATAATCTAATCTGTGTAGTTATTGGTGATTATACAAAATCTGCACCTACACCTACTAGTATCATAAGTAACTGTCAGGAATGACAATACCTACAATATATAGAGCAGATAAGATATCTGCGCAGGTAATTGTTGGGGGCAGCTCCGCCCCGCCCACAGCCCCCCAGCTGAGTGATGGGTTTGACATTTTGTCCCAACCCTGACTTGGAAAACACGGACCATCTGGATACTCCCACCCTTCCTACCCAATACCTCTACCCGGGGGCTACCCTGGGGGAGTAGGTGTTCTTAACCCTTTAAAGGCTGCTAATGCAGAGGTGGATGTCATGACCAATGAAGTGCTGGTGAGACAGCTCAGCAGCAATTCTGGCCATCAGGGCATCATGCCAACTGTGTATCAACCCTTTACGGTCAGCATGATGCATGAATATAGCCCTTGTGAGTTACTCGCGCTAGGACTGCATTCATGCATCATGACGATCCTTGGGCATCCATGCACGGATCATGGAGTAGTGGCCAGTAAAGGCTTAATTCACCTCTATGTGATAAATATTCACCTTAGAAGGGATAATCACAAAAGTGGCTAGCATTTTGCATTTTTGCTTGTATTTTCTTCTATATTTTGTTAATTTGTTCAATACAATTACAAGTCTTTTTAAAGTTTTTTGTTGGCTGCAGCTGATTTGTTCTGCACGACCTGTATTAGGGACAAAGTCCAGAGAGCTAAAATCAAACCACTTTACTTTTGGCCCTCTCTTATTATCATTTTTTTTTTCAGGTGGAGTGAAGTGCTGAAAGTTTGATAGTTGGGTTTCTCAATTTAACTTTCTGTTTTCATTTCCATCTTTCAATTTCTTCCCTTTTCATCAGTGCTTGTGTTACTTGACCATATACAAAACCATGGTTATTTGAATATGCACTCATTTTTCTTAATATGCGCAGTATCGAATAAGTGCGAGGGGTACAGCATGTGGTATTGGAATTGTAAAAGAAAAGGTTTGTCTTGAATGAGCAGCAGTCCAATATTTCCAGTGGAAATAGAGTGTACTATAATCTATACCGACTTAGCAGGATCGATAATTTGCAAATGAAATAATCCTGACTACCTGTATTCAATGTGGACCTCTCAGGGGGCAGATGGTACCCATCTGATAACTGTTATCAGAGATATGTGCCATGGTATTAACCGCTGGTAACCAGCTTCAGCATTGGCCAATTCGCTACCTCAGAATAAGGGCTAGTTACCTGGAGGCCATTTCTCAAACCACTACGACTGCATACAGCTACTAGGACTTCACAACCTGAAAGTTAGTGCCAGTGATCGTACGGAATGCACTACGACTGCTCAGTACGATCACTCCTTATGTAGCAATCACATAGCATTTGGTAGGGCAGTCGTAGTGCTGCAGGAATTACATGGCCAATACTATTGGGCTCTAATGTCACTAAATTAAGGATAACCACTACGACTTGAAAGTGAGCAGTCGTAGCCTGTTAAGAAATGGCCTGCAGACCCCTACAGTGGTTCTACACTAACATAACGTCAGTACATAAGGTGACAGGCAATAGACCTTAGCACAGGAATGTATCAACATGTACTATATCGCCATGTCTATCCTGAGCCTTGCGTGCACATAGAGGACTGACATCAACAAAGGTCAAAGATCCTGTATAACATGTCTATGGGGTTGTATCTTTATCAGAGTCATGTCAGGCTATGTGCATATGGTGTGTTGCTACGTTGTATAGTGGAGTATAGGATGTAGGTATGCATGTATGTGACATGTCTACAAGGATCCTTCAATAAGCTATTAATGTATTGATATTTCCAGCTAACCTCACCGAGTCCTCCAATATCAATACATTAATGCGTTTATCGCACTTATCCATCCATTATGTATGAATTGCTTACCTTATAACCCCAGAATTAATCCAGGAGAAGACATTTTCTAAGTGCATGCGATCCGCTTGCTTTGCCAACCCGCCGTGGTCATGTTGTGACTCAGTCCGGCATACCTCCACCTTTACACACATTTTTCGGGTAGAATCCAAGCATGTCAAGTCCTGTACTTCTAGCACTGCCAAATATACGATCTCTAGTTGGTGTTTGCCTATATTTTGTCTCCATTTTCTTATAAATAAATGAGAATCCAATAATCTTACATAGAGATCCAACACACACGGCCATTCCATCTTGTTGACGAAGGGGGGAGGTGCCCGGATGTAAGAACCAGGTCAAATACGCGTCGAACAAG
The DNA here is from genome assembly GCA_949317995.1 of Acholoe squamosa. Lineage (NCBI taxonomy): Eukaryota > Metazoa > Annelida > Polychaeta > Phyllodocida > Polynoidae > Acholoe > Acholoe squamosa. The sequence continues at coordinate 66,199,789 of OX439046.1, read as the reverse complement.
GAATGGCCGGATGGGGCGGGTGCCGACACTTATTCCTATGGAAAATCAATGGATTCTTATTTATTTTGAACAAAATGGAGAAATTAGGAATGGCATGTTCATCTAGGATATTTAAGGAAGTTTCTCTGTTAATAACTCCATCTGGCACCATTGGATTCTATGCTAACAAGGTGTATAAACATCTGTATGTTGGACTACTTTTTCAAATCCTTCATATACCTTGGCTTCTAGTACCGTTCGGGGTGGTGTAGTGGATAGCGAGTCTGTCTATTGCCACAGTGGCCAGGGATCGATTCCCCATAGAGCCCTCAACGGTTTTAACTGGAAATGTGTGGTGAGGTTGACTTTGTATACTTCTCCAATTTATTAAAATATCCAGGTTCAAACCAGCAGCTTCTTGGAGACAAACAAAATGTCTCAGAGTGTGGTTATACCCGGATAACAGAACAGAACAGTTATGACAAAAAAAAAGCACGCTGTTGGGCCTAAATCATGAGATAAGGACAGGTAATGCATTACTCCATCCTGCCCATTATGTTTGAAATTAGCCCAGATGAATAGCTCGCATATATATATATATATATATATATATATATATATATATATATATATATATATATATATATATATAGGGTACATCCATATGCTACATGCCCACTCTGGATTCCCCATTATGAGAGGTTAATGCAATGCAGGAGGGTCCACATGATGCTCCAATGAAGTGAGTCTGCTTACCAGCACTTCATTGGTGCATCATGGTAAGCAATGGGCATGATGCATTAATGCACCATCGGTATTTAAAGAGTTCGGTTGTGTGCGACATGTTAGCTATGCCTCTGATGTATAGTTAGATCTGCTTATGTCACTTTGTCATGACACAGGTCTATTGCACTATCTTAACATTGGCAATATTGATGTCAGAGGGGAAAATGCATCTCAATAATTATCATCACCACAAATCGTTTTCTCTTTTAAGATTCATCAAAGTAGACCTATTATAACAATTCATCGTATCGATGTCATATTGTTTCAAAAGGAAATGAGACTTTCTTAATTAGCTCCAGTTATTATCTCACCACGCTGAACCATATGTATGGCCACCAGTGACACCACAGACAATGAATCTGTCGCCAAATCCATTAGCACGTACTTAAATAGCCTTTAATGATCCTGGCACCCCCAATGTAAACAAATCTACATGATTAAGGTACATTCCTATCTAACTAACACAAACATAAACAGGAGGCTTAATGTACCAGGGGTTGTCACAACATGGAATGATATAGGGTATTTGGTCTGTGCCAGGCTTTCTGACGTTCCTCATCACTGGCATCATAGAATATAGCTGTGTGCTAAACTATATTGATCTTTTTAACTATTTAAAGACTGCTTATACACATCAAAGCACCATGACCTTTAGTCCTTAAAGGGCCGCTACTGTAGGAGTGCATCATGCCCATTGGTTATCATGATGCACCAATGAAGTGCTGGTGAGACTGCTTACAAACTCTTCATTGGAGCATCATGTCAACTATTTGGAAGTGTACCAACCCCATAGGCTCAGCATGATGCATGAATGCAGCCTTGGTGCGTTACTCACCAGGGCTGCATTCATGCATCATGGTGACCAATGGGCATGATGCATTAATGCATTAGCCCCCCCCCCCTTAAAGGGGTTGGCATGAGCAGATTCACAATTGAAGTGTAGTGTGAGGAACTCGGGAGTATGGAGCCTTATGAGCAAGATGCATCAATGTAGCTTGGGCCTTTAGCTAGGCTTCACTGTGCCTCATTATGTTATCTCGGCAATTCTCAACGAATGAGACGGCCACAGTTGAAGTAAAAAGATATACATTAAGTTTTGTGATAAATCTATTTTTATACTTTTTTTTCTGTATTTGACTTAGATGACCACGAACATCACTTCCAATCTACTATGTACAGTACAGGGTTTTTTTTAAGGCTCAAGAAGTTGGTCGCCCATTTTAACAAAGTGCATTTAAGTTATACTGGCCTTCTGAAGTTTATAAGTTATGACTCTCTTGCCTATATTGGGTAGAAATAAAAAATCCGACCCATACATGCCTCTAAAGACAATTATCTTTTGAACCTCCTGATTCAGGCATATTTGCACATACAGGTATTTGCGCTATAGTCAATGTTTACTCATCCATTTATATGCAAATTCACCCTTTCTGGAAAATGTGTCTATAGTATAAGCACCACCCACACTCTCTTTATTTTATACATATGCGTGTGCAGATAAAAATATATGAAAATATTAATACAGATTAATTAATCAATCATAAAAGAAGATACTCCTACCTTAGATAAGTCTTTATATTTGATGCCTTTAGCTCCTCCATCAGTTTAACTCCTAATTCCTCCATGGCCTCGTTATCCTCATGTGTATACCCCCCATAGTCCCTGCCCCCTCCAGGGGTGTCCCCCTGGGCCTCCAGCTCCCTAATGGCCGCCACAGGTGCTTTCCTGTCCCTCCCTGGTGCCATGGTCACACCTGGAGGACAAGGCCCTGGGGTGGGTTCTGCTCCTCCACCACCGATAAGCCAGGAGGGGCGGCCGAGGTAACCAGCCAGAAACCCTATGGCAAAACCAATGACGAGCACGACAAGGACGAGTACAGAGAAGGCCAGCCGTGAGACACTCATGATGGCTGGGATGTCTGGATAGTCTGGAGAAGAGAGAAAAAGAGAAATGAAAGTGATTCTATAGATGCAGGAAGAAAGGGTGAGCGAGAATGTTATGCTTTTGCACTTTTCTAAAAACAACGCAACTATCACCTCCAGATTATGTAATACACGTATTTTATATTTCAGATTGATGTTCCTGAGCTCTCCTCCTCATCATTCTCATTATCTCGCTCTGCTGAGATTCACTAGAAATCTTTCACTAGAAATATTTTAAATTTCCGTTTTCTCACTTTATTTCAATTCAAGCAAGTCTAAGCTGGTAGTGCAATGCATTGCACCAGACCAAACTACACCCGGGACTACACCCCAGCAGACAATGGACAGGAACTCAATAATGCTATTGCATAACCCCTGAAATGTGATAGCACCAGGATTGATTGTTTGGTGATTCGCACAAGTGTTAAAAACAGCGTGAAGCGGTTGTCAGAAAATACTAAATTGCTGAATTTGGAGGTAAAAATAGAGAACATTCATATAGCAAACCATGATATCATATAGGCTATAGAAGACTGGTTAATGAAGAAAATACAGATAAACCTGTGTTTACTTCAATCGGATTTTGAAAATCTGTTTTTGCTGTCGAGCCCTTTGACTGCGGCTCATACAGCCGCTCCAGAGGATGGTTTTTGAGCCGGAGCTACCATTTCCCCAGTTGCGGATGCAGATTAGTTTTTCCCTATAGATAAGAGTTTGCTTCTTTTATGCTCATAATGTAGCAAAGTAAGTTGGTGAGCAACCGGATCATCCACCTGGATCTATTCCCAGTGGGAAATAAAACTCTAGCCACACTCGTTAAGACTATGGTACAAACACTAAATATTAAAGTCGCCATATATATGATAATCAAAATACTGATGCCATAAATAGGCCTCCATAGAAGTAGAAAGTCACAATCATTAATACATTCTGATGCACAGATCTGGAAATAAATACATGTTATCTTACTTACCTTATGAAGTCCGATACAATATTCAGTCCCAGGTCAGTACGACCTCACTGGGTCCCTGTCTCCCTCTCATAATGATCCCTCCTGCAGTAGGGGATGCTACTCCTATCCACTGGTACATTAATGGTATACCTCTTGCATGGAGACTGGGGATCCTAACTCCCAGTGCCTCCCATTACAAGGCACCTTATATCACCAGATAGCATTGTCTCTATATATATATATATATATGTATCGTACAGGGCCAGGCACCTGCAACCAACCCCTCAGGGCAATGCTAAGGCGTAAAACTGGTCAAAGCCTATCTCAGCCAGATCACCTTTTTTAACCTCCAGTCAAATTGCAAGTCCTGGAGTAGGAAGTTTTCCAGCAGTGCAGCTGTAATCCGTGTTGGAGGTTCTCTCTCTGTGTAGGTCTGACTGTGTTTTCCCCCTGTAGTGGTAGTAGTAGTTTTGCTGCTCACACCCACGTGTGTTTTACTCCATGTGGACTGCGTGATTTGGGTGGGTGGAGTCCATTTCGCGGCAGATGGGGGTGGTGGGTGTAACCGATAGGCATAACCCTTTATAGATCTATGGGTTTATTCAATATGTAGCTGGCGAACCCAAATTCAACTTACGAGTTGAGAATTTTATTAGATTCCCATTCTCCTAGTGGTCATTTTGTGAACTAAAGCCGAAATCTTAAGCTAATCTTAATCGTTATAAATTCAAAAGGTAACCATAGATGCTGGGTCGACATCTTTGTTCATTCACAGCAGAAAGTAGCTCTAGAACCATGTGACTTTACATGACCATTTTAACTATTATATATTTTACACTTATATTTAGTTCTTAAGAAAACCTCCTCGTCTACTTTGGAATTTACTGTGAAAAACTAAACAAAAACCCAGATTTTTAAGTGCTAGCCCATTGGATCCCATAAAATTGTATAGGTAACCGATCTTTATGCATTGGACAGCCCACAGAAAACAAATGCTGGAACTCAAACATTATTATTTCATATTTTCATTATTGCAAAGAGTATAAAGAATTTGTAGAGCAAGTTTGAAGAAAATTCCTCAGTTATTACTTTTTGAGCCACATCTAGCACTCATGGATAATTACAGGAGAATGGTTGAGCAGTCGTAGCAGCTTACGGTAATTTTGGCCTGGAGAGTGGTGGTGGCTTTCCGCGGGTGGCTTTCATGATGCTTTGATATCGTCAGATATATATATTATAAGAATATGCATAAGGTCTGGATATCCATTAAATTAATAAAGAGGTTAAGATCAATACGTGAACGGAAACGTGTCCGCCTAGAATGGTAGAAAATGGTAGGCTAGACGTTGCCGTACACGTTACAAGTAGGCAAATCTTAACCTCTTTTATGCATCTTGGTTGGCAGAAAAGCTGAGGTGGCAGAACTCAGTGGCAGTGGACTCTATCTATCTATCTACCTATTCATTAATTCATAATTTTATGTTGATCTATCCATCTCCGTGTTGTGAGCTCTTAGGTATGGATACTCTCCTACTACGTAGTTATAGTGCTTCAGACATAAGACCATTATCTCATATGAAAGAAAATATCAAATTTTAGTATCATTGAGTCATAGCAAAGATCAACACATGTATGATCTAATTCAGTAAAACCTTGCACACAAGCTGTACAGCTTATAGACCTTTCCATAAGCCTTCTGTTGCTTATAGAGTCCTTCAACTCAAGGCTCGGTTTCTACCAAAGAATAGTCCTAAAATTCAAATTTTAAAGACCCAGGTGTGGCCTATATCCTATTCCACAATTATGGATTCAGCTTATGCATGGGTGCGGCTTTTACGTGAGGTTTCACAGTGTTATACACTTCGTGTCATTTGCCGTACATTGATATTGGTACCACGTGATTGCAGTGTCGGGCCTTTGTTAGAGGGGACTTCAGCAAACAGTTACTTTTCACCCTCACGAAGCCATTCAATATCCTCCGCTAACCCAGTTTCTATTGAATACAATGGAATCCATTGAAATTCACTTCACTTCATGGAACTAAAACACGGAGCGAAAATAGAGAAAACCAGTACGGGCTGACTGCATGCGCAGTGCAAGTTATCGACTGTTTAGCATTAATTGACAGTGCTTATCTCTGGAGGGCATTTCTTAATACCCCGGTGATTCTAATTGATCATTTAGAAATGTTCCCCTGAAATCGGTGCCAGTGTTTTGGATGATTATATAGGAATCTGTTCTTAATCAGAGCAATAGTTAGGGTTAGCCTCCAACGGATAAAACAATTTTCAAACTCAAACTCATGGTCATGCCGATGAGGAGGTAATAGGTATATAAGAGAAGGCACGAGGTGTATACTGCTTTGTATACCTATGGGCGTTCTTTGATCGCACACGCTAATATACAAGTAGGTATACTTGTTGTATTTGTTGTTAATGATTTCTTTTTACTGTTATTTTTGTTGGTTTTATTTTTCTGTTGTGCACAACTCACCATTAACCTGTACTCAAGGTAGCTCTAGATTTTCTTCGGGCTCTGGATGGGGGATCCGCTGTGTCACACATCGATTTTAAGAAATGGCCTTGTCACATTTAAATCCCCATGTCCAATGTCACCTTTGAGAACTATAATGTCCCTTTCCGAATATGAATAAAAAGAAACACCTAGGCCTATAAAAAAGGTGTTTCCAGTTACCCGACCGACCCTAGCAAAACAGGACCGACCCTAAGATTCTTTTTTCTTTCTTTTTTTGAGAAATTTTAAGAGATTTTCCATATTTTTCATGAATTTTTCTCTTTTTTTCGTGATTCTCTTTCGTATTTTTCTTGGATTTTCATCCATATTGTCTGGGTCTTGTGTCAATACTTCAAATATACATATTTTAACACATTTTTCACATTTTCCATATGCTTTTCATATTTTCTACCGTTAAGTCAAAGAATCTGGCATATCTGCCCATACATTGGCATACAAACTTTAAAAAAAAAATCAAAAGAAAATCAGACCTACCGACCCTAGCCCTTTGAGCCATGTAACTGGAAACACACATTCTTTTCTTTTTTTGGCACTATATCATGTTACTAATGTTTTGCTGCGTGTCACTAAGGCCCATGTCACATGACGATTTTAAGAAATGGCCAGGTCGCCATGTCAAAATTAATGGTCCAAACACAATCTTTTGTAAACCAGTTATTTCTGTACAAACTCTAGGTTCATGCATGTTTTTCACCGCGCGTGTGCTTTGTTGGTGCAAGTCAAGTTGAGCTGCTCAACCCCCCCCCCCCTTCCACCATACTCACTGCATGGGTTTATATTCAGTCACTCAGAATCAACAGATTGCACCCTGTTACACCAGGTGTTGAAAGGTTATCCAGAAGGGGTTTGTAAAACCCACCTTTTTGGTGCATCTTCTCTGTATCACCTGTTTCGAATCATGGGAGAAGGAAATGTGAATTATGAATACATTGCACCACCCTAGCATAGTTTCTGTGGTTACATAATTATAGGCCTATTATAGATAATGTATGCCTAATGAAGGATTACGAATGAAAGATTCAACAAAACTAATCCACTATATTTGTCATTATAAACAGACCTACATTTGTACTTTACCCTTAAGGACTGAGGCATTTATGTACCATGCCTATTTGTGAAAGCCGGCCTGGTGAGTTATTCACCTGGGCTACATTCACGCCCGCCAATCCACTGAAAACATGGAAGATCCGAAACTAGTCAGCAGTGACCACTTTAGGTCCTCAAGTTGACGATACCTAAAACTACAGCTTTAGGTAGTCAAAATGACGACTTTAGGTCGTCATCCTGACGACCTGATTCATCAGGATGACAATACTGACAGTACAGAGTCGTCATATTGATGACTCAGGTTGTCAGAATGATGACTTAAAGTCGTCATTATGACTACCTAAAGCTGTAGTTTTAGGTATCGTCAACTTGAGGACCTAAAGTGTTCACCGCTGACTAGTTTCAGAACTTCTAGGTTTTCAGTGTCCTAAGCAGTTGATGCATCCCCAGAGAGTCATCATGATGCACCAATGAAGTGCTGGCAAGCAGACTCCTGACCAGTAGGCAGGATGCACTCCTGCATCATTTCCCCTAAAAGGGTTAACCTTCTACAACCACTGTACCAAATCCTATGTGCATGATGACATAGGCTCATTCTCAAGCTGTACTGGTGATTGCATGTCTCTATAGTAAGATAGCCAAATCGCCATTGAGGTTTCAAATCGTAATGTGTTTTTTTTTTTAATGAGCCCCAGTATTCAAATTATTTCAATTCGTACTTGTAGCACGAAAGTCTGACTTACTAGATAGAAAAGATAGAATACACTGAAATAAAGACAACCAAACGTTGAACAGTTAGAGAAGTATAATTTACTGAATAATTTTCATTTTCCCAAGCCATTGGGGAGGGGCCAGATTGTCCATATTGCCATGGTTACCTATAAGATATCGTTGGTGAATTAACAGACATTTGATTATCATGTTAACGTTGTATTCACATTTCCATGCGTCCAGGAGGTACAAATTCAGGGAGTTCCCTCACCCTCAGGTACTCAGTAAGGTGCCTACACACAGTGCTGCCATCTGGTACCCACACGTTCAACTAGAAATATGGAGGTTCACCTATAAGTCACCAGGGGGAGTCACTAGCTTTACTCTGAAGCTTCTTAGAGTGGCAAACAGCTAGGGTAGTATTTATAATGGTGCTGGTCATGAGTCGAAACTATGAGGTGAATGAATGTAGAAAGCACGCCTACACAAATAAAGCACTCCTACACAGATGTACTAAAGGGATACTTCTTTTTTTTACACCCAACAATATAGGCTGGTTTAGACGCCGCGGTCTCAAATGACTTGACAAACACTCTGAGCCAAGGAGGTTTTGAAATCAGTCGTGTGCGATAAAGATTTAATGAGCACCGGCCTCAATGGCAGGGGGTACAGGGGTATATTGGGTGTTTGAATGGGCTACTATAGTAGACCCGCTCAATCCCTTGATCAATTTGTTATACTGCGTGTAAGGGAGTGGTCATTGATTATCAACGGGGGAGGGGGATTGTGAGTTTAAGGGGGGACGTAAAAAATTCAGCCTTCTCCTGAGGGAGGGCCGTAAAAAAATTGACCCCTTTTATTAGCAAAAAAAAGCCTGGGCGCTACTATAGATTAAAGATGGCATTTTCACACTTTGAATGTGTATAATGTAAAATTCTCCACACCTCTGGCGCATGGGGGGACATAAAATATCGTCGAGGGAGGCGTTAAAAGGGGTTGCGCATGCGCATGAAAACCCACCACCCTCCCCCTGTGGATAAATTAATGACCACTCCCTAAGACAGAAAGTCAGGCAAATGGTCAGCCAGGTAGACAAGCAATGGGGCAGACCATATAGTAGGGCTGGTCAGCAAGAAGGCAGACAGACAACCATGGGCAGGAAGGCTGGTCCACACAAAGGCAGACAGAGCATTTACAATGGAATGCAAGATAGGTCCACCAACAGGCTACCTGAGAGAAAAAGCTGGCAGAGAGGCAGGCAGTATATTGACTCCAACCGACATCAATTGTACAGAGAGGACAATAAGGGGAGAAGGGTAAAGCCGATGTAGACAAGTAGAAATACGATTTAGGATGTCAGTAGAATAAAGAAAAGGAGTTCAAATTTAGCTACAGCTAAACCGAGTCATGTAGGGTCACTTTAAGCCTAAAGGGCCTAATCCACTGTTAAAGGTCATTCTGTAATTCACAATATCATCATGATTCCCATTCTGTGTACTTTTGGTGATTCTGGCCGTCAAAGTGCAAGGAACAGAGTTGGAATTGTGATAGAATTGGACTGACAAAATGACGGAGGGCAGTGGATTTGACCCTTAATGTGCATGGGAGCCCATTTGTCAGCATGATTTACCATATATAGCAGATCCTCCACTGAAGCCAATTCTGGCGCACATTTGCATCAGCTCACATCAGGAACTGTTGGGTATACACTGTGCATAAACAATGTGTGTATCAGGCACCATCATCGGGCACCATTGGACATGAACAAAAAGTTGGAACTGATGGTGGTCGGTGGAAAACGAGAAATATCTAACGTGTATATCTGGGCCCAATATCGGGCCAATGGGAATAAATTTAAAAAAAAAAACGGGCCATTGACAAATATCAGACAACTGGAAAAGTTATAAAATTCACATAAAAAAGCAACCCCAATTTTATCCCCTACCACAGTTGATGCACCAAAATGCATTCACATGTCTTAAAGGGTCAGCCTTTTACTGAAGGTGACCCTAATCCAGCACCCCTTATGGACATCTCAATACACATGGAGTCCCTAAATATACCACATAATAGAGAAGGCTACTACATCTATAGCACCATGCTGGCTTTGTTGGATCCTTTGGGTTTGCCTCTCCTGTACCTACGTTTGGAAAACATTTGTAATGTATGCATCATTGCAGAGGCGTAGGAAGCAAATCTTCACTGGGGGAGGAGGCGAAAGAAGGACCCAGCACAACCACTTTGAATTTTCAGCTCAAGGGGATAAAGCCTATACATACCTATAACTTAATTTGAATAGGAGAATAATTTTTTGGTGAATTTTAAGTTTTACTGGAGGCTTAGACCCCCATTTTCCATATATATCCCTGTACCATATTGATCTTATTTGAGATGTAAAGTTTTAGCTCCTTTCCCAGTTCATTATGAGTTCTTGGTAAGTTTTTGGGGGCCCAGACACGCTCGGGCCCCCTGTCCTCCCTCCTTTCCCCATGCCCCTGTTGACATGCCATCACTGAGAAAATATTGTTACTCACATGAGTCTAGATCCAGACTCAGGCAATGTCGCCAAAATGAGTATGATTTGAGACTCAGCCTGATCCTTGGATGATACTCAGGCAAAGCCAGAGTATCATCCAAGGATCATTTTGGCGATATTGCGAGTAACATAGTGAGTAACAATATTTTCTCAGTGAACCCCTCAGGGTTAATACTCTCCTACATGGTTATAATAATGTAGCTTCTTCAATGGGCTTGATGCACCAATGCATTAGCAGTACTTAAATGGTTATAACTGATAGATAAATGCAGCAGTGGTGGGTCACTCAGTGAGGCTGAAATCATGATGCATTATGTAAAAAATATGCTTACTCTTTAGACCATCACTACTACTTTGTTGGACAATAACGACAAAGGTAGCTTTTTTCAAGTATTAAACGATGTAATATTGCTAATACATACTATTGATTTGGTCTTCTATCCCCCCCTCGTATTTATGTGATTTGTTGACCAAAATAAAAACCAAACATCAAAACCTAACTCAGCGGATGTGGCCATTGAAAGTGTGTATGTGTGTGGGTGGATGTGTATTGTAGGGGGAGGCAAATGTGGATCTGGTGTAGCATGGGGAAAATGGTTGCCTCGGGGCATTGCCGTTTATGCCAATTTGGTATTTTGTCAAAACCTTTTGAAGTTGGACTGAAAATGAATGAACTGCCAAACAATTGGGAAACAATTGACAATGAATGTCATATTCATGGATGGTTAGCATTGTTAGCATTCCCTTTTCCTTCTTTTTCTTTCATAAAACTCTCATTTTATTCCACTCACTGAATGGTTCAAGTATGGGTCAAATAGGTACAACTATAATTTGATTAAGGTTGATCGCTGCTCTTTACTTTAAGTCAGACAATCTTCATTTTTGGTTTAGATGCAGCTTTCATCATATAGAATTGAATAATGAAAAGAAAAATGGGGGTCCCAAGCTACTTTTTAAAATACAGGTCTTTGAAAAATAAAAGTATTTCATTCCCCCCTCCCCTAAAATGTAAAAAATAGTGAAAATTTTCTTTATTTTTACTCTTTATCAACCATTAACTACAGAAATATGAAACTTCATATGCCTTTTTATGGAAGAAAATGACAAAAATAAAATTTTAGCCATATACCAAGGCATTCTGGGTAAACTAGTGCTGTTTTAGGAAGAAGTGATGTCATTTTTGCATAATCTTATACCACCTTTGCCTGAAAACAGTATTGAAAGTCATCAGAATTTCTTTTATACTTTCTCAAAAAAATACCTTACATAAATACCTTTCTTATGAGGAATATTTTTGACATATGGTCCCATGCATAATTCTAGGGTTTCGGATCCTTGAAGTAAAAAAGTACTTCAAAAATGAACAAAATCTCACATTTGGAGCATTGCATTATGGGTAAAATAGCAACAATTATAATATAAAATGGTTTCTAGCTGTACCCTTGGATATTATGAGCATTATGATCACTTTCACAATTTCGTTTAGAACATTTGAGGGTTATAAATATAAGGTATAAAAGAAAGTCAGAAAAATCTAAAGTAAATCTACATGTAAATATTCACACATTTCAAAGCATCACAAATAGCTTAATTTTCATCAAAACAACCTGAAGTATTAAGACAAGTGTAAGTATGGGCCTACCGAAAATGGTGCCATTCTGACGAGTTTAACCTATATGCGCAGAGACCTGCGCAGTAGGTTCATTTTTAACAAGTAGCGACCAACCTTAACAGTGATGCATTACTTGATGTATTTTGTATAGTTTTTTCGTTGATTCTGGCTATGAATATATCATGGAGGTATTTTGAAACAAACTATTGTCACACAACTTCACATTCAGGTCTTGACACTTGATCCTTTCAGAGAATACAGTGCATTCACTCTACCCTTGTGCAATGTTAGACTTGAAGTAACTCAAATCAGAGTGCACCTGTGATAGAATTAACCCTGTAAGGGTTCACTAGATGCATCAATGCATCATGTCCATCAGCCGTCATTATGTATGAATGCAACACTGGTGATGATCTACTGACGGCCAACCCGTCACGCTGCATCTAAGCACCACATTGACCCTACAGAAGTACCTATATTAACCTGAATTAAAAAAATAATCATTTTACCCAAGCCTTAGGACTCCATTTCCCTGTAGGTAAGTAATGGTAAGTATTTGATTACTAAGCGCCGCACCCTCGCCGAGCTCCTATTCTTGTTATGCACTTTTTAAGAGACTCCAGGGATCCTTTCTCACTGTAGGGCCCTCCTGTTCTTGATAATATTATTTGGTTTTAACCACAGATGGATGGTTGTCAATCTGAATTATAATTGTGCTTGAAGAGAGACACTTGTTGATGGTATGAAAAGAAATGTTAAAGGACATTCAGTCATGTCTCTATAGACTGCCCACCTCCGTTTCAGAGAAATTTTGGCTGGTTCCTGAATCAGCTGCTTCTCTAAATGATAATCACAATAGAATTGGATGGCTGTAATTAAATCTGTTAGCTGAGACAACTGACTGATAAGTGAATCAATCGACTTATTGAAGACTGATATATCGACACTTGACGTATAAGGTGAGTTGGAGAAATTTGAACACCTCTGAATACATAAGCAAATGTCCACGACCATGGGTTATTTTTAAATTGTATTCTGCAAGGAGGGGACTGGCGTATCCCACGAAGCCATTATATGTCCCACAAAGGGGAATACGATGTAAAAAATCCCATGGAAGTGGACATTTGCATTTATGTCATGGTCTAGGGGGTTATTTTGCTTTTAAATAAAGAAGCTCAGATCTGTTAAAAATCCAAGATGGTGGACACCCATTGAATACAGACACATTGTATTCAATGCCCCCCATTGAATACGGCAGTTCTAGTACTAATCTATAGTGACGTTCATATCAGCCATGACAAACTGGATATTATGTTGTCAATTAATCCTTAAAAGGGCTAAATTGTAGGTCAATGAGATAAATAGACGTACGACAACTCCAATCTAGTTTGGGCGAATATTTTATTGGACCTGGCCAATAAACATACATAACCAGGCCTAAGTAACACAAGAAGAAAGAAAAAAAAAAATCTCCAATGTGAGACCGGTGGTCCTTCCTGGGGCTAGGCAATATGGCCGAATACAAGGCCACCAGTGAAGGAACCTGTTACATAACAGGTGAATGGAAGTGGTGACATCTGGTAATACATTTGGGAACTGCTACTGCCCATTTATCACCACTTATATGCGCGCATATAAGTAGCTTATAAATAGACGTACGACAACTCCAATCTAGTTTGGGCGAATATTTTATTGGACCTGGCCAATAAACATACATAACCAGGCCAACACGCCAAACAGAATGGAGAACAAACAACAAAAAAACAAAACAAAAAAAAACAAAAATACATAACCAGATTTTACACGAATAAGGCGCTGACCATACGCCGATCAAGATCGACACGAGCTTGTTTGGATTTTGTCAAATAATGCAACACACTCAATGATTTCCAGTCACCAATGTTCTTGATGTCCAATAGACTGAACCCTGCATCTGCCAAGGCTGATGCACCTCCTCTTCGTAACGAGTGTGAAGACAACTTATCGATGCCTGACTTGGCACACAACTTGTGCAATTTGCCTAAGTACCATGAGTAACTGCCACGACACCATTGGCCATTTTTCATGTACGACACTACTTGTGAGTCACTGGATGGGTAGTTCACCATAGATAACAGCAAGGTCAGGTAATGATGAAGGCAGAAGATAGAGTCATAGATGAATGTGAAGGGTATGAACAAGACCCGCTCCTTAAATGAAATAGTCTTTGTACGGCGAAGTCTGACGGAGACCCCCCAGACTTCCCAGGTCAAATCTGACAAGCAGACTGCCAGTCCTTGTTCAACCACATTGGACTTACGTAATAAGCCTCTGAAGCACATGATAACAGTGATCCAAAATGCCACATCTTCAGAACATGACATATCCAATAGTTTATAAATACGCTTTAAGTCCTGCACTGACGCTGGTCGCGCCTGGTCCACATGATCACCTAGGGTCCTTCGGATACCTCTCATAGTGATGTAGAGTTCAAATGTATTAGGGTTGACATGTGAATAACCTAGGACCTTGTGCAACACCCAAAGTCCTCCTAGGTACTGTTTAATAGAGCTGTAGCGCAGTCTCTCAGCCAAGTGTGTAACATATAACAACACAACTTCTATACTAGCGGGGAATGGAACAAGCACACCATATAATATGCAAAATTCCAAATAAGAGTTCCATTGGCTCTTCCTAGTACGCTCCGTGGCTCCAGCCATCCACTGTGACTGGTAGTTCCGTAGTTTGTGAGTCAAGACATCCCCTGCAGCAGAAGTCATTTATCAGAAATGAAGGCAATCCTTTTGCACACCTTTTATCCGTACAGCGCGACAAAAAGTCAGGAACAATATTGTCTTTAGATTTAACGCGAGTAGCAACAATATGAAAATTATGTACAACTGATAACCAAAATAATTCTCTTATCCACCACATACAGCGAACACTCCGCGATCTGCCAGTATTTATCATGCGTTGGACTTGGGTATTGTCGGTTCTGACTACAACTTTTGTATCCGACCAATCATTTCCCCAACGTTGCGCTGCGGCAACCACTGGCCAGACTTCCAGTAGGTTAATGTCAGCTGTCTCATCATATTCACAAGGGGGTTTAACAGTATGATATAATGGAAAGCGATTATACAACTGATTGTAGGCAGGTAATTTCCATGCACCTACTAACCAATCACCATTATAACATGAGCCAAAACCAGTTAGTGATGAGTCAGTGTCTACGATAGGATGATAATCAAAGGTACGTAGGATTTTTGCAGAACCATTGAATACATAACTGAACCTTTTCCACCAGCGGATGTCATCCATAAACCAATCAGGTAGTTTGACCACCGAGACACTGTCGGCCATGTATTTGAGTAGGTTAATGACTCTACGTGAAAATGTTCTGCCTCCCCGAATAACTCTACTAGCGTGTGCCAAATGACCACACAGTTCTTGTAATTCTTTTTTGGTAGCAACAGTTTTACCCAAGAACTTGTCGATCAGTACCAATAAGTTGTCTAACTTTTGTGGGGGTAAGCTGATTTCCATTTTCACTGTGTCAATTACCAGACCCAAATACTGGACTTTGGTAGCAGGGGTTAAGATTTTTTTCCATGCAATATGGAAACCGAGACGTCGGAGCAGATCTACCAATATCGCCTGACGCCTCGCACACTCCTCGTAGTTGTCAGCCACAATGACAAAGTCATCCAGGTAACCGAAAACATTGAAAATACCTCTACGATTCATACACCGAATGACAAACTCGGTTAGTTGAGTAAAGATAAATGGTGCACATCTAAGACCAAACGATAAGGCTTGATCTTCGAAATATTCTGGTGCACCGTCCAGACTCCACACAAAACCTTGCTTGGAACGATCGTCCGGATGAACAGCCACACTGCGATAAGCAGATTGGATGTCCAATACACATAAAAACGAGCCCTCATGTATGACATCAGTAACACTATCTACTTGAGTATAATGAAACGGTTGGCAAGTTGTGTACATAAAGTCATTAATACTTTTAAGATTATCATCGGGATCACCACGGCTGCAATCTGTTATGGGTCTTAAGCTGCCGTCTGGTTTTAAAATAGCCCCCAGTGAATGTACACACTGGGGTCTACTAAGAACCCTTTTGACTTTACCATCAATTAACTCCTTCCTTACCAGATCGTCCATTTGGCATTTTACACCTTCTTTGATTATGGAATGGTAATTTTTTTGAAGATAAGAACCATCATAATCCACATCAACGATTTTGAATCCGTTACGAACACCGTCTAGGATATAAGCATAGTTACCATCAACTTCCTCAAACCCCATGCATTCATCAAAGAAGGCGTGTGGGTTGAGTTGGAGGCACATGCCATCTAAGACATGAACGGAATCACAATCCAAAGGACAAGGTCTAAACCATTCAACACCATCGACAATTCTGGAAGTGTAGATAGTAGGAGTTAATATAATGTCTTCCGTCTTTGGTAATGAATCTGAAGAATTGACATGATTTGAACCACAAGGAATTACGAATTTGTTGACATCCCATAATAAACTATATTCAAGTTCACTGGTATTATCAGAATCACTGGTATTGTCAGAATAAGAAGATTTTATAATTCCACCATCTATGCCAAACTCCTCGGAGACACTGACCCCTGAATCAGAATCCACTAAGGCCTGATATCAATCATTTGATTTTTTCACAGTGCACTTTAGTTTTGTGTGATTACCCCCACAAGAGCGACATACATGTGGGTGAGGGCAATCTTTGGCGTTACAACCATTATCACCGTTAAATGCATAGCAACAGTGAATTTCATCTGACTTTTTCTTTTTGTTCTTTTTCCTCTTACTACTCGATCCCGCAACAGTACCAGCACCACTTTGAGATGATGGAGGCTGGATACCAAGAACATTACATAAGTGCTCGGCACTAAGATTCTCAAGACCAACACTGTTTGAGAAGATGTCGTGATCGAAATAGCAGAATGTGTGTTCACCAAACGATTCTCCCCTTTCACGCATCGCAAGATCATACTGAATGAGAGCATCCTCATTGTAGAATGCTTTCTTGTCAGTTAGGAACTTAACATGTTTACCATAGTTTTTACATGGGAAGTTTCTAGCCAACATGCTATTCAAGAGACCCATGCTAGCAGAAATAACATCATTCAAGGCGGGTTTTTTTACTTTATCATGCGGCATGTGCTGTTCAATGTCATAGGTCACAAACTTACTGCCACTGGCATTGTTTGGTGAAAATATCACCATTGGGGCGCCTTGAGCTTGGTGTTGTAGTTGCTGGTTAGGATACCATGCTGTTGGGTTATGTGGAATTTGAGGTTGCACAGACTGAACACCAGGAGCCTGGAACAGGCTTTGTTGATTAGGTATGATTCCTGCAGCCTGGTACTGTTGTTGTGGGTTAGGAATAACGCCAAACTGATATGAAGCCTGCTGCTGATGGGATGTTGGGACTGGAATCCCATACATATGAGAAGTAGTCGGGTTACCATATACCATAGGTGTAGGTGGGAACTTTAGCCTGCCATCCGGTGCCCTAAACTGACCCACACCAGGCCAACTGACAGTCTGACTAACAGGTGTGACAGGTGGGGAATAAGGTGTGCCATCTCTGTAGAACAGCTGAGGAACAGTGTTAGCAGCTACACCACCACTTCTCCACTGTTTCCACAGTAGGAACTCCTGATAATCATTGTCTAATTCACCATGGGAATGACTTTGACCCACTGGATAGTCAGGTTGATTGTCTCTGGGGACCGGGTGATTGTACCGGGAAGGTGGCTTGTTATCGCGGGTGAGCGACTTGTTTACTTGGGTATTTCCCTCTACTGGAGGCAATTTTTTACTCAAGTTGGGTAATTCAAACATACCTGAAGTGGTTTCAAGGCCGGATTGGCCTGCGGAGGATCCCATAAGTCTAGAATTAGGCCCTAAAACAGTGTTTGCGGCCGAAAACCGGCTTTCCGGAAGTACAGGGCGGCCATTTTGGGCTCCGCAGTTAAAGTTAGAGCTGGCTTGTGATTGGCCAGTTTGGAAGCCTGGTGTGTTCGAGTCCCCACCTTTATTCCTTACTGTATCCAACTCTGATGGGTTCAAACACGTAGCACTAGCAGCAAGAAAAGAAGTTTGGGCCTCGAACGCACCTAGGGCGTTCGACCCACCACTTTCGTTCCTTACCGCATCCAACTCAGAAGGATTCCAACATGGGGCACTAGCAGTAAGAGAAGAATTTTCAGCCTCGAACGCACCCATGGCACCTCGCCAAGCCCGTACGCCTTCGTTTAATTGGCGAAGAGATCTGTTATTTTCAGCCCTTAGGCTGGCCAACTCTAGTTCCAACTCCTTGCGTTTACACATTTCATCAATTTTTGATTTCCTGGCCCTTTCAAGTTCAATCTGATGCAATAAATCATTTTGTGTAGATTCCTCCCCAAGGCTGCTAAGCTCACCATGTTGACCGTCCTTCCCGTGGGGCGGCCGGTCGCTCTGCCTGGCTTCCGTGGCCTCCTGCTCGTCACGCTCGGCTGAATCCGCTGAACCAGGTAATTCTTCCGAATCCTCCGGAGAATGACGTTTCCCCGGATTGGCCACCCCACAATTCGGGCACTTGGCCGCGTTACCATGGTAGGAAGTATCACAGGCCACGCATTTAGTCATGATGACTGGGAAAAAAAATCTCCAATGTGAGACCGGTGGTCCTTCCTGGGGCTAGGCAATATGGCCGAATACAAGGCCACCAGTGAAGGAACCTGTTACATAACAGGTGAATGGAAGTGGTGACATCTGGTAATACATTTGGGAACTGCTACTGCCCATTTATCACCACTTATATGCGCGCATATAAGTAGCTTGAATATCACCCAGACAGACATGAAATACTCATGCATCTTTCTGCCCAATGCATAATTGGGTCTCAGGTAGGGTAAGCAATGACTGCACTGCCGGCCTATGCAGTAGGCCTTGATCGCAATGTCTAATCCAGCTCAACTGAGGATTTCTCTTGATCTATGTTAGATAGGAAGATGATTTAAACAAATCTCAAATAAATCTATAGGGCCAAGTTGATACTTTAAATTCAATAAATAATAAAAACGAGTATGCAAGTGACTAGTAATGACCCTTATGCCACCCCACAATGAGTGATTAAGATTATATTACAATCATAGTGTCAGTGATTTTACTATAATGGCAGCCCATACCCAGGTAGCAAGGATACATTGGGCCAATGTCGGCTTACATTGGGCCAATGTCGGCTTCTATTGGGCCAAGCATGGACAAGCTTGGCCCAATGTTCTATTGCTGACTGGGTAGTGTGTGATACACATACAATTCTATAGGACTGTACCTCTGTGGGTGCGCACGGTGCCAAACTGTACGGATTCTGGCAGTAAAAGGCCTGATGCCTCTGGCCTGAAAGCAAGGACAACCACTGCTGGGCACTTTCGTAAACACCATGACCATGCAACCTGAGATTCGGTGGGTAGTCTAGAGTATACAATATTTTGGGGAAATTGTTAGACAATCCACTAACTCTTCTTACAAAGTTTGATCAATCTACATCCTACTAAGAATGGCATCCTTCTGGAATAAAGTGGCCTCATGCGTTATACAAAGTGGCAAATTTATATCCCCCATAAATCAATTGGGAATAGTTTGCACAATATCCTGACAGCAAACACAACTGTACTGAGCCACTACTGGCCCAATGATGGCAACTGCACCAGGCCAGTACAGGCAACCCAGTACAGGGCGTTAAGAGGCATGCAAGAGGCACCAGCAATGGGCCAGTACTGGATGCCAGTACTGGTTCTGTACTGTGCCTGCACTGGGCCTATACTGGTGTTTCAATACTGGACCAGTAATGGGCCAGTACTGGCTTTAAGCTGGCATGCCAGCACAGGCCCGGTGTTGGCCCCTTTCTGTATTTCAATAATAGGTTGGTTTAACATATGCTGTCTATATTGGAGAGTATAATTAATATAAATCAACATCATGTTTACACCTCACACATTAAAAGGCCTCATATTAAGACTCTCCCTCACACCCTGTGTTTATGATATTTGGTTTAAAACTTTAAACTAAGTAGGTTTCCACTGAGAGGTGTTTCATGTTAAAAAATTTGCCCTCACCATAGACATTTTTGACCATATGATCATTAAGAAAAGGTATTGGCCTTGATCCTACATAAATACAAGCTACTGTTGACATCTTGTGGTGTGGTTGGAAATTAATCAAGCCAGTACTGGACCAGTACTGGCTTGCCATTACCAGCATACCCTTCTATAGCCAGTACTGGCCCACTACAGGCATTCCATCACAGGCACACCTATACTGGCCCAGTGTAGGTATGCCAGTAGTGGGCCAGTAAGCGCATACCAGTATTGGCATGGCATTAGTATACCAATACAATCTAGATTAACTGATACTGTCCTGGCACGGTACTGGCAGTACTGGCCCAGTACTGCCGTTACATCCCAGTATGATGCCAGTACTGGCAAGGTAAAGATGTGTTTCCTGGGGCGTGCTAGCTATTCCTTCCCTTTATACCCATGCCCCCCTTCCAAAAAAGGAGAATTGGATAAAATAGCATTTACAAAAAAGAATGGTCACATATCGTTGTCTAGAGCTAACTAGTTCACACAAGAGATTATTTTGATCAACCAGATGTGACTGTCGCAAAGCACACTATCATTGTGTGCTATGTAATCATATGGGACGACGCAGAGGAATGATTGCTATGGATTCATTGCATAAGATTTGGCAGAGGAGTAGTAGCAGTGAAAGCAGTGGATGGGCCCCAAATGTCACAACTATTAGAGTCATTTACTCAGAAACAACGTGTATGTTGTCAGATATGTTGCAATACGCCCCTGGAATTTTTACAGGACCTGGGTATAATTGCTGTCAAAATGTCTGTATGCTAACCCTAAACCAATTAGCCCCACTATGTATGAAAATCTTGAGTTTATTTAAAATAGTCCCATGGTGTCCAAAGGATATTGACTGTCAAACTCTCTGATGTCTTGCGTAATAACCCCCAGAAACTTTGCTATCAGATTTTACTAGCAGGCAAGCAATACCTAAAGTCATTAAAAATTGATAGGTTGCCTTTTGAGATCAATACTCTGAAGATAGTTAAAGATAAAAAGGTTGCCTTTTGAGATCACCTTTCCGAACGCCCCCATCCCTTTAACAGTAGGATTGGGATGGCAGTATACAAGGCAGTGTAAAGGGGGTGGGTAGGTACTATATAGGTACACACCTCTAGGTTCAGCAGGTGAGAGTTGTACACATCCACCACTCACCTCTCACTCACCAAATATACAACAACAACAACATACAGCGTCTGCTGGGAGAGGGAAATGTCGTCTGCTTTCTAAATGACGTTATTTCTACTCACAGATGGAGAATTGTTAGATAACCGAGAGAGCAAGCTTACAGTCTTGGGTCACTGACTGAGATAACTTCTGGATCGATCAGAGAGTGGAGTAGGGCTACACCTGTAGTATAGGAGGTGCACTTAGGAGGCCGGTTGTCGTCTGCTGGGGTGAATTGTCGTCTGCTATTTGAGAGACTGGAACCCTTGGATACTTGAGGCCCTGATTACCACCTGTTATCTCATATATTCCTTAAAATACTGGATCACAGGTTTGGAAACTTGCCTCTAAAGCTCAGCCTACGATCTATCACATATCCTATACCTGATAGTTACATTATCGCTCATGTGAAAGTGAGTGGATTCCGTGGATTATTTCTTACAAGACAATCGCAGTATTTCTTACGTGGATCCTTAGGCTCTTCTAGCCATTGATCATTTCTGTTTGGAAATTACTATAAAATGCTTGTTCCATCCACCAATTAATATCCATCCTGGTAATATTTAAAAGAAGCAATACTGATTTGTATCTCAGGTTAAATACATCAAGGGATTATCCCTCAAGGGATCAGAGTTAGACTAAATCAGAAAGGTCATCTCCATCTTTTGACTGTAAAGGGCTATATTTAACCCTTGAGGCCCTAAACCTCAATTCACCTATCGAGGTAAGTCTTATCTCGCCTACAGTCTAAGGATTTAGCTCACACAAGAAACTGGTCACGGATTAAGTCATCTTCAAGTGTTAAGATCCAGGTCAGATTCAGGAATTGATTTGATGATATTATCTCCAATACACAAATGTATGATTAATCTATATCTCCGCTCATCTTACCTACATCAGTTAACCTCAGCCATCCCCAGACAACCCTGGTCGTGGATCTCTATTATCTAAGTTATTATCTAAGGCTCAGTCCTTATATAAAGGTTTACGTCCATGGATTAACACCGTTCAGGCAGCCAGGAGCAGGATTACCAATGATTAAGTGGACCTGATCGTGGATTAGGAGATATATCGTCCATTTAAAGGAGTCCCAGTGAATGACAGTGGAGGATTTTACCTTTCCCCTTTGTGTGTGAACAGTCTAAAAAATATCAAGGTAGGTTATTGTCTTTTTGGACCTTTTCTGTACCAGTGTCCTTATTCTATATGTAGTTGCTCCGAGCAAGATTTGATCACGTTTACACCTCATTTCATCGATTACATCACCTCAGCTGTCCTTACCTAGACAGCGGGGTCATTTGATACAATGGCAAGGAAGATTTTTACTTGTAAAATCGGTTTATCCCCTCATCAATGGGGGGGGGGAGATAAAGAAGATTTAGAAAGGCTGATAAAATGCATAGATGAAGTCTCAGGTTCAAAAATGACCCCTCTCTGATATCAGGAGATAAGTTCTGTTTTCATCATTTCTTGTATGTATATGCATGTACAAATAACCATGCATAGTAAACGTTTCAAAGTTTGATATAAATCACTCTATAATTGTAAATAATCAAAGTAGAAAATGAAAAGAAGATTGTATTCAAAGAGATCACTGCGTACTATGTAGCATGGTGATACTATAGTATACACAAATAGCTAGGCTTGCTATCTATGGATCTCTCCTATATATATAAATCTCTTCTTTACACAAATAATGCACGTTGTTGACTGCAGTCAGCTGATAGAGTGTGTGTACTGTATGTAGGCCTTCACCATTTAAGGGCCGTGATTGATTCAATGTCCAGGGCCACCTCCCCTTTTTTCCATTGTTATTCTGAGGGGGGGGGTGACTCCTAATTTTGGGCTGTGCACCCTTCTCTTTCAAACCCTGGAGCTTCCACTACATTTGTCGGCACGATGAAGTAATGCCACACTGCAGAGTTACTAAGCATGATACAGGGTTACTGTGCACTCAGCATGATTTATAAATGCAGCCCTGGCGAGTTACTCACCATGGCTGCATTCATGCATCATATGGAAAAAGCATTAAAGCGTCATGTCTCCCGGTATGGAGGTGCCCATGTGTCTACAGTCTATACAGTGTTATACATGACACACATACTCTATAGATGTGTTTAGTTATTGTGCTAACACATAAGGTAATCCAGTGATGATGGTGGCAAATATTACCAGGCTATGTAATGCTCTGTACCTATACTTTTACTACTAGTATGTATTACATGTTAATCTTGTCAGAACTGCATCTTAGCAGATAGGGCCGGCATGATGCATGAGGCCACACAGTTGATACATTCCCTAATTCAGCATGATACACTAATGCATTAGGCTACCATTGAAACAAAGAAATCACTGGCCTGCATTTGTGTGGCTCATGTTTGATAACAGAACATGGTCTTGAAGGTATCTTGCAGCCCTAAATGGACTAAAACACCATAAAACCCTGTGTATAAGCCACACCTTATACAGATCATTCACAGCCCCCAATGCGGCTACATCATTCCCCTGACAAAGGTTGTGGGCTATTCATTTTAGTATGGACGGAGTTTTGACACTATAGAACAATGCCAAACCAGCCATTTTAAAGCACAGTTTCTGGTTTCTTGAGAAGAATGCATTGTAGATACCTTAGTGGCCCATATGACTGCCTGGGCGCTCATTGACTTCAATTCCATTGCACCCACAGCGTTGATACGAGACAGGCGCTTATTTGACTACCGGTACTGTTTTTAGTGCATACAATTAATTTTAGTACCCCTATATGTGCCTATACATGGGTAAAAGGTGACGCTTATGACGGAGGGGTTTTAAAAAGTGATGGTCGTGACACAGGGGTTTTAGAAAATGATGGATGTCGACAAATTCAAAGGTTCCCAGTACATTGGCATATACATAAAAAGTGACGGCGTAACATGCTGAAAATTTTTAGCACCTATGTATTGGCACCTATATCCCCCGTGCTTAAATGCGAGACCGGTGCTTATATGTGAAACTACAGCACTTAAGGTTTTATGGTTAAGTTCTACAAGATTTTGGCTGGGAGCACACACTCTGCCCCTTGCCCCTATAATCAGTGTCTTTTTATGGGCAGTTAGCAATGAATAGGACAACTTAGGTACACCCTCTTACAAAGGTGTTGAGGGAAACACTACACATTGTCTATATATAGAGCGTGACGTCATTGACGACTGGAGGAAAGGGGGAATCCCATTTGTTAAACATCAAGGTATTCTAAACATATGTATAGAAACTATCAACATACATATCTGACCCGTCACGTTATAAACATACCACGGGACATAATAGGACGTCGTTGATGTGTGAGTCAGATGTGGTTACCGATAGGACGTCGTCGTCGTCATGGAGACGTAGTAGACCATGACGTCACGACAGGCGGCAATTAGAGACGTGATGTCATGGCTCGCCTACCCAGCAAATTGTCGTGACTCCTCGTCAACCTGTGTGAAGTGGCTCACACATGTCGCTAGATGGAACACGACGTCGCTATAGCACAAGATCACCAGGAATAGCAATGGTGGTGATCACATGGCCTCACCTCAGATGGCGAGGATGGTGATCACTCAGACTCACCAGGGATGGCGACGCGGGTGATCACTCACCTCGCTAGATGAAACACGCACCTCGTCATAGCACATGTTCACCAGGGATGGCGAGGATCGTGATCACTCATCCTCACCAGGGATGGCGACATGAGTGATCACTCATCCTCACCAGGGATGGCGACATGAGTGATCACTCACTTCGCTAGATGAGACACACACCACGTCATAATGCACATTCACCACAGATGGCAAGGATTGTGATCAGTCACCTCGCTAGATAAAACGCGTACCTCGTGATAGCACAGATTCACCACAGATGGTGAGGATCTTGATCACCCATCTTGATCACTCATCCTCACCAGGGATGGCGACATGAGTGATCACTCACCTCGCTAGATGAAACGCACACCATGCCATAGCGCATGTTCACCACGGTTGGCGAGGATCGTGATGACTCACACTCACCAGGGTTGGCAAGGCGGTTTATCACTCACCTCGCTAGATGAAACGCGCACCACGTCATAGCGCAGGTTCACCATGGATGGCGAGAGTGGTGATCACTCAGACTCACCAGTGATGGTGACGCTGGTGATCACTCACCTTGTTAGATGAAAAGCTCATGATCATCGACATTGGTAATCATGCAGCCTCACATCTGCCAGATCAAAGTATGTTTTGCCAGAGAAGGTATTGCCATATGTATCTTCCCTCTAACCACAGATAAGGTGTTCATGTTGATATTTCCCTAGGTATTTTTCCTGTAACCAGAGAAAAGGTGTTTATGGATAGTTGCTTTCATTTTAGAGATCCCTCTATCTAAATTCAATTGATATTCTCTCTATATAATCTTGTTTGATTCAACTCTGAAGTATTACATGGAAATCAGTGTGAAACAAAGCACATTTGATACGTATGGGACTTATACTTCATGCCCACACTTCCTAGATAGGCTACATGTTGAACAGTGGTGCTGTCTCAACAACTTTGGCAATGGTGGTGATAAGTTGCCACTGTGAGTGAGAGTGAGTGACAGATGATGCAATCCTCAGAGAGCATTGACTTGGAGTGACACAAATTCACGTATTGAGTGAGACCAATGTTGGCAATGGTGGTGATAAGTCGCCATTTTGAGAGAAGATTAACTAGGAGTGTTACAAACTCATGGAGTGAGTGAGAGCCATGTGGCAATGCAGGTGATAAGCTGCCATTCTGAGTGAGAGTGGCCTTCTCTATGAATGGGTCGCTGAGGTATTGTTCATGTCGCTCTAAGACAACAAAACCTTACATTTCGCACAGTAAAAGTAAAAAGCGAATCCTGTATCAAACAAATGGAACATCAATTACAGAGCCTATGTTGGCTAGTATTTATGTTGTGGATCATATGGGGGCGTGCCTTTATATGTATATGTATGTGCATTCCGGCCGTGTCTGGCCCCCGTGGCCTTCTATACTTATCACAATTTTTTGATTTGGATTGTTAAGGCAATAGGGCGGGCCAATTGGACATATTGGAATAAGAATCAAATCAAACTGGCTTCAAAATCCTAAAATTCCAATGAATGTCGGCGCCTGAATGTCATGCATTCCGGCCGTGTCTTCTATACTGCTCACAATGGCAATCAAAATTTTGTTTAGCCGCCGGCTATTGAACGGGCCCATTGGACATATTGGAATAACAATCCAATCCAAGTCCTAAAATTCCAAATAAAGGCCAATAATTTGCATACATTTTTAATAGAACGGATTAAAGAATGACCTAAAGAATTGATTTCTTCATTTCAATTTTTCATGGCATCACATTTGGCGCAGGATAAATCCCTCTTATAAAGGGGCCAAAAAAGGGCCCCCTGATAACTTTCCAAGAGCAATGTTTTCAAAAGACTGTAAACAAATCTGCCAAACACGCCTCCTTTTTTTCTTCTCGGCTATTAATTTCTTTCAATTTTCTTTCTTTTTTTTTTTACATTAATTGGCCAATTACAGTGCTAAATTACATTTCTCATATGAATATTTTTTTTAAATAAAAGAAATATAATAAAACAAGTGACTTTGAACAAAAAATTTATTTGTTTGCATTTAAACAATACGCCAACCATACAAGAAAAGAATTTCTTTCTTTGTCATTTATAAAAGACAGGGAAATCTATGAGGCTCATTCAATGAACAGTATGCCAAAAAATCTCAGGCAAATCTAACATAGGGTTTCTTCATATATTTTTTTTGGGGGGGGGTCTTAAAACAAAATTACACGATGAAAATGAAATTATATGAAACCTTTGTCTGCTTGTCCATTTTCATATTTTCAATTACTGATAAAGAATCTATGATATAGTGTACATTAAAGCCTAATACTAATGGCGCCATCCTTATATAACTGTTGAGAAATCAACGGCCCAAATCAACTTGTAGAAAGATATGCTATCTGTGCCTCATTTCTTTCTTTATTATAATGCTGGCCTTAACACATTTTTCATGATGGTACATGAAACCCTGACATAAAAGGCAGGCGAATTAAAGTAAAGAATATTTATCGTAAGTAAACGGCCTATTAAACAACCAACAAATGAAACGTTTTTTCTCCAATTTTTTCATATATTGAAAAGAATTATTTCCATGTTAACTTCGACACGATATTCATGTTATACTATCATGTGTTCTTTTGATAGAGCATCCACAGAACAGCCTGTACTCCTAACCCTTTATTGAGCGGTTGAGCCACCTTTAGTCAACAAAATAATTAAAGATTGTCTTAAGAACACAGTATTCATAAACAGGCCCATATACATTTATCTATAGACAGGCCTCTTTACATAAAAAAAAAGAGGACATTTAGTTTGAGTCTTCAACATTGGGGTCTATGGAATGATGGCTCATTTGTAGGATGGACATGAAATCTTGTGTCTCAGTTTTTTCTGTTTCTTTGACAGAAGTTCCCTTTGTCTTGGTGGGGGTTTTGGCCTTGGGCCGTCTCTTTCTCGGTGAGATAGCTTCTTCTGAGGAATTAGTCGATCTTTTCATTGATTTTGGTGGTGGATTTTTTTTTTTTTTTCTCTTAGCCTCTATAAATTTGGTGGAGATATTCCTTTTTGATTTTGTAGCTAGAGTCTGTCGTACTGATAACTCTTCATTAATTATTTTCTTCGGCTTTGCTCGAGGTATGGCGTGAGTCTTTGAAGAGTGGGGGGTGTCTCTGAAAGACAGCTGTCCAGACAGGTCTGTCTCGGCCTCTGTCTCTTCATCTTGTGTGTTATCCTTCTTCTCCATTTGGCTTATCATTCTCATCACATCTTTCATCTCGCTTCTTGTTTCTCTTCTGTTTAAGTGTTTAGCTGAAGGCTTCTGAATCTTTTTCTTCATCCGCAGAGGTTTAAATCCTGAGGGGCACTTTCCATGTACCTTATTTGGGTCCCTCTTGGCAGATCCACGCTTTTTCTTCGGACAACGATCTGTAGCGTTCTCTTGTGGGCCATTTCCTTCTCTTCCCTCTGATTTCTTGTTCGTCTTTCTTCTATATGTCGTAGAGAATGGGTTACGCGTGTGGTGCTTTAAATTGGGTGGTGATTTGGCACCCTAGAACATTAAGAAACATAATGGACATTCTTATGTTAGAGTATAACACCATTATTCTCCCTGGGATTTAATATCAGGTTTAAAGTTTACCATCTTAGTGTTAATACATTGTTAAAACTCTTTGATTTTTATATTATTGAAGACACTTTCATGATTCAGATGTGATACTCGCCATTTAGAGTATAAAGTACGGGGCAGTTAACTTTGTTCCCAAGTCAAAAGGCCATTGAAGAGTGACAGTGGGTTAAATGGCAACTTCATTTCACGTAACAGATGATTCACATGTATAAGAAGAAGTTATTGCCCAATTTACCTTATAAATTTCTTGTTGACATTTGGAAGTACTCTTTGCTTCTCCTCCTGTATTTTCAGAGGCCCCTGGGTTACAGCTCTTATTCTATATAAGAAATAGTCCAGAAAAAGTGCATAAAGATTACATTAAAGTGGGTAAAAGCGGTGGCTTTCTGTAAAATTAAAATTGGTGGAAAACACCATTCATTTTTATGACGATTTTTCTTTAACAAAAGATTTTAAATTTTTTTCATCTTATTGCCACATTGAAATGACATTTAAACCCTCCCACCAAAAAAAAAAAAAAAAAGGCCCACTTTAATACAGGACTTTATCCACCTACACTGAACCTTAAACTCACCCAAGCTGACAATGAGATTTCCTCAAAGTCATCGTCGTCGTTTTTAGAGGGAGACCGTAAATCAACTACTTGCACGTCATTGTTCTCTGCAGAAGGGGATTTGGACAAATCAACCACTGCGATTTGTGGGCATGTCGTTTGAGGGTTTCTTCCTCTCTCTATAGGAACCAATTCCTCTCTCCGCTTTTCTCGGGCCCTGCTAGCTTCTTCTACTGCCTTAGGTCTATGAATAACTTTCTGTTAAAAAAAGGAGGGTGAACTTAGTTGTCTGTAGTAGATAAAGTGTGACTTTTGTTTGTAGACTGTGGTTGTCCATTATAATGACTTCTTTATGATACACAAAGGCTGAGACAAAACCAAAAATGCCCTCTACATTGAAAATATCATAAAGTCAATCTTTTTGGGCCTCTTCACGAAGGTCGTATAAACTCTTCATCGGCGGCTGCTTAATGTCAAACACAGGTTTCCATAAATGGCACCCCATGAAGTAAGCCATACCCATATGTTAATATCACCTAATATTTACTGTCTTTATTAGTCTAGAAAATTAGGTGAGACATGTATAAGTGTATAGAGAAAATCATTTTTTTTAAAAGACAGCTCACATCCAGTTCATTCTACAGAAAATGTATGAATTTTTCATTTTTTAGGGAATTATCAAAAAATCTAGGTGCGTCTTATATGCGCACTGCGTCTTATACGCTCGAGATTATGGTACTTGGTTTCACTCTCTGAGACTCGTCCAGATACAAGAGACCACTTTTGTTTGTTCTTGGCCATGGTATCTTTCTGAATCCTACTGTAATAAGCAATAAGTCTCAGTCAAACCATTCTAAAAATTAGTTTCTGCAACTGGTTGGAAAACATTCGGCTTTGCGCATTGAAGAACTGAAGTAAAAGTGTAGGTACGGTAAAACCCTCTCTCAAAAGCCTTAATTCACACTAAAAAGCTGTCTTCAAATATTCACTAATTACTTACAAAGAGAGACCGTTATTTGTGAAAGTACTTACTCCAGTATGGCATATACTTCTCTAGTTTGACCCCTTGTACCAATGGCCCCCGGCGCCTGGCCCCCTTCTCTAATGGCCCCAGGTTATCTGGCCCCAGAAAAAGGGCGAAATAAAGTATGACGTTTCATATAATATGGTCTATAATTACCTCTGTCACATTGTTCTCATACAGGACAAGATATGTACGGTTTTCTTCTATAATTGAAGAAGAGGTTATACTTGGTGAATCTGGTTCACTTCTTACATCTTCTTTTCTTTCATTGGATGATGTATCTGTCCCTGAAAAAAGATCTTTTAGATCCTCATAAACTTCATTCTCCAATCTTTCTAGGTCTGCCACAGGTTCATTCACATGTTCTTTGCTCACTTTCATAGTATGGCTTGCCAAACATTTGGTGTCTCCAGCTTCCAATTCATGATTTAAGTCTTTGTCTTTACCTTTGTTCTTGTGTGCCAGAATGGTAAGCTCATCACTGGAATTGACTAGATTTGGAGAATTTATACAGTAAAAGTCTCCCTCGTCTCCGTCTTCTTTGTTGGAATCATCTCGTGAATCTATTCTATGCCCTAAACTAGATCCACTGTCGTCAGTCAATACCAAAGACGAACATGTTAAATTTTCTTGAGTTTCTGGGATTAAAACGATCTCTTCATCTGTTACTGCCTTCTTAGAGTTGAGTGGAGCGCCCTCTGAAGGATCATCTGGTGTATCCGGGACCAAGTTAGAAAGGCTACTTTGACATGACTTCCCATCTTGTATATCATATTTTAGATCCACCCCGTCTCTGAATTGTGACGTTGTGTCGTCTGAAGGCCACTCTAGACCAACCGACTTCATTACATCTCCCATCTTGATTCCTCTTTCATCCTCCTCTTCGGAGCTGACACTGAAACCTGTTTTTTTTTAAAGAAAGAAAATGCTATCCTCAGAAGTCAACATCCACAGCAGTCAGGTATAAATTTATTTTTTTTTTTAAAAATATGATAACAATATCAAAACACAATAAAATTCTCAGTGTATTATGTAAAACCAAAAAAAAAAAACCTTCAATTATTTATTTTTATCCAAATTGTCTATTAAAAACAAGAAAACGAACACCTCAGAATGGGCCATAAAAAAAAATATTTAGAAAACGAGCCTTGTTGTATCTTTCAAAACAGCGTCATGTAAAGAAATATTTGACAAACGTTTATTGCTTTTAGTGTGATAAAGATTTAATACTGGACGTCCCATATCTAAGCCATGGCTTATTTCTGAGAAGAAAGTTGTTCATTCTAAAAGAAAAAAAGAAAAACTGTTATTTATTTACTTTATAATTCTAAATGATTTTTTTTTTTGGTTGAAATTGTACTTTAACTTTGAATATATAGTAGATTTTTTTTCTTTTCAGGATTTTCAGCCACTGTTGTGCTGGCCCCCCTGGGAACCTAGCCCCTCTACACTTAGCCCATGGACACATCGGCCGCTGGAGACGTATTGACTGGAGAACATGACTTTAGAAAGTGAAAAAGATATATCAATATAGATGAAAATATATCCATTTAAACTAAAACATAAAATTAATAGAAACATTTTTTCGATGGTTATAATTTGTCTTCTTGTTTTCACTTCGAATGGTTGTAATAGGTGCAAAGCGATTTAGCCTCTTCATTTACATACTGATCGTATTCTTTTTTCTTAAAAAAAATTTTAGAAATCAGCGGAAGCAAAATTTTGGGGCGAAAATATTTAGATAAAGTCGTGCGTTATTATAATTTTCTGATACATTGAACATTACTAAAATATATGGATTTAGGGAAAAAAAAAAGAAGAAGAATTCAGGCTAAAATGTAAGAGTATTTTTGTTATAAATGATTTTTTAAAATCCAAAAAAAAAAAAAAAATATCCCGTCCTCTTCACACCGAAAGTAATATTATGTCTTACTCATCCTGTTCCAGAAATACAAGGGAGATAACACTAGTCCCATCGACATTTTGAAAAATTAATTTGAATCCATAAAGAGATGTCTTCATGTAGATCTTTGTATGAAAATAAACATAAATATTTCAAACTTATGCCTTTATGTGTCATTGTTAATAAATTAGGCCATAGATTTTCGCTTTTCCTGTCTCAACCCGTTAAGTCAAATAACTTTTTCATACTTGGTAAGCACAAGGGACACACATTCTGACCCAAAAGTGGTTAAAAGAAAGATCAAGACTTATGTATTTCTTTCTATCGTGTCATTTCTTGCTTAACATTTTCCCCTGGTCCATGGACATTACCGATGAATTCCTCAAGGAGCTGACAATTGTTGAAAGATCAGTCTTTAACCTTTATCTAAGTAGTAAATGACAATGAAACATTATTGATTTTTAACGAAGATGAACAATTTTTTTTTTATTTCACTACGTATTAGAAGGCACTTCTTTTCCTACAGAGCTGAAAAAATACTTCTGCTGTTGTCTAATCACATATCATTATACATCAAAACAATTAAGGCAGGCACAATTTACCTAACTTTTTCGGGCTGTTTGTCGATTTCTTCTCCCCACGGAATGACTTATTATAATGTCACGTGCCATAGATTTTCTTTACAATACTGAATAATAAACTTTAAAACACCAAAAACAGTTTTACTTTATATGATAAAACAAACAGTAGAGAATTATACTTTTTGTTTTAAAAATAATTATGTACTTCTCTCAATCACAGCTAGATTAATACTCTCGATACATCAATCACAGGTTTAGTTTGTGTTATAACATAGAATCAACAGAATTATACTTTTTTTTCCAAAATATTTTTCTACTACTCTCAATCACACCCAGATTCATACTCTTCATACATGAATCACAGATGAACTTTGTTAGATCACATAGAAACAAGAGAATTACACTTTTTTTTCGGCTGTTTTTCCACAATAATTATGTTGTACTCTCATTTCACAAACAGATTCAAACTCTCGATACATCAATCACAGATTAACTTTGTAGAATCAAATAGATACCTCAGAATTATGCTTATTTTTCGACAATAATTATATAGTACTCTCAATCACAGTCATATTCAGACTCCATCACAGTGAAATACAGAAGGGCTTATCACATACTGGAATAAACTGCCCCAATAAACTACAGAAGAACATACTTTTTTATGACCCGTTTCTGAAGTATTCTTCCTGTCCTTGTGCAATAGCTTTTCTTTTTTTTTTTTTGTACGACATCAGGTCAACTTTCATGAGAACAATACCATATCTACTTCACTAAACAAAAAATGAGATAAATTTTCTATGTTATACAACCTATAGGACATCATTTATTTCCTGTCCGTTTACTTGTATCTATGGAAGAAGGGTCGTTAATCTTAATTTATATTTATTGAAAATCCAACGAGTCAACTGATTTTTCTGTCAACATAAATCCAAAAGCCCAAACTCCCCCCCCCAAGGATTATTTAAAGATAAGGCCCACTCACATTTTTATTTCAGGCCAAGCAACAGAATGGCTTAAAGAAATAGCCTTGTCTTTTGTTAACTATAATATATTGAATAAAATAGTTTTTATACCTTTTTTATACCTTTAGGCATCACAATTGTAGTTCACCAAAGAATAAATCAATATGCTCATAAGAGGGCCAAATAATAGTAAGATAAAGACTGTCCGGAATTATTATAATCCGTCTTTCTTTGGCTTGCCATCCTGGCCATCACCCTTTTTGTGTCCACTGTCTTTCAGTGTCTCCTTGGCAATCTCTTTGAGGACCTGTTTATGATAAGCAATTCTCTGGTAGTGGTAGAAGACCAGAGCCTGTCTAGACCTCTCCGAGGGCTGTAAAACAAGGAAAGTAAAATGGCCAGTAAAATGAACTGCAGTAGGTTCATAGATTTATTCTAAAAATACTATCGGCCCCATTCTATATCAGTTCATTGCCTGCATCAAAAATAAATTCTAAAGGGCCAACATGTACAGATCGGCTGACATTAATAGACGATACAATGTTATCATCATTTTCATCCTAAACTTTGTGCTCTGGCCTTTCCAAGGCCACATGCAAAGTACTTTATGAAAAGGTTATTCTGATTTACTTTGAAGAAAATGTCTCTGATTTTCAAATTTATTGCCGAAAAATAAAGCAGAAATTTATTCTGATTTTTAATTTTTTTTTCCAGTTGGGTTATAACTATTGATTTATCTATATTTTACGACTGCCACAAAAAGAAGTTCTTCATAACTTTGAGGCTGTATTTTCTTATTACATAATATATCATAAGAAATTGTCTAAAGTCTACTGTATACATAATGCACCTTGATAAATTTTGTCTCTATGTAAAGCCATTCACATAACCCTTCTTTTTATCTAGTCTGAAATAATGTTTTTTTTTACAACCATGAACCAACCTCTTCTCGTATATTAAATGTATATAATTGCTTTGCATGAAAATTCGAGAAGAGTGAATTTTTATGTGGGTTAGTGGATTGGGGCTATTGACATAATTGTGACCAATTTCTTTGAGAAGTTAGAAAGAGAAATAAAACTGTAATAAATGATACAAGAGTAATTTTTTAAGATTTTATCTTATTAGACAAACTAATTTCACATAAAATAAACTTACATTAAGAGGAGAGGGAGAACGACACCTCTCAGTAGGATTGGCTGTCCCGACGTCCCCGTTCCCATTGGTGGCTTGATCCTCACTGTCATCCTCTATGACGATCGCCTCTTTGTCATCTTCGTCGGCCAGTTGGTTGTCCCTTTCTAATGCAGCATCTCTATCCGGTTCATGTTCACTTACTGCTGCTTGACCATTGGCTCCCTCTCGTCCATCATCTTGATGTTGAACATGTTGCTCTTCTGGGTTGCCGTTAGGATTCAGGTTCTCTCTCTTGACATTCGCCTGAAGCTCCTGATTTTGGGTCGGCACCTGTGGATTTTCCTGTTGTTCTGGCTGACGTTCAGGGATGCCAGGAACTTCAGCGGCTTCGTTCTGGTTTCCTCCCTGGCCTATCGGGCGAACTCTGTTGGCCACTCTGTTTCCTGGAAACCACTCGTACTCAGGATGCCACGTCTCAACATGGGCTTTGATGTATTCTGTTAAATGAAAAATATTATTCATATTGATTACAACGTCGAAAAAAAAATTATTTATTATTTTTTAGCATTTGATGATAAGTCAAATATATTCTCTTAAAAAAAACCTTGGCTACATTGTAAATTATTGCATATTTCATTATAAAATAATTTGAGGCCTAATTTCCCTGTAAAAACTAAGACAGAAATAAGTTAGCATGAGATAAATTATTTTGTGACATATGGTACTACACAAAAGCATCCCAGAAAGTGAATTAAATTGCTTAGTAATTTCTAGGACAGAAATTATTTTGTTCTATGTTTTACGAGGTATAAGAATACCAACTTCAAATGGTATTGTTAAAGAACCTAATTCAAATATTATGCCACACGAAATAAATAGATTGGTTTTTGGATTTCCCGCCAGTCTTTTTCAGAAAATAATATTTTATAATTTTTCAAAAAAAATAACATGTCTATGGATCCTGGACGTATAATTTTAAAGTGATTTTCTTTTTCTATCATGCAATGATAATATGATTGATAATACATCTACAGGAATAGCAGACCACTCTTTGTATAAGTATAAATATGGGGCAAACCTAAAAAAAAAAATAACCCTCCTCATTTTTCATTGGGGTTTAATCCTGAAATACAGTTCATCTGGAGCTATGTCGGAATGATTTCAAGTTCACTTTTTTT
Source organism: Acholoe squamosa (assembly GCA_949317995.1). NCBI lineage: Eukaryota > Metazoa > Annelida > Polychaeta > Phyllodocida > Polynoidae > Acholoe > Acholoe squamosa. Next base: position 66,163,837 of record OX439046.1, on the reverse strand, counting down.
TTCTAGATGAAAGTCATTTAAATACTCAATTTTATACTTTCCATACTCTCTCATACCGAGAATCTAAGAACTATCCATTGGATATTTAAATTTCTGATTTTGGACGACAATATATCTATACATATGAGAAAATTCAAAAGACCCCCCCCCCTTTAAATGGTTAAATCATTTTCCTAATGGATTTGCACCGATCTCAGGGAAAATCCCTGTGAGCTTCAAAACCTCGGACTTTCGCATTTCCGCGGAGATTTCACACCCTTATAATTATAATGTTCAGAATCCATAGAGAATAATAATTTAAGAAGTAAATACTCACTGGGATATGAGAAGTAGCGACGGCAAACAGGACAATGCCTGGTGTTGTCGTTGTCACTATGGTGTTCACGGAAATGCCGATGGCACTCTCTGTTAGAATTGAATCGTTCTCCACATTTTATGCAGAACACACTGCTCTCTGGCTTCTTCTCTGCCATGGCGACTGAAAGAAACGGGTACTATAGGAGAATTGCTGTCGGCAACCTGAAACGGGAAAAGAAATAGAAATATAAAGTATGAATGTGTTTGATATGTTTAAGTTTACTCTTGAATTGAATCACATAATACAACAGACTATTCTGCCTAGTCATCTACAAGATCAATTTTTTTTCCTCCACCTTGTGCATTTGGAGAAATCAAACTTCCCATCAAACTTCACTAAAAAACATTTCAACATGATAATAAAAAAAAAAAAAATAAAAAATAAAATGCCAAAAAAAGTTTTCTGAATAGAATATCAATTCATTTTCCTGAATAGAATATCAATTCATTTTCCTTCATTTTGACAAAAGAAAGAATTGACTGATTTCTGGACGAATATAGCAACGGTAGTGAACCGTTATGTCCCGCGTATAAGGCAGAACCCAATTACAAGCCGCAAAAACAGTTCCATAAATTTATGTAAAAAATTGAAAATTCATAACTTTGATTCTACTGAAAGAATTTTCATAATTAAAAAAAAATATTTTTAGTTTAGTCCACCCCTGACCCTCCTGTCCCCCTTAATGTACTATTTCGACAAATTGGGTATGTAAGATGAAAAAAGAAATGTCTTTGTGTCCGCCTTGTCGATCCAATTAGAACTAAAACCACCCGTATTATCAGAGATATTGCCATTCCCGCGCCATACCAATTATGTACATTTGGGCGCCATGTGGCACATACCGGGCTTTCAAAACCTGAAAGAATTTTGTAAACATTCCTATTAGAACAAGAGGTATAGATCAAAAAGCCCCCTTATTAAAATTTTAAACTTCATCGTCCCAAATCGTATGGAAATCTCGGCGCCGAAATCTCTTCAAATTCCTACCTAAATTCTAAGAAATGGTTAGTTAGAGTCTCATAATATGCACGGGGGTAAAGTCTTTTGAGCACTATCATTGTTCCATCAGCCTCTGTCGTTCCAATGAAATCTTTCTCAAGCATGGTAAATGCATCATGCCTATTGGAGCAGCAAGCCTACCCTCCAGGAGTATTTATCAACCGCGTATTGTGGCCATGATGCTCCAATGAAGTGATGGCTAGCAGTCTTGCCGGAACTTTACTGGTGCATCATGCCAACCAAGGTCTAGATTGATTCATTCGTGTTTTACAGCACTTTAGCGGCACTGAGTGGCTATCCCGTGCTTCACAAGTTGATAATTAAACAGAGAAATGTGTCAGTGCCCGCGCATATGTGCACCACACACATCCTGAGGGGAAAGGAAAGAGGAGATATAGACCCTTTTGAGTGGGCTAGGGAAGCCTGATGCCAACCAAGGGGCATGCATCAGCCGCCTTTAAAGTGTTAAAAAGACAAGGATCAGACTCTATCATGGAATCTTTAAAAAGTATTTAATTAACAAATCGGCCAATCAATCTAGGTTTTACAATGGCATACTCCCCCAAGCCTAGTAATCTGTCTACGTTTATTCTTAATTTTTTTTTTGGGAAAGGGGTAATTTTGGGGTTGAGATTTCGGCAAGTTAGTTCTCCTGAGAATAAATGGGCACGACAGACTCTTTAGTATAGGTGCTAGGGGGGCTACCAGTTGCTCCATATGATTAATACTGTTTGACTATAATTTGGACTAGGGGTTGGAGGGGGGGGGGGGAAATTTTTCTATGGGCTATCCAGAAAATGCTGTGGAGGGTGGGAGGGTCAGTAATTGTATATGTATTAAGCCAAAACACAAGTCAATCAGACATATAGGAAGTTTCTCATTATGAGGCATAATATTAAGAATTCCTATATTTTTTTTGGCGCCTTTTTTTTTTTATTTTCAATTATTCTACTGCATACGGACAGTAAGGCCAATGTAACTTACATTGCAGTTTACCGTCCACGGCCCTCATCCTTTAAAATTGGCAGAATTAGAAACTTTCAATGTTCATTATCAGAAAATTTTTTTTTTAGAAATTCTCAAAATGAATATTGGATATGACAGGAATGACGAAAGGTGGGCATATTTGGTATCAGAATAAAGGAACGGTGAAAACATGGTGACAACTACAATCTAGAAAATCCCAGAGAATAGTTGCCACTTTTGTATCTCTACTCTACTCCCGTCCCCCCCCCGTAGGTATTGATTGATTGACTTGTGTTTTACAGCACTTTAGAGGGACTAAGTGGCTATCCCGTGCTTCACAGGTTGATTATTTAACAGAGTGTAAGTGCCCGCGCATATGTGCACCACATTAAACCTGAGGGGAAAGGAAAGAGGAGATATAGACCCTTTTAAGTGGGCTAGGGAGGCCCACCTCCCGTAGGTAGAAGTGAACGGCCCACCCGTGACACAGACTAAAATCAGTCAAGATACTGGTAGATACATAAAGAATAATGAATAATGAAAAAAGGCCTAATCGATTTTCAAAATGGCTTGTACGGTAAACTGTCACCTGACTTCCCATGGCCTAACAATTTTTCGGTAGGCTATCAAAGTCTATATTATGAAAGGATTAGTTTTGGGGCCATAGGTTTTAGTTTGTTTTTTTTTTGGGGGGGGGGGTTTAAGAAAGAAAATAGTCTATGTCATCGAGGTTTTTGTACGTTCTATGATGGTTTGTTTTTTAACCCCCTCCCCCCATAGGCCCCCCACCCCCTTTCATGACAAGCGCACACCGCCCATATTCGTCCTTTTGAAACTACGCCCCCCCTGTCTCATATAAGAAATAGGTATGTTTGATTTGTGACAGATTAGATCAGACTTTCACCCAAACACCCCCCCACCTCAGTTTCGCCCGACTGAGTAGAGAACGTCTCCGGTCTATCTTACCGGCTGCTTCCAAGAACCGAAAGGCGAATGGCGGGAAAATTTTGGTGTTTTCTCTAAGTCACGCAGGGGTAAATGATCGTCAAAAAATGACCACAAAACTTGACACAAAGACATATCTTACGTTGACCTATCTTCCCTGTCGTCCTCGTTAACCTAGACATGACATTAATACCAAAACGACTTAGTTAAGGGCAATTTCGAACTTACCTTTGAACAGATTTTTCATGTATTGTCCCCGAAAGCAGAACCTCAGATACGCACGTCTGACTCCACATAGGCTTAGTCCACAAGTGACGCTGGTTCCCTCGATCTCAAAGTGGCTCGGTTAGACTTTGACGTGCACCCTGCTAAATGGTTGCTATGGTAACGTGTTTTGATTTTTGACCGATGTCTACAATCTTTCCTGAGAAGAAGCTTTCACTTTCATACTGTAGGGCTTTTTTAGGTCTCTTCAACGCGCTTTTTAAAGTTAAATTTATTTGACGTAGCAAAATATGAAGGCAAACTTCAAATTCTTTTCCGCATATGAAATGAGAGCGCGGAACACGTCAAACATCCCCGACGCCCATGGCCAGGCCGTTTTTGCGAGAAGGCGCCGACGTGCGGGAAAAATGTGAACCATTGAAAGGGGCGTGGCATTTGCGATTCGCAAAGCGGGTTTCTTATTCGGTTCGACATAAAGATTGGGCGGCAAAGATTGTGGTTTGAGGTTATGGTTAGAAGTCGGAATTGAGCTTTCTCGAAAGAAATCGCAGTTGTGCAAAGAAAATAGTGGGCCAAAATAGTATAATACTTTTTTATATAGGAATAGAGGCCTAAAAAGAGATACAGTGTTTACTTTGTGCTGCACAGAAAGACAAACATAGAATTAATTTCGCTTTCACAGTTGTCTCCCGCGTATAAGGCGCATCCCGGGTGTTAGTAGCACATAGAGATTTTGGAAAATTCTCCAAGACAAGAAGAAATTATAACTTTAGTTCTACTGAAAGAATGTTTTAAATTCAAAAACCTATTTGTAGCTTGGACCCTCCTTTTGCACTTTTTCTCCCATTCTGACAAATGGTGCACGTAAGATATAAAAAGAAAGTTATTGGTGTCCCGCTTATGGATCGAAAGAGAAATAAACCCCCTTAATTATACGCGCCTTATACCCTTGAGAGAACGGTATTTACGGTTGAAGTTATTTTTTTATACAATTAATTTCGGCGCCACTATTTAAATTCCATGGCAAAGTGAGTCAAAAAATCTTTATCCATATCCTGTGGCTAGGAGAAACACCCGAGTCCTATTGCCCAAAGTGAAGGAACATTTGACATAACTCCTAAATCAAAAGTCAAATCCATATGGTGACCTGTTTTCATATGGGATCTCATACTGGCGCTTTATGACGACTTATAAGCTGGCATATAAAGTAGTTCAAAAAATTAGCAATATTTAAAAGTGTATATGAATCCCTTACCTGGACTGAGAGGAAGAGGTCCAGAAGGCAGAGAAGCCCCGCATCCAGGAGGAGGGGAAGAAGGGGGATTTATTTGAGTCTTGAATAAGAATTCGGCCTTATTTTTGAATTCTTGGAAACTTGAGGTAAGTTCTGCACTATTTGAATTTTCCTCCAAGGTGGACAGAGATGAGATACAGGCTTCTGCGATTTTTGTTGAGGTACTGGAAGCTAATTTTTTGAAACTGTACTTTGTTTTTGTTGTTTGTGATTTTTCGAGACTTTGTACGTCATTTCGTTGGGCCACTTCACTTTGATCAGGAAATAAACCGGAGTTGTCTTCGTTATTTCGACTTTGGGAAGCCACAATTCCTTCAGATGAATTTTGTCCGTTAAGTACAATATCAACGTCTTTAGAAGATGGGCTCATAATATTTTCTGAAGTCTCTTGAGTTTTTCTGCCACATGAAGATGAAGATGTTTCTTGTGTACATTCAGGTTTTTTTTGGGACACTTCGACAGACTCTGAAGAGAAGAGGGTGTCAGAGGATTTTTGAAGTTCAGTTATGTTGTTGATTTCATTGGTAGCACCACTTTCTGTAATTTTCGCTCTATTTGAAGAGTGAAAGACATTTAGAGAAAGTTTTTTGTCCTGTTTTTTTACATCATTTTCAGAGTCGCTGGAAGAGAAGAATATTTTTTTTTTCATTTTCTCTTTGAGGGTCTGCCTCCTCTTGGACAAACTTAATTTATTCATTTTCAGTTTATACTTCTGCCGAGGTTTGTGGCCTGGTTGTGCTTTTTCTGTTTCAAGTGTCCTCTCTAGATGAAGAACATCTTTCTCCTCTTCTTTGTCGGTGCAGTCTGTAGAATCAGCCAAAAGAATGGGTTCTGATATGGAACCGGGTCCTCCTGAATGGACAATGGCTTTGGTGCAGACTATGTCTCCATCGCCTTTAGTACCTCTAATAGAATAGTCTGTAGAATTTGAATAGCCTGAGGGCATTGTTAGACTGGTTCGCCTGAAGAGATTTACGGTGGTCATAAGGGGACCTTGTGTTTTTTCTTCCTCGATTTGTCCAGGGACTTTATCTGATGAAATTGAAAGATCTCCTCCTTTTTGAGTTCCTTTTTTCAGTGAGAGAGACATTGAAGGCCCATTGAAAGAGGCAAGCCCTCTCACAGCACGTACAGGTCCTGGTGTTTCAGGTATGTCGGTTGGCTGTTTGTCGATGTTGTTCTGTTTGTAGGACTGTAAATCAACTGTAAAAGAAAAAGAATTTTTCATCTACCTATGTAGGTAAAACGGAAAAAACCAGTTGTAATGCACACTGAAAAATCAACCCCCCATTTAACCCTAACAGAAAACGTATTTTTTTGATGGCCCTTTAAATAAGGTTTCCTTTATGGAGAATGAGAATTTTCTATTTCATTTTAAATGACGTCTCACAAAGTCGTCACTATAACAAGCATACTTATTCAGTCAAAAATGTGAAATTCATCTATTTGTCATAATGAAAAGACTGAAGAATGTTTAGACTCAAAGCAATGAAAAAAATGTTTTGTCTCTGGACAAAGTCATATATGATATTATTTTTCTATTCCTCTTTTACAGGCACAGATTGTATTCTGGAATAAAAATGAGGCCTGAGACGGCAGTGGGCGCTGCCAGCATAAAACTGTTAGGTCTTCCCCCCTTCACCAATTTTTTTCTCGTACCCATTTAGCTATTTTTCAATCCCAGCTCCCTTTGTTTTTAAATCTATTTTCACCAGATTTTTTTCTTTAGGCCCCATTTTCCTCTAACGGCCAAGAAGCTGGCTGCTTTTAATTTTGTTTAAGCCACTATTTCTTTATGAATGAAAGTTTAGAAGCATGGAATAAGTCAACTGCATTTTATACATGCAAACTATGCCACAAGAAGTGACCCACAAGAAGTGCCTTCTTTGAGGCGCGAGGCGGGAAATTGAAATCAGACAGTAGAGGGCGTTGTGACGCGGCCTAATACAGTTGTTGTCAACCAATTTAAGCAGCAATTAGATTTCGAACGCCCGCTCACATTTCACCGACAGTGTGGCGACTTCAGGCACAAACAGTTAGTAAGAGCAGACGACACTTCCAGAGTAGACGTTCAGTTGAAAGTTTAATCTTTGTTAGGCATCTAGGCCGCTACATACAAGCACTATATCTGTCTTGTTTTGACTCGGAATTCAATAGTCAAGTTCAGAAAAATGGCCGGCAGAGACGTCTGGGTGTACAAACCATCTACATTCAAGGAACCCCTTCTTCCTCCTCCAACCCCTACAAGAACTACCGGGAAATTTAAAATTCTTCGTTCAGGACTACCTCCATCTGGAATTGGACCATTGTCTGGCTGCCGTTCCAGAGGAAAAGGTACAGCAAACACCTCAGTCCATTCATCGGCCCCTTCTTCCACTAACTACTTTCACCAAGGATATTGGCCTAAGTCTGAAAGCGAAGAAGGGAAGGTGTCTTTATTAGGCCCCCCCCCCTAAACTTTTTGGAGATCTCCCCGTCTCCTCATTGAAGCTGGACAAAGAAATAGCACGAAATCCTAGAATCAAAGACTTTCATTTGGCGTGTCATGAGGCTTCATACCCAGCTCAGAAAGAAGCACACATAGACTCTTCTGTGAAGCTGTCTACATATCCTAATTATCCTCAATATCTTCCTCCTTCCTCTTCTCCCGACCTATTCAAAGATGTAAGTATAAACAATTGTGGCCTTTCTTTAGTTCTTCAAATATTTTCATGTGGAAATGGGAGTATGTAGTTTTCGTATTATATTTTTTGAGGAAACAGTTTTCATGTCAATTGTTTTAAGACTTTTTTTTTTTATTTGGGGGGGGGAGTTGTGTTCAAAGTGTATATTAAACAGATTAATGCATTTATGGCAACATTTAAATGAAATTGATTATATATAGCACGTCAACAGAGAGCCTCTCAAAGTATATCCAAATGAAGAATTAAATTTGAAATTTTTTTTTATTTGTTGAAGGTGAAGCCATTGATGGGTCCAGTAGTCAGCCAGCACATAGGGGCAGACATGCCTCATGGAATAAAAGAAAACTACAACCCAAATCTAAATATTCAGGCAGCGATTTTGGATAGCATAAAAAGACATCAATCCAGAGCCATGGAGTACGAGGTGGGTTGTTCTCTAGCCATATTATTTTGTTCCAATTTTTTTTTTTTTGAAATGAAAAAAATGTGAACGAAGTAGAGTGAAATAATTCAATGAATGAGATGTAATAAATGAAGAGTCTCATAGTCTATTGTAATTAAACATTTTTAAGAGGAGATTTCAATTAAATTTTTCATCTTCTTATTACAGGCAGCAGCTGCTTACCACAGACAACAGACAGTGTATCTCCATGAAGGATTAAAGAAAACAATGCAGTTTCGGCCGTTTCCCACCACCTGTGTTCCACCAGCTGGCCCACCAGCTCCTTTAATTACAAGAACTACAGATGTACTGACCCCTTTCGAGCCCCTCGTATATTCTCCAGTCAACCCAGGGGAATCTGGGAGTGAATTGGGAATACCTTAGGGCTCCGAGTAACTACTCAGAAAACAGGATGGCTGCGAAGTCATTTATTCTCAGCCATTTATGGAGCCTACACCAAGTAGCAGTTATATGAAGAATAATTAACTAATGTCGAGTTATATAAAGCACAATTGAAGGAAATCCTACCAGCTTCTTGAGGTATAAGGAAGCTGTCATTGGATATAAACCCAACTTATGAAGAGTGATTGAAAGATGACATCCAAGTTATGTCCAATTTTTGTGGTCAGCCAAATGGAAAAGGTCAGAAAGTCTTGTTTTTTTTCCAACATATGTCTTGTGTAATTTCAATTGTTATGAAACAGTATAGGTAGTATTTGGTTAGATAAGACATATAGATATTAAAACAAGTTTTTGTCACCACATATCTTTGAAATAACAGAGCGACCCCCCTTCACCATACTTAAGCAGTTCTTTTTCTTTATTAGTGCCTATCGAGGTAAAATAATTGTATCAAGAATTGTACTGGCCTCATTAGTTAAAATGGCGCCGATAATATAATCATAAATAAGCAAACTATATTTGACTTTTACTCGCACCTAATTATTGGTTTTCCTAAGACATTGTGTATAATTTTCATATTGTAAGATAGTGGCCTTAGTACTTTAGATTGTGGTTTCATACCCCAAAAATAATAGACGTTCTTATGACACGTTATCTAAGAGAAGTTTTTCTTCATTTTACTAAGAAAAATGTGAAATGAATTCTATTTTTTCTTGATTATTTATAAGGATAGGAAAGGTTGAAACTACTTTTCAAAGAGTAGACTTAGTATGCAAGAGAGAGTACATTTTAGAGTAAAGGTTAAATAAAAATATGAAAACATGACATCCAGTTGGCTTGTTTTCTTATTCAAATTGGTTATAACAGTGAATGAACTTTAAGTTGCGGCGACTAGTGAGCATTACTTGTGGGATGAGTAGACTAGTGTATGGTTCAAAGTCGCCACGGTGTAATTGATAGGGAGGCCTTGAAATCTATTTTTGTTTGTGGCTCCTCTGCTATGGACTATTCCTGCTCACTATTCTTATGTAATAACAAGAGTGAGTGTACTTTACTTATGAGAGTAGGAATTTTCAGAATACATCTCATACTTGTGATTTTATTCGAAGATTAGACATCTCATCTGTTGGAGCCCTATGGCAGATTAGCATTAGAGGATCTTATAATTCAGAAATCCATCCCTGTAGCCCTTATTTTAGGATAGTTCGTTTTGAAACTACTAAATATATGTAGGACGGTTTTATCTCAGCGGGTTATGGTAAAATTGGATAATATTTTCTGTTTTTGAACAGAGTATTTACTGTCAAAGTTCTCTATTAAGAAATCAGTAGTAAAGTGGGCCGTAAAGTGTGTCTTGCCATATCTTCATTCTTGCATATCAGAGGAGGTTGAAGTGTAAGGCCACGTTGTATAACAGCTACATTATTTTGTGTGAAAAACGTTAAGTTTACATTGAACTAATCCTATCTCAGAATAGGTAACTAGTTGAGTACCTACCTCTAGCATGATCCGGCCTATGATCCTCTGACTTTTCTTTGTGATCGGCTTCAGGAGACGTAGGAGACAACAGAGGGGACAAGGGGGGGATAGGAAACAAACCAGCAATTGTCACATCCGGATGAAAAGTAACTTTTTCTTTGCTTTCTTCAAGGGCGGGGGGGAAGAAGAGCACGGCTTTCCAGGTAGGATGGGCTCACCTTCACTGTCCAAAGGATAGTCACTTAGAGTCTTACCCCTTCTGGTTCGGGTTGATTTAGCCGATTTTCTTCCTCTTGAGCGTCCACGGCCTGCACCCCGTCCCCTAGAGAGTTGCCTCCCCCTGTCACTGTCAGAACGTGAAAAATCTGTCGTTGAAGCAGAGACAGGTTCAACACTTTCCGGTGCAGTATCGGTTGAACTTCCAGCGGAAGTCTCCATACACGTTGGCCGAGATGAGATTGGTTTGGTGCCTTGTAGATGTTCAGGAAGAGGGGCTACTATGGTACCATCGACGTCGTACCGCCATATGTTACCCATTTCATCCTCGAGGCTACCCATCTTTACATACTCTTCCTGTTGAGTCTGAAAAAAACAGTAGATGAAAAGTAGTAATATTTATATTAATCTTAATAATAGAATTCTTTAAAAAAAAAAAAAAAAAAATTGACTTTTTTGATATGGGGTTTATATGGATGCCATATAACAATTTTGAATCTCTGTAATACCCCTTGTTCCATTACAGTTCCCCTACACCAAAATCAGCTTGAAACCCGACTGTCTAACCCTGGGCCCATATCCTGAATGTCATTGTACAATTTTTGACTTAAACATTGGCCAAATTGGAGAGTAGTACATGTAACTTAGGGGGAAATTCTCATTAAATAGAGCAGAGGTTGTCTGTTATGGAACAAGGGACAAAACTATGGGGTATATATGGATGCCATATAAAAAAGAGATTTTGAATCTCTGTAATACCCCTTGTTCCATTACAGTTCCCCTACACCAAAATCAGCTTGAAACCCGACTGTCTAACCCTGGGCCCATATCCTGAATGTCATTGTACAATTTTTGACTTAGACATTGGCCACATTGGAGAGTAGTACATGTAACTGAGGGGGAAATTCTAATTAAATAGAGCATATGTTGTCTCTTATGGAACAAGGGACAAAACTCTTTATGGCATTTTTTACTTAAACATTGGCCATATGGGGAAGTCGTATATGTAACTTAACGGGAAATTCTATTTAAATAGAGTAGAGGTTGTCTGTTATGGAACAAGGGAGAAACCTCTTTATGGCATAGAAGTCTAAACCGCACAAAAGAAATCCTCAAGTGATTGTGGGACATCTTAAATCCGAAAAGACTGAAGTATTCTTGATCGATTAGCCCTATGTTTAAAAGAGAAAGTTAACACCAGATAGCACCCCCAGCATGTTTACAATGGAAACCATTGAGGTAGTAATATCTTAGCCCAAGATGAAAATGTCAGTTTTATTGTATATATCTCTTGTTTCACTCAATATAAGATGATGTACATGAAAGCTACATGTTTGTCATAAGGAGGGACAATTTCCAGTAAGAGACAGTGAGTACTTAGTTCAGACTAGCCATGTGTTTTTACCTCTGTAGACGGCGCCCTGTAGACTTGTATAAATCTTGGATCCTGCCTGTCAGCAGGCAGGTATTCTGGCCTAAGAGTAATAGTCCTTACAAAGTTGTGACGCCTCTCATATACTAAACTTTGCCACCATGGCTTTCTTATAAAACAACAAAGACTCGGCCCAACAGGCCCCTATTCAAGGCCTCCTACCCCTGCCCCATTTCGAAGGAAGACTACCAGTTTACATTCACTGCTGATATATACCAGATTACTGTTGAGGCCACTGTTCTTACTCCAGCTGTACGCTCATTTGAACACAGTAGTCCATTCTAAACCATGAATGAGGTATGATTGGTCACTATGTAGCCAATAGTGGCCAATACGACTTGGTGCTGTGTTTCCCTAGAGGTTGGTTGTGAACCAGTATTGGATTAAATAGCAGGTGCTATTCTGGGGAATCTACTTCAGCTGGCCCCGACAGTACACTATGTAGTCTCTTGTATGGAGTCATTTATTGCACCTCAAACTACAATTTGATGGTGTACAGTGGTCGAAACTATTTGAGCATGGTAATTCAAACGAGGTTAAAAGTAGATTAAAAAAGTACAACTTACAGGGAGGTAACCACTCAGTTTCTTCCACGAGGGGAACAGAGGGACTGGAATATCCAAAGCAGGTTCTCTGTCAAGGGGGTGGAATTCCTTGATCAGCTCCAGAAATGCTGTTTGGTGGCTGCGGCCGCGTACACTAGAGCGCCAACAAATTTCTGACAGGTGACCCTCAAAATTCGAAGTAGAGGTGCCGTTTATCTTCTTGAAGTGAGCCTGGAAATAAAGAGACAAGTATATTAAATATTAAATAGGCAATTTAATATCTCTTACTATAGAGGCAACAGGAGAAGTAACTGACAGTCTGCACCAACACCACGCCTATGCATTAGAAAATTGTCTTTACAACATAAAAACATTTATTTACACTTTCTTCTAACTATTTTTCAGACATTTTTTCATGAACACTTGGCCGAACACTTACTCTGTATTTTCCCCCCCACCCAAAAGTTGATATAATTAATATGTATTTACACTTTATAAATGTTTATCACAGTAGGCGTTGAAAGGTAAACTGTTTGGCGAATGGTTTTCAGTGAGTATAAGGAGTGCAGACAGAAAGTTTTTCAAGAAAATGACTTTTGCGCCATAACTTTTCATATATGCAAATAGCAATTTGTTAGAGAATGGCGCACTGGCCTTCCATATCCTTTTTATGTCTTTGTTTGAGTTAATTGGGAAAAAGCAATTTGCAAGAGAATGGGTCATCTGGTTCCCATATTGCTGAAATGTAGATTCATTGGCCTATTCATTGTTTGAGCCAATTGAAAATTGGAAATAGTCAAAGGTCAATTTTCATGATCATGGGACACCAGTCTTCAATGTCCTAATAACCTCATTAGTTGAGCTAATTGGCAAATAGCAATAGGCAACAGCATGACGCACCGTCCGTCCTTTGTTGATCGAATAGGCAATTGGCAATTTCCAAATAGCAATAGCCAAGAGAACGGGACACCAGGCTTCCATTCTCTAATAACCTCTTTCTTCATTTCAACTTCTCATATTCAGAATCCAAACTGTAATGGCCACTGTAATTTGCGGTACACTGTGACTAGGACATTGATTTGGCATCCTATTTTGAGGGTGCCACTTCGTACAACAAATTAAAAACCATGGTAACTCAAATTTTCTTTTAAGGGCAGGGACTCTATTATCCTACACAGAATGACAATCCTTGACTAAAAAGTCTCATAGTAAAAAAAAAAAATTACATAACATAAAACTAATAAAATTATTTTTCTCTTTCTTTTTGGGGCCTTTTCCTTAAAATTAGACGACAAAAAAAAAAAATTTCTGACCTTGGCATGGGCCCATGCGCCTTCTATTCGATTCGTGTGGGCATGCACGACTTTGCCGGTGGCGGGGTTATGATACCACGCTGCAAAGCCGTGCACGTGGTTAACTACGAAATGATTGAAGCCGAGGTCATTAAGGCCTGAGTAGCCGCTCCAACCGTCGGTGTATATTGTTGACCCCTTTTTCACATAGCGCTTAATGAGAGGCTCCAGGGTAGCTTTGGACCTATCATCAACAGGAAAGAGTAGCATTCTATCTGTTTTCCTTTCCACCATACCGACTATCCATATGTCTATTGTCCCACGGCCATCTCCTCTATTATGTTTAATTCTCCTGCCAAACACAGACTCATCTATTTCAATGGCCCCTTCCAAGACGGTAGACTTTAAATTCTGCGTCATCCAAGCAGAGCAAATTCTCCTGCAGTACTTGGCTTTGGCTACTCCGGTGCTCTTGTATGCAGCGCCAGTATAAGAGCATATTCTTTTGAGTGGATTTTCTTCCCCAAACTTGCAAAAGAAATGAAACTGGTCTTGTAAGTGCATATGGGAGAACTTAAAGGCTGAATAGGTTCTCCTACATGACTCATGGGGGGCACTGCACTTGTAAACCCAGGTGTCCCAGTCCTTCCCTCTTTTTTGTAGGCGGCTTATAGCTCCACACTTAGGACACTTGATAGTTTTGGTAGGAATTAGAAAGTTATTTTCCATCAACCAATCCCTGAAATCCACAGGTTTCAAAGAAAGGAGTGCATAGAGGTTGTATGCGTTCTCCAAGTCTTCGACTTTGAAGGAAAGAGCGTTTTTTGGGTCCAGCCTGTTCATATAGGTGGATGTGTAATCCACATATCTCTTACGAGGGGGGGCGGAAGGATAAGGACAAGTGGGAGCTTCGGGATTGCTCTCCTGTGACGAAATAGGGGTATCATGTTCTCCTTCAAGGTTATAAGGTTCCTTTTCTGAAACTTCTCCACCCTCTTGTAGCGAGGATCCACGTCCATGGGAATCCTTGTCCAACCCATTTGCACATGGCTTGATTCTATCCAATCGTTGAACCTTGTCACCAAATTCAGAAGACTGTGAAGTACTTATTAGACCACCTATTTGGACGAAGCTGGAAAACCTGCCGCCTCCAGAAACATCTAACTTCCTCTCATTTCCACTCACAGTTTTGACTTTGAAAATGTTTGCCATTTTTCTTAATTGAAGCTCAAGCGATCACATTCTAGACTGAAGACCGCATGGACAGTGAACAAAGAGAAAGGTGGCGCCAGTCTCATGAAACCTGACTTAAACCCTTCACTCCCATAACTGCCATACATATACATAGACCAATCATCTGTCTTTATTTTGCCGCCTCTATTCAATGACCAATAGAGAAGACGCTTTCATCTGAATCCTTCAACTTCTACATGTCAATCATTTCTCGTGCAGTAAACATGACATCAATCAGAAATCAATGAAGCGTGACACTCACCTGGCCAAAATGAACCTCCGCGCGAAATGAAAGGTGATATGTTTTTCACGCCATTCATCTTACATAAAGAAAGGAAGGCATGTCTGATGTTCATTTATATATATACCCCTCCTCCCCCATTCTCTCCCCTTTTAAAAAAACATTTAGGTTAAATTTTAAGGCATTTTTTGGGGGATATGTAGGCCGTCATATAGAAAAAAAACAAGAAAGGATATAAAAAATTCTTACCTCAGTAGTATCGTATCGTTCCATCCAAGTACTGGAAATTTCCCTGCGACACGTTATACTGCCAAAATTTGTAATTCCGGTTTTCCACTTCCACCAGACGAAACCATTCGGCAATGTTTTTGTAGCCTTTAGACCCGACACGTGCCATTCCAACCAGGTCTGCCCATTCAAGTAACATCTCCATAGGCAGACCATTAATGTAAGAAAAAGCACACACCTGAAGCCTATCCCAACTGTGGAGATTTTTCGTCCAGAACAAACGGCGTATGTTTTTAGGCCATTTACTGCCATCCCCAATGAGATCTTGTATGTCCATCCAAAGACGGTAATATTTATCCTTTTTAGGAGTTGAAATTCCCTTTTTTTTGGTGGTATTGCCGTCACGGCCAGGAGGAGGGGGAGGAGGAGGAATGGGAGAAGCTGAAGCCATCTAGAAAATATTTCCATTAAAGGAAAATTGAGGAATATTTCTGCCGGCAGATGTATATAGACGTCAATCTCCTGCTTTTCAACATAAACACTTTTCTATATGTCCATGGATCCAAGCACCATGTGGAGGTATAAAGAAAAACTCCCGTATTTCACCTATTTGATGCCCCTTATTAAAAAAAAGAAAACCCCAAACATCTGTTTAACCCTATGAAGAGACGTTTAACCCTTAAACTCCTCCTTTCTTCAAAGAGGACACGCCCCAAAGACATCTCCCCCCCCCCCTCTCTAACTGTAAAGATCTCGGCCCCAAAGTGTCTGTTTACCTATTGGATGCCCCTTTTAAAGAAAAAGAAAACCCCAAACATATGTTTAACCCTTTAAACAGATCTTTAACCCTTTGACTCATCCTCACTTCAACGAGAACACACCCCATAAACATACCCACCTCTACCCCCCCCCCTGACTGTGACTGTAAACATGTCGGCCCCAATGAGTCTTTAACGCGACGGCCGGCGAACCGCCAGGCAGGTTAAATGCCGTGAAATGAATCACCTAAGCAGTAGAGGACACTGATTGGGGTCCCCTAATTGCCACATTGATTGAGATAACTAATGTCCTCATCTGCCGCCTGCCGCCCTATATGCCACGGCCTCCGCTGTTCTCTCGCCAGGCGGCGCTGCTGGATTAGTGGTTGTTATCTATGGATGACCTACAAAGACTGCTGGGCGGGACGTAGACAGGGGGCAGGCGGGGATAATCTGCTCGGCGCCATCTGCTCATTGACAAGTGGGCTGCCGGGCGTTCTTTGTCCTCCTTTGTTGTCTTAATTGGCCAGTGAAAAGCATGGGCAGTCGGTCAGTCTTTCACTGTGAACAACAACCTGAGCGAGCTTTCCACTTCTATTTTTTAACCGGGAAAATATAGGGACCCTATCATATGGAGGAGTGTAGGTTCATTAGAATACCATAAGAACAGTAATTGGCCAGTAATTTTTTTTTAAAAGGATTTAAGTCTAGTCCCCTAATCGAACCATCAAATGAACTACCTGAAAGTGGTATCTAGATGAAAGAAAGACTTGACACCCCCAATTTCAAATAAGGTTGCGGGCCAAGGTTGCCTAATTAATAAAATACATCAGAAATCAAGCGACCTCTTCTGACCAATGTAACTTTGTTTTCTAACCCGAGACTTCCTGAAACCGCATATCAAAATGAACAAAATAAAATCCTGTTGGGACACCTGCCTTTGATTAAGGCTTCGCCTATCAGCGACTTCATAAAGCGACCTTTTCTGACCAAACTAAAATTCTATGCTTCCCCAAAAAAATACCTAGCCCCATTTTTTCTATATATTTCTCCCCTACAAGAGGCCCACTTCTTGGGGGTTCCCAACCCCTTGAACAACAAGTTTGTTTTGGTTATAGGAATGGTATATATACTCCCGGTATAGGTCGCTCATATAGGTCGCTCTCATAGGCCGGCTATAATTACCCCAAAACAACCACTCAAGTACCTTTTTGTAATGGCCCTTATCGTGGCATATATACTCCCGCTTTAGGTCGCTCATATAAGTCGCTGTGTCACATACATCGTCATAGACATTACGGCATTTCACAATCCAACTGAACCGCCAATTTATTCCAAAAGAAGGTTAAATTGTTCCAAGGGAAGGGTTTCCCCGGGGGGGGGGATGAAAAAAAATGGGGCTTGGTTTTTTTTGGGGGAAAGAAAACAAAATTATTTTGTTCAAATTGCAATATCCGCACTAAAAATAGTTTCCAAGAATAAGTCGCTGTATAACAAACCGCGATAAAAACGTAGTTATTTATTTACATATATGTCAACATTTACTTCTACCTATAAATATGTCTCTTTATGAAGTCGCTGTTTTTGCAAAAATGAATTATTATTTTTGTTATTTGAAAGAAATACGAGAGAAATAAGTCGCTGTATAAAACTCGGCCTAAAACTCATGGTGCCAAACTCATTTATTTGTTTACATTTCCGGCGTGTTTACATACAGAATACCCCAGCATACACCATTGATCGTTTTATGTCAACATTTAGATTGGAGCAATAGATTGCCAGAAAAATATGTCGCTTTTTGAAGTCGCTATTATTGTAAAATATAAGGCCCAAAAAAGAAAGTCCCCATAATTGGCCAGCCAGGCAACGTAATTTTCAATTTTCTGGCGCCTTCTCAGTAGGGTGAAATGAAAAGAGAAAAAATATGTCCTACTATAATTCTTAAGAGAGGACATAAATCACTTTTGTTATTTTCATATTATGTATAAAAATACAAATTCCTTTTACTTTTTTATCATTCCATCTTTTACATAGCGACCTAATCCAGGATTAGGCCGTGAGAGTTGACTGGGAGTGGCGCATACTCACGCAGGGAGTGAGATCCATATTAGTGATGTTGGTGATAAGTCGCCATTCTCAGTGAGAACTGACTGGGAGTGGCATATAATCACACAATGAGTCAGATCCATGTTGGCTATAGTTGGGATAAGCCGCCATTCTGACTGAGAGTTGACAGGCAGTGGCACATACTCACGCAGTGAGTTAGATCCATGTTGGCAATGGTGGTGATAAGTCACCATGCTTTGTGAGGGATGACAAGGGGTGGCACATACTCACGCAGTGAGTGAGATCATGTTGGCGACTGTTGTGATAAATCGCCATGCCATGTGAGACTGACACACAGTGGCGAAAGATGACGCAGTGAGTTATCACTCAGAAAGGAGTCACCATTGATGACCAATCATGGCGACAGATAACGGCAATTTGCTGGGTATTTAGTGCACAGGATATATCAACTCAGGAAATGGTAACTCAGTTGTATGTCTTTGTAAATGTTGATATTATTTAGGGAATAATGCACGGGGCATGACTGTGGAAGTGTTCTAGACTGTATTGAGACATCTCGGGGCCTGCCAGACCCCTTGATGTCTCAATACAGTCTAGAATACTCCCACAGTCATGCCCCGTGCATTATTGCCTAAATAATATCAACACTTTATATGTTAGGTACAGACAGACCATAGCAATAGGTACTGAAGGTCTAATGTTATATTCTGTGTACAGTCCTTCCATGCTTACACCCCACTATTGTAATACCATGTCATGGACCAGAAAACATGAAAACCTCACAATTCTGATGTTAATACCAGGGCCGCACACACACTACTGCTCCAAAGGGGTAAACACCATACAACCAGGATATCCACATGTCATGTAGGTATTTCAAAGGCATGTAGGTAATTAGTAGTTTACATAGTTGCTATATTTCTGGAGAATATTTGTGGTTAAAGGGAGATCTTCTAGATATTGGGATAACAACAGGACTGCTGGTGCTCATGGAGGTTTGTGGATATTGCTCAATTATAAACAGGATATAACGTGTATATGATAAAAGTCACTTCACCGAATCACTGTGACAAACCCCGAATTTGTACACTTTACAATTAACTTTTGAATCTACCAGGGATCCTTGTAAAATTGAACAGTGAACCACAATAATTATATAGCAGGTGGCAGTATGTTGGTAGAGTGAATCTCTGTGATAATAACAACGGATCTCTTGCAACTTTGGGACGAGGATTTCGTCGTTATTTCAATGACTTCATAAACTCCCCAGCCCAGACCCCAACCCGCTAACCATCAATCATCATGCTGCCAAGTAACACGTGTTCAATGATTAACACCTTAGAAAATGTTGTCACATTTTTTAGGTGTCATTAGAGAAATAACACAGCATTACACTGTAAAGAACAGTAACATGTGTAATCATTGTCTGTCTAGGAATGGACTGAAGGAATTCACAATTGTGCCTTGGTGGTCATGTATTGTCCTCCATTCTTTTTGTCTCATTCCTTATTCCCTGTATCCTCCCTTATTTTCCCTATTCCTACAGCTCTCTCTCTCTCTCTCTCTCTCTCTCTTTCTTTCTCTCTCACTCTTTCTCTCTCTTCTCTCTCTCTCTTCTCTCTCTCTCTCCCTCTCCCTCTCTCTCGTGACAAACATGACGGACAGTATTGTCAGTCATAATATACAGTGTATAAACAGTGTAGACAGCATAGACAGTTTAGAGAATCATCTTTGTATATCATACAAAAGTTTCCAGAAATAAAATCCTTGTCAAACCTAAAAATTAAACATAAAGTCCCTCTCAAGAGGACCCCTTCTCCCCCCTCAAATCTATAAATTCATATTGATAAGGCCTATCCCACCAACCTAATAGATATCAAGTACTAAAATCCTTATCCCATAGTGAACAAGTAATCAATGCCTAATATGTCACAAGTTACATGTATGCACCAATAACGTATTTGGCGCTACGCGCCTTATATGAGTCACATGTTAGGCATTGACTACTTATTTTATTACATGATTAATGCATCGGAATGCATCAAAATGCATCATGCATTTGTTGACAACAGAACATAGCATTCTCTTCTATAGATGCAAAAAGCTGGACCAGGCCTGGACGCGAACACCTGTACCAGAGGTGTAGAGGGGACTTGCTGACCACTACACTATCAGTGCTCACACCTCCCCACCTGGCTTTATCACCCCTGTCGAGGCTATGGGAGAGCGTAGGGGGGGGGGGGGGGGTTGTATCATATCATTGACTTATACAGACCTGATTCTAACCAACCATTTCTCATCAGTCCCTATGGCATACTGCTTAGAGAGTTGGTCTTCAGATCAGTAGGGTATGGGTTCGACCGCTACCTCTGGCAATGAAATTCTCGTAGGTTTTAACATGTGACATACGACATGTTAGGTGTGGATCTCAGGCACCCAGTGCCTGTTATCTATGGATATCAGGCACACCTTACAAAGCCATGATGCATGCAATATCAACAGGTATCAGAACGGGAATATCCAGGAAAAGCACTCAGAATCACAGAAATCGTGTAATAAGGGGCTATATTAAATGAGCTTATGATATCATGAACATAATTATTAAACCTTCCATATCGCCTTACATCCATAGTCCACTAGGCCTCTGTTGCAGAAATCTATTTAGGAAATGTATGGCCCAATCGCGCGACAGAAGCCAAGTGGACTATGGGTTTAAGGACTACTATAGCTGATTACTCACACCCAACCCCTCAGGTCTGCCAATATAGATCTACTTGGAACACTTCTAGTATGATTAATGTCTGATGATTGCCTATTATTCTTTTCTTTCCTTTTTTCCTTCTGTTTTCCCCCTTCTTTTTTTGGGGTGTATCTTTTTGCACTCAATCATTTTCTCACAGATTCACCTGCCACAGTGCAATTAGATTAGGAGATTGGTGAATTATTAAAGTCGGGCTTGCCGCTGATTGGTTGTTGTACAAAAATCTAACCAGGCGTGCAATGCACAGATAGGCCCATGCAACTAGTAAAGAGTCTGACATAGGCCAATTGAACTTTGGGTCTTCTCAGCTGAAACACTTTATTTCAATTATATTGGCCTTGGGTATACTTCTTATGATGTAGACAGATGTGTGCATGTTGGTACTTTTGACTACAGGGTGTATTCAAAGTTTGAGTTACTTCTCAGCTTCGGCTCAGACCTGATTGGGAGCTGAGTGGCACCCAATGCCCTGGTTAAGTCCTAGATACATCAATGAGTACAACTCACACCTTCTAAATCAAACAACACCTAAACATATCTAATCCTCACTCCCCATTTCTTAATTCTGCCAACAAAAGTCCCCTGTGTGCTAATGGTACATAATGTTACATGGGCACCTCTCCTACTCACAATGGATAATGTTGGTCTAAGTCTTTTAACCCTAAACAGAAGGCATAGGGCGACAAACATTATGGCTCTACACTGTAAAAAAATAACTATTGAATCTACCAGGGATCCTTGTTAAAACTAAACAGTGAACCACCATAATTATGCAACAGGCAGCCAGTGTAGCTTTTACAAGAAACTCCAGGTGGCAGTGCGGTGGTACAAGGAATCTCTGTGAAAATAACGACAGATCCCTGGCAACTTTGGGACAAGGAATCCTTCGTTAATTCAATGACTTTTTTTTTACAGTGTAGAGTCCTAAAAATGGACATAGTGACATGGGCCTTTTTGCGATTAGTGACATGAGATATGGTCATTTTCTTAAAATCGATCAGGGGACATGACCATTTCTTAGAATACACATGACCGTGTCTTAAAAGTTACATCGGGACCCCTCATTAATGGCTCCAAGAATCTATTGTTAATTATCAGCATGATGTCTGAATGCAGTCCTGGGGAATAACTTACCAGGGCTGCATTCATGAATACATCATACCAGCCCCAAGGCATTAACACATACATGCTTTAACCTATAAGGGCTGCTGATGTAGGAGTGCATCATGCCCTTTGATCGCCAGACTCCCTCGCACTTCATTGGTGCATCATGCCACGCCAGGACTCCCTTCATGCAGCATGACAACCAGTGGGCATGATTCATTGATGCATTAGGGGCCCTTAAAGGTTTAAGGGTTAAGCCTCCTAAATAGGCCGCATTAAGGAGAATTAGCAAACAGTGATTGTGTGTATATAGGGTTTACTTAGAGTGTATTAAGGTCTTTTACTACCGTCTAAATAGGCTTTTATCACAGTGGGGGTCGTAATAAGACCTGGGTGTGAGTAAAGTAGGTTTACTCTCTGGTAATTGAAGTATTGGATCTGTGAGATCAAGGGAGGTGGGGTGGGGGGATTTGGATAAAAGACTGAGATCCAGTAAGCAATAATTATGAAGATAAAATCAGGTAGAGACAGGTTAGAAACAGAGAAGCATGCTCGGCTTTCAAATAAAGGTTCAATATAGCATATGTGCTGATTACTGGTTTATTGATTTATCTGTGTATATATATAGATGGCTATATGTTTTATAATAATGTTCTCATTTTGTATACATCCCATGTGAAAAGTAATGAATCCAGTAGCAGATTTAGACGGGGCGCAGGGACGCGCACCCCCCCCCCCCGCCTTTTCCCAGTTCTTAATAGTTTAATTTCATATTTTGGACCCCAGAATTTGCTCAAAAATAGGGGCCGTGCCCCCTCCTTTTCCAGATCCTGGATCCGCCACTGGAATCAAGCAGTTAATCTCCTAAATTCCTGTCAGACGCTAACTGTGATGTACAAATTACATTACTCTAGTGCCCAATTTAAGGGCCAGCACTAAAAACAGTTCTTCAACTGACCAACCTCGCTAACTTTTTTTGCCTATAAATCAAATCTCATTTTTACCCATTTCAAATTGCTGTTGAATTACATTGGGTAGAAGCTACAGGCTTGGTACATAGATGAGCGAACCATGGCCAACATCTGACTAGTCAGTAGCATATGACAAACTGATGTCTCATATCTAAATGCCACACACTGAGCTCTGTTTTGACACAGAAGTATGCAGCAAGGACTTCAACTCAAAAAGCAGCATCTTTGACATCAAATTGCTGAATCTGAATCAGAGAGCCTCCATGTTTCCACCTGAAAGTATTCATGCATAAAGATATGTTTAGAATAGGCCATTATATGAGAGTTTAGATTAGTGAGTTATGAGAGTTTATAAATATTAGTTAGTTATCAAACTTGTTCTAGGCAAATTCTTAATGCACAAAGCGGGATGCTCTGTCGAAAAATGTCAAAATATTCATTCTGCATACATAGAGTTGCTAATGTCTACAAATCAAACAGTATGAAATAGACAAGTCAAAACCTATCAAATCTGTTTTGTTAGACTTGGTTCAAACTCTTCACTTTGAAGACTTTTTATGATCCAGGCACATAGCCCAACCTGACAATCCTAGAGTGAGGGCAATTTAGTTGTAAACACAGGCGGACTTTAAAAGTCTGACTATTTCAATCTGACAGGTTTTGCCTCATTTATATCATAATGCTCAAATTCAAGACCCTATGTTTTCATTTGGGCACTTTCTGTTACAAACCTTGAATCTTGCATGTGAATGAGTTTGGGTCCTTTGGGACATTGGCTCTTTACTTTCAGGAAAGTCCCCTGATTCTTCTTTTTATTTCAATTTGGTTGATATCCCCCCTTTTCCCTTTCCAAAGCATTGGCAGGCACCTCCTGTTATGCTTGGTACAGTTTGTACGTCTCTTTTTTCTGTAGGAATACATACCTGAGGTGTACTTGGGTGTTGTTTCTGCTGAGACTGTAGTGGTAGAGGGGGCCTTTTGACAAACCCATGATTTTTTTCAAATGAACAGAAGCCAGTTCAGTTGTACGAAGAAGCTGTGTAATGATAACAATGAATGATTTGTCCCAAGGTTGCCAGAGAACTGCCATGAATTTGACCCCGCAATCTTTTTTACACTGTGTGGGGCCAGTGCCACTATACAATGATGGCTACTGTTTGCCACTACTGCATAATATACATCATGATGATTAATTCTATGGCAACAGGTCATCCTTGCTAACCTTACTTTAGTGTAAAACTATGATCTAAAACTTACCCTATGATTCTCATCTTCAGAAAGGCACTGATGTATTTCACCAGTGTTGCTCCATAGTCCCTACACTTAGAGAGTGCACCAGTCTATGACATCTTGTCAGTGAACATCTTGTAGCACATATTGCTACCAGAGAAGTAGCTGTAGCCTGCCGAGCAATAGTTCAGGAATTTTAGAACAAAATAAGCCTTTAGGTTAAACAAATTCAGAACAAGCTGGTTTTCTCAGGAAAGATGCCAGAAGGGTCCTAAAACACATGCTAAAAGGCCCCAAAAATCCCAATTGTGCTCGCTCGGAAATTCAAGATGGCATTCCTAATGGTACTTATCCTATATTTCCTACACTTTCTAAGCTATATAGCTGGATTGAAATAGTTTAAATGATAGCAAGATAGAGTGTCAAAATTATAATTACTATTAAATAAGGTGTCAACAATGGCTGCTGGAGGTGATTGTACAGGACTTAAGCTAGATGTCATGAATCTGACAGTTAAAGTTCTTGAAGGTTCTTCAACTCAGGTAACCCCTATGATTAAAGAAAAGTGTGTGGATGCAGTCTGGATCTAATATACAAACATGAGTTAAGCAATGAAAATATACTGAAAACTCATGGAGTGTTATCTGTATCTGTTTCTAATCAATCAAAGAAACTTTTATTAAATAGTGAGGGGTCAATGAATTCAATAATTAAATCAACTACATTGAAACTACCTTGCACCTTAAGAAAACACTTAATATGTGACTCATGTTCAGAGCATAACTGTGCCATTCCAATTCATCATTTGGAAACAGATTTAGTACAAAGATATTGCTCAGCCACACCCAGTAAATCTTTCTTTTTGATAGCATTATTGTATGAATCAGCATCATAATGGCTGCTCTCTGTAATTGGCATTGTGTCTGCTTATGAAATAGGGTTTGCGTTTCAACTGGAATTGATACAGATTGTTCTGTGAATTTTGATGATACTGTGGCAGTAGGACTTGTAGCATGATCACATAGAGGAGGGTGTTGGACAACAGTTGAGTTTGAGGTCTTTGACAGCATAACCTCAACCAAGGTAGTAGCTCGAGAAAACCATATTCAGTGATGATACTGTAGCAGCGATGCTAGGGGGGCTGTGCATGTATTGCTATGGGCAGTCGCTTGCCAGTCTGGCTCTGTGACTTGATCAGTGAGGATGTACTAGCCTTGGGCCATCTAATTAAAATAACTTTGACTATGGGATTTTCTATTTGACATTTTGGGCGGCCAAAGGCAAAACAAAAAAAAAGTCCCTACATTGAGGCCAGAAATCCCAGCAGCCACAGGCAAAAGAAGAAAAAAAAGCTATGAAAAATCAAGTTTTTAGGCATCAAGTGCATATTTTACCCATTAAAGTGTATGTGTCTGACAAACATATTGGGTAAAGGGACAAATGCTTGTCAGTCTCCATGTTGTTGGTCTCCATGAACATTTCTTCTTTGCTTTACCGCTGAATGTTGAAAAATCCCAGCAGCCAGAGGGATTTTTGAAAATGCAAAAAAAAAAACCAGCAGCGGATCTGTATTCCAAGTTATTTTAATCAAATGGCCTTACAGCCAGAACCTATCTCCAGGAAGAACATTGGGTTTAATTGGTACCATTAGCATTCATCAGCATTGTATGGTCTTATCACCACAGTTGTATTCTACTGCTACAATACATACATAAGTTCTCTCAACCCTCTGCCTCTTTTCTTATTCAGATTCATCTAAAACATTACATACCTTTAATGGTATCATGCATTTACAACTACTACCCAAGCTGTATTAATAGCTCACTCCAATGATAAGGCCATGCTGATAGATTATGCTGCCAGAGAAAGCGCAGTGAGTCCAAACAACCATAGAGACTCAACAGTACAACATTCCCAAAATACAGAATTCAATCTGATTTTGACAAATCCAATACTGTCTATCTTTAAGGATGCTGTAACTAGTAGTGATGAAGTGTTCGCTTTACATCTCTTGGGTAAAAAAAAACAACTTTTAAAATGGTTAATAAATACAAGACTATGAACTTTTGATACTTGCAAAGATTCAAGGAGTAATGGCATGGACCTTATGAAATAAGCCATCCTATCACCTACTGGCACTGCAGCAAAACAGCATTCTTACAGAACCTATCATACAATGTAGGAATGGCTGAGCAATAATCTGCCTCCTTTAAAAATGGGCTCTAAATTATAGGATGGCAAGCTGGTAATCTAGACACACATGCCCACATGCTTTTGAAAGATGATTGATGGCATGTGGGTGCAAAGCATCATGATGTGTCAAGTCATGTGGATGCAAAAGAATGCTCTAGTCACATAGTCTAAAGTTTCATTCAAGGTCCAAGGTAGTTTGACACAGAAACCATTACCACAAGCTTAGTAAGTTAATAAGATTGACCCCAAAAATGTCTTCACATTTTGATCTAAACTTTTTTCATCAAAACCAATACAGATAACACTTTACGAGTTTTCAGTATAATTCCTTTGCTAAAATTATATTTACAAGTATGTAAGATCCATACTGCATCCATACCCTTTTCCTTCACAGTGGCTATTTCAGTTTAAGAGCTTATGTTTGGACCCTTTAACCGAAGATTCAGTACATCTAGCTAAACTCTTGTACAATCACCACTGGTGGCCATTTTTGACACCTCATTCAATAGTAATAATAAGTTTTGTAACTATAATATAGTCCTTTGGATCTCGAAATATATACAGTCATATCTTGCTACCATTTAAACTATTTCTATCCAGCTGTATAGCTCAGATAGTGTAGGAAATATAGGATAAGTACCATTAGGGACGCCACGTTTCAGGACCCTTCTGGGCATCTTTACTGAGAAAACCAGCTTGTTCCGAATTTGTTTAACCTGAAAGTCTGAAATTCCTGGACTACAATGTCCACCTGAGGATATCAACAGCGAATGTTTGACTTGTAATGGAGGTGGAGTGTTTTACAGAATCAGATCTGGTGAGTTATTCACCAATGCTGTATCCATGCATCGTGCTGACCATTGTGAGGCTGTTTCAGCTTCAAAGCACCATTGTGATGAAACAGTACGCTTATAATGAGCCGATATGCTTTGCCCCCACAAACGGGTCAAAATCATTTTAACCACCACTGGGAGGGCCCAAAAACTGCATGCAGAGGCTTTTTTTGCTGAAAGATGTTGACCCCCCCCCCCTCTCAGATTGGTTGATAAAGTTTTAACCTCCCCCAGTCAAGCGGTTGATGAAATTTTGCTCCCCCCTCCCATTGTTAAAAAGGACCACTCCCATAGGTTGGCGTTCTCACACCATTGCTTTTGGAATTGTGTGCTAACCTATTGCATGCATGATAAAACAGTTTGCAGGATTGATGAAAAGTACTCAGCTGTTGTCATCAACTTGGTCATTAACTGAGATGTTCCTCCAGTGTCAACACTCACATGAAGTGTCATACATCAGGTCTTTAGGTGTAGATTGGAATGTTAGTAGCTGTTGTGTTGTCTTATCCATTCTAGGACCTGTATGCAGTGATGCCAGATCATTAGATGTAGAACTGGCTGACACAAGCATGAGGAAAATGGATGGTTAGCAGGGAACATAACACTTTAATCTAACTTCCTAACCTAAGTTAGTTAGATGGATTATATCAATTTTTTGCGACTAATTTGTTTCACACAAATTTATCATTTTTTTTTTTGTTGTTTTTTTTTTCAATTTGAAAAGATTAGTCCATATGACTACTCATATTTAATAATCTCATAGGGTTTAATAGGGCAATCGAAGCAGTGCTATGGTAGGGACCTACTGAACTGAAATAAGTTCCAGATTGAAGACTGCCTCATCATAGGAGGGTATAGAAAGTAGAGCCCAATCTAATTATGATATATTATAAGTATTTCTATTCAGTACAAACAGATCACCTGAGGTGTCCTTGGGTGTTGTAGTTGCTGAGACGGTAGTAGTAATGGTAACGGGTGCCTTCTGACAGATATAATGGTGTCCTTAGTGTAAAATCTGCCATCATCCAGCATCCTCCAGTACTTTAATAACCTGTAATCAAAGGAACTACGTCCATCTATCCATATCCACTATACCATCACACCATATGACAGGCATGGTGGCCACATCGCCGATAAAGGAATCGGTAAACCAGTAGAATGTATCCATAATCTTTCTATTCAAGACTGCTCTCCCTGTCTGTGAATCAGAAAGAGGAATGCATAAAATATCTCTCAAAGCAAAACATAATATTGCATTTAATGTGATATTACCTGAGTTCTGGAAAACTAGCATCTGTCACTGTGTCAAATTGTACCTCAGGTTAACTATACAAAACGTAAACCTACGTAATAATATTGGTCTTAATGAAGGTATCAATTCCAATGTCAATCTGTGTTACTAGCATTGCTCCATCATTGCCACACACACTGTGTGTTTGATCCCAAGGCTCCTCAGTAGTGAACATGTTGTAGCACATGTTGCTACCAGAGAAGTAGCTATAGCCTGTTTGACATTTTCCATCTAAAGATATCAACAACAAAAATTGAGATAATTATGACCATGGATGATATTTTCATAATTATGTTTGTGTGCAATTTGCAATACATCAACCTAGTTTGATTGATATTACATTCACAGCATACTTTTCTAATAATTTGCTGGAACTATATCGTTCAGAGTTTTGCCTATAAACATCCTAAGAATCAGCTTGGAACCTCTGACATCTATACACCCTGTTTCTCACAGTTATTTGTCACCCTCCAACATAACATCTCAACTCTTTTTACATCCCCTTACGAGAAGAAGCCCAAGTGCACAATGTTACCAAGTTAGTCATGGCAGAAATATTCCCTGCATAAACTCTGAAACTCACTCCATGATTCACACCTTTGCGAAACCTGGATTTTGACATGCATTGACACAAACGCAGCACTAGGTTACTTAAATCCCGTCTTTATTATGAATTACCCAGCAGAGCTACATGAATAACCCTGCAGGCTACATGAATTACCCTACAGGGCTACATGAATTACCCAGCAGGGCTACATGAACAACCCTGCAGGCTACATGAATTACCCTCCAGGGCTACATGAATTACCATGCAGGGGTACGTGAATTACCCTGCAGGGCTATGTGAATTACCCTGCAGGGCTACGTGAATTACCATGCAGGGCTACGTGAATTACCATGCAGGGCTACATGAATTACCATGCAGGGCTACGTGAATTACCATGCAGGGCTACGTGAATTACCATGCAGGGCTACATGAATTACCATGCAGGGCTATGTGAATTACCATGCAGGGCTATGTGAATTACCATGCAGGGCTACGTGAATTACCATGCAGGGCTACAATAATTACCATGCAGGGCTACATGAATTACCCAGAAGGGCTACATGAATTACCATGCAGGGCTACATGAATTACCATTCAGGGCTACATGAATTACCATGCAGGGCTACATGAATTACCATGCAGGGCTACATGAATTACCATGCAGGGCTACATGAATTACCATGCAGGGCTACATGAATTACCATGCAGGGCTACATGAATTACCATGCAGGGCTACATGAATTACCCTGTAGGGCTACATGAATTACCCTGCAGGGCTACATGGATTACCCAGCAGGGCTACATGAATTACCCTCTAGGGCTACAATAATTACCATGCAGGGCTACATGAATTACCCTGCAGGCTACATGAATTACCCTGCAGGGCTACATGAATTACCATGCAGGGCTACATGAATTACCATGCAGGGCTACATGAATTACCATGCAGGGCTACATGAATTACCATGCAGGGCTACATGAATTACCATGCAGGGCTACATGAATTACCCTGTAGGGCTACATGAATTACCCTGCAGGGCTACATGGATTACCCAGCAGGGCTACATGAATTACCCTCTAGGGCTACAATAATTACCATGCAGGGCTACATGAATTACCCTGCAGGCTACATGAATTACCCTGCAGGGCTACATGAATTACCCTGCAGGGCTACATGAATTACCCAGCAGGCTACATGAATTACCCTGCAGGGCTACATGAATTACCCTGCAGGGCTACATGAATTACCCTGCAGGGCTACATGAATTACCCAGCAGGGCTACATGAATTACCCTGCAGGGCTACATGAATTACCCTGCAGGGCTACATGAATTACCCAGCAGGGCTACATCAATATGTATGATGGTAGAGGATCATGAAGCATTTAAGTATTATTCAGTCAACATAGGGCTCATGAGAGTAGCAATATAATTCTACAGTGCACCTCAGTGTGTTAATAAATCATGTTTCCATTAAGAGATCAAACTGTTGAATTGTATTTTCTGTGAAGCCTAGAATCTCAAGAGAGTTACTGAACATATTTTGACTACATTGCACTATGATAGGTCATGTCAAGTCGATGTTAACATTCATCCAACATAGCTAAGACATGCCACTTGAAGTTGTTTTAATGTTTGATGTCTATCAATGTTCCATGTTGCCCACTGTTTCTTTACCCAAGTTGTTGTAAAGATATATGTATAGTTTGTTTGCTGATCTGCAGAGCATTGTGGGGGGATGCCTGAGGTACAGGGAAAAGAAACCATTCCCCAATCACCTCAGAGCCTGGCTCAAATGTATATGTGTGTGATAGTTATGGTTTTAAAGGTTTCATCAAACATTTTCAATTCTGACACAACAGCAAACAGTATGCACAGACACCTTTTGATACCATCGTAAAAAAGAAAAGGTAAACATTGTTGTCATCGGTTGGTGCATCGTAGTAACAGATGTCGTCCTCCTTAAAATGTTCACTGTTTGAGAGCCAGCCATGCATTAATGCATCATTTCCTATTGGTTGCCATGGCGCATGAATGCATCATGCCGACAAATGGTCATGAAATATGAATGCATCGCTGACCCGTCAAGGGCTAAGGCATATGTGGGAATGTGATCAGTAAAAAGATGGTAACTTTGTATAAATAGTGTCAGGTGGAAACCTTTTCGGAGGGTTTCACCTTAGTGTATAGTTTCCTAATTCCGGACAGCATCTGTTTGCAGACACTCTGTTTCCATATGTATACGTATATTCCTAGACAAGATAAGTTTACACAGTCATGTATACATGTGTAAACCTATCTGGGCTAGGAGTATTCACCACTTATCAAAGACCGGTATCCTGGCCTGGCCGCCCCATTCCCTCCTCCAATAAAGACTATCTATACGCCTCTGGTATATTTCACACTTTATCAGTAAAAATGGCCTTAAAATAATTGAGAATTTCTATACAAATAAATTAAGGGTTGGACGCGAAGGAAATAAGCCACCAATTGGCGGGGC
The DNA here is from genome assembly GCA_949317995.1 of Acholoe squamosa. NCBI lineage: Eukaryota > Metazoa > Annelida > Polychaeta > Phyllodocida > Polynoidae > Acholoe > Acholoe squamosa. Next base: position 66,132,602 of record OX439046.1, on the reverse strand, counting down.
GGGCGGTATAATCCTGCCTGCTGGGAAGTCCACCCATCCCCTACCCCTACCCCTATTATCAACAATATGCACTCCCTTATCTGATTATAAAATGGCTGATGTCCAGAATGTGGGGGCATTACTCTATGTAGCCCACAGGCTGCCACTGTAACTGAAGGCATGTCCATAGTAAACAAAAGCCCCTTTTACCTTATGTCCACAGATGGTGTATCTTGTGGTGAAACGAGATCTCTGGGGCGGAACTGAACTGACACACCGACGGAGATCTCACTTCGTGATCTGAATAATATATTAAGGTCCCTTTTCTTATGTGAATAGAGAATAGGCGTGTAAAGTTTCAGTATGGGAGATAAAGTAAAGATACTTTTATATTCGGCAATAGATGGAGGGGTGGCTGAAAGAAATGGGAAGCAGGAATGATAGCAGAATGATATTGGTTGTGAAAAGAACAACAACAAAAAAGAACAACTGATTTATTGAAAAATAATGAACTAACGATTAAAAAAAAAATGACCCCATGACACAATTGTCCTCCCAATAGCAGTTCAGGGCTTTGCTGCTCAATCACTCAATAGGCATCGTGTGGACAAGACTTTCCCACCCTGTAGAACCTGACTGATCAATAGGAGATACTACATGTGGCTCTGATCAACACAAGCCCCCTATTTGTGGCCTCCTCTACAGTTTCCTTTTCCCTCCTTTTCCCCCTCTTTCTCCCTTTTCCCTCTCTTTTTTTTTTGTGATGGGCCACCCCCCTGGATCCGCCACTGATGGTCGAGGTGCGCTTAATAGGCGAGGGTATGATACTCAGTGCTCTATATTAAGTACTAGGTGCACCTTATACTTATAACTCATAATGCGTCTTATAGGCGCAGTGGGCCTCTTAAGTGAAATCCAGTGATATGAATGGGTAGAATGTCAATGTATCACATACAAGGTAAGTCTTAATAAAGATTGGCTATGTCATATAAGTTGGCTACATTATAAGCAAATATTGTCATATTTGGCAGTTTTAGTTTTGCCATCGGGTGGAGTTTGCATAAATCATGCTAAGTACCTTTAAGGGAATGCTAAGTTGGCAATAGAGTGGTTATTTTTAGCAACAGGGGGATTGGGGTTTCAAAATGGATTGGAAAATTAGCGAGTGGGGTGGGGGTCAATGTAATTTCAAGGGGAGGAAAGAGAAATGATTAGATTCCCAGTATTTTAAATCCAACCTCATGTGCCCTTGTGTACGTGATTTCTCAAGATACACCAGATTGTGAAACAATGGAAGGCTGAATATATAATTCCCCAAATTCCCTCCAGGAGGCTCCACCGGCTACACTCTGTGTTTTAGGCACCTATTCTTTACTCCTCTCATACTCCTCTCATAATATATTGCATCTGTAAAGAGAGGATAACCGTGGTACAACCCTGGAATTACACTGTGTATCGAGCTATGCCCCATAAGATCTAACATTGTCACAATGTGATAATTAATGGTGGCGGTCACCTCCCGTCAGCCTATGTAAATGATAACTCTGAGTAGTATATTGAAAGTAAGGGCAATGCTGATAAAACGAGGACTGCAAATAGACCTGTGTACTGATGTTTTCAAGTGATCCCCAGCAAGACTGGAGAGAGAGAGAGAGTGATCCCCCTTGGCTCAGGAAGTGTACTGTATTTAGAACTGTGCAACTCGTCCATGTCTTATTCGTCCAGTTGATGATGAAGTACCAAGTCCCTTGACGCTGACTTAATTTTAATTTCACTTCTTACATGAACCTTTCTTAAAATGGACACAGTAAGATGGACATTTCTTAAATTCATGAGGATGACATGGCCATTTTTTACATCAACATGGCACCCAATCATAATAGGGTATTAACTAAGAAAGAACTATCACGCCACACATATGTAAACGGCAGCTGGATGCTAATACAGTTGTATTCATTAGCGCGGCGACTCTAAGTCCTACTAGTGAGACTTGTAGACTAGTCAATGGTTCAGAGTCGCCACGGTGTAAGAGATAGGGAAGCCCTGATTTCTATTTTCGTTCACTGTTCTTCTCATATGGACTATTTTGGCACAATATTGAGGCATTGTTATCAGTATATGTATGTACTAATGGTAGATAACTTATTTTTGTGATATATGTTTAGTTTGGGTTTCATGATTAGATTAGACATTTCAGCTCCTGGAGCTCTATGGAAGATTAGCATAAGACAAAATTAAGATTCACCAATACATCTCTGTAGGCTTTATCTGATAATTCTGTGGTCTGAAATTGCTGTATATATGTACTAAAGGTTTCATCTCACGGGGTTATGGTACATTTGGATCATATATTCTGTATTTGAAGAAGATATATACTGTTTAGAATCTCTATAAATCTCTATGGAGAGACAAATGCTAAACTTGGTGTACCCTGTCTACAGAGGGGAGGGGGTTACCAGTTTGGTGGGGAGGGGGTTGTGACCAGCTGTATGCTGTTGGGGTTGGTAAGACTGCCACACACAACCCTAGTCATTCTGGGGTCCTTGGTGCATATGGTTCTGGGTCATTGAACATGCCCACCTCTACCATTTGTAGTGGTCATCTATGGGCAGGCAGAACTTCTCGGTAGTAGACCTAGTAGTACAAGGCAGCACAAGAGTAACAGGGTGAGCCAGATGGTACAACCTTTAATTGCCTTTGAAGTTAGCTTTCCTATTATTCTATCACTAGACACAAGATTACAAGTTGCCGCGCTATGTCTCACAGGTCTATTCTCTACTATTCTATTAAAATCTACAACACTACGGTTTTATTAGCTTATGAGTATGTCATGTCTATGATTATCTCGGAGCTTTAAGCTGTTGATAGCTGATTTATTATTGTTATGTGATGGTTTGGTCAGCCTATGCTGCTGTAATACAGGAAGACCAATTTTGGTATGTGCAATAAAGAAATATTAAAACTAAAACTAAAACTCAACATGTGGGGGGCATCAAGGGCCACGATACAAGAAAGATGGCATGGTGCTGGAGACTAAATAAACAAGGAATTTCTTTACACGGAAATTCCATCTACATCAGACAGTACTCCGTCCGTGTTATCAGTCTGGGGCGGCTTGTTTTGGCGCCAAAGTCTGGTCTCGTTCTGCTGCAGCATCACGTGAGACCTTGGCCTCCATTGCTTCACCTATCGGTCAGATCCAGAACAAGTGCACTGACAGCAGCAAATACAACAGCAGTAACTGCAGCAGCAGCTGTAGAAGAGTAGCAAACTACACTCTGACTTTAAAATGTGTGCATCTCTGGGAGACATAATGACATTTCAATTTGCTTTCTCTTAAAATGTATCGAGAGTCTGGGTTTTTAGATGTTAAAATGATGTTTGCTATTCAACCTCAACCATATGGGCCTGTAAGAGCGCTTGGCACTCATTAATTTCAGTCAGGCTATACCACGGCCGTTATCGCAGACCGGCCCTTATTCAAGCCTTGAATCATAAATGTATTTTGAATTTTTGATACCCCAGTTCCCCTGCCGCCTATCTAAGACTGGTGCTCATTCAAGACCTGGTGCTTATACAAACCAATACGGTGTTGAAGAGGGCATGAATTCCCAGTATAGCTGAGTGGTATTGCAATAGACTGGCTATATATCTTTCTGACAAATAAAGGCAAGTGTTTCCGAAATAAATGGGACTTGAACAGTAGATTCGACTGGGTACCATGGTCATTTCTGAAAATTAAAATGACATGAGGGTGGGGGTTTAATTATGGTAAAGCTTGTAGCACATCATCCCTGTTCTCTCCAACAATTAGAATGGCCATTTTCCTGAAAATGTATTGTACATCGCCATCCCTGCTGCTGTTCCTGACCCCCCTTTACTGTGCTAATGTTACTGCTGCTGCTGCTGTAGACTTGCTCAAGTCCATAGATTTTGATATGAGAGAATTGAAAGTCTACTGCTGCTGCTGCTGTTACTGCTGCTGCTTTTTCTATTAAAGCGCTGCTGCTGCGGTTGCTGCGTTATCCATCAGTGCCCCTCCATCCATCCCCTCCCTCCCAGCAGCATCAGCATCAGCAGCAGACAGCCAGTTCTCTCCAGTCCCGACCACTACCCACCCCTCCAGTACTATACCACCACCACCCAGTCACACCCTACAGCCTACAGCCGGCAGACAGGAGGAGTACGTACAACGAGCTAGCTACAACACCCTGGAGTAAGAGCCCTACAACTATAGACTATACACCCACCCAGAGATACCAACAGGAGGAGAACTGTACTGAGCCTATACACCAGTAGGCCTCAATGTGTGAGTAGTACTGTACTGTTGTATTATTGCATTGTACCATCATCCATACTGGTGCTGTCTGAGTGAGTGCCTCCTCAGTCTGCTCGGCATATTGATCTCTGTGCTGTTTTGGCCTGCCTCTATAGCACTAGGTACTGTGTGTGTGATAGGGAAGGGGAGGGGGTAGCAGTCATAGAGCAGGTTCTATCTACTACTGTCACTCCCCTCCTACTCACACAGAGTCTATTATACTGCATTGTCATGGTGCAATAATGGCTGCAATAAAAGGGGCTATTATTATTGCTATTTTACATCCCTGAATGGGAGATTCTCAGTCCTTTAAACACAGGGAGTGGTATCATGTTATTTCCTGGCTATCATATACAGCACTTTTGGGTAAATTGTCAGGATTATGTAGATATTCTTGCATCATGTTGGCCCAATTTGGTCCATAAAAGTAACAAGCATAATGCACCACCTGCATAAATGCATCATGATTACAAACTGCCCTTCATCTCTGGGGCATCATGCCGCCCCTAATAATCTAAATGTACCAGATGTGAGCCTACTCTGACTAGGTAGGTAGTAGTACTAGTAATGGTGGACACATTACCACCTGTCCCTGCCCCAGGGCTATTGTGGTCGGGGGGTTTGTACCCAGGGTATTGTCAGTGTTAAAGGAGGGGTGTGGTTATAGCAGGGTAGGTGAGGTGTGGAGGTCAAGGCAGGCTAGCACGGAGGCTGAGGCCGGGGGCTGAGGGGAAGAATAGCTAGTCTAGTCAGTAGTGTGGCATCTTATCTGTGTTTCTGTTATAATCATTTAATTATTTCACTATTAGGAGCATCTAATGGGCAGCAATATGTTACATTTTCACCAGAAGGGAGGTGTCTGTTTTGACTGAATGTCGGTAAAACTGGGCTATGCAATGTTCTTTGGCTTACTCTCTCTACTTTAGCTGAATTTCTCATGCATGGGGTATGACTTGACACTTGTGACGCCTATCCAAGCGCCATGACAATGTCTAAAGGCTACCGTTGCTGCCTATGTGACACTAGGAGTGACGCCTATCTAAGCGTCATGACAATGTCTAAAGGCTACTGTTGCTGCCTATGTGACACTAGGAGTGACGCCTATCCAAGCGCCATGACAATGTCTAAAGGCTACCGTTGCTGCCTATGTGACACTAGGAGTGACGCCTATCTAAGCGTCATGACAGTCTCCAAAGGCTTAAAATGATAGTGTGACATTAGTTGTGGGCCTATCTTCCAGGTGAATAGGCTATCATGACAGCTGTCAGTGTCACCTCAGTCTGCTGCTCAGAGAAAGGCATCAGACTTGTGTGGTGTGATAAGCATCACACTGGTGTGACACTGACATTTATAGATATATAAGCGTCAGTATCATGATAGGGAGTGCCTTGATATTATTAGTGCTCAAATAAAGCAAGTATGACACTTATAGATATATAAGCGTCAGTGTCATAATACTTGATAGGGAGTGTTATGATATATATTAGTGCTCAAATGAAACAAGTATGACGTTTTAGATATAATTATAAGCGTCGGCGTCATGATAGGGAGTCTTATGATATTATTAGTGTTCAAATACAGCAAGTAGAACAGTATGCAGTGTATAATGGCGCCTGTTAAGTTTTAGAGCCAGTCTAAAGAATATTGGCAAAAACGTCACACTGTATGGGTTTCAAATTATTTAAGCCTAAGGTAATATTGCCCTGCTCAAGAAGCAAGCCTAAATGGCCTATTCATGCATCATTTTACAAAGTTACCTTGGTAAGCTGCAAGTGATCAGCTGAGTTTTGATTGAATTTAGGGTCCAAGTAATGATGATAGACAAAGAAATAAAAGAAAAGCCCCAACCTATACCCATCTAGCCTAGATTTGTGAGTGAGTGAGTATTAGATGTTTAACGCCATTTCGACAGCTAAGGTCATATTCATGGCGAGAACGACATTACACAATTTTACAGAGGAATGTGTCGGTGACCGCGCATATGTGCACCACACACATCCAAGGGGATAGGAAAGAGGAGATATAGACCCTTTAAAGTGGGCTAGGGAAGCCCGCCTAGATTTGTAAATCATATCTACCTTGAAGGCCTTCCCTGGTAGACATAATTTAAGAGGGTGAGTCACTACAGTAGTACTCCATAGACGCTCTGAGGGAACCTCAGAGACCAAGTGTGTCTGTTGTAGTCTGTTTGGTCAGCCAATCTGGCAGAGTGGCCATTTCTCACAGAAGTACTTACTGTTCAGGTCCAATGCTTCCACCAACACTTCCCTCAATGTATATCCAAAGATTCACAATACACAAAGCACTTGAAATACTTGTAATAATTAATAATCCAGGTGATTTTCAAATCTCCCTCCCTAACTCCAAATCATTGTCGGCCATCTTGAAGCCAGGTGTAGCCACCTAGTGCCAAAAAGACACTATTCTTGGTTGGTTAGCCCTATGTTTCAAGAGCAGTCTAACACCAGGTAGCACCACAGCATGTTGACAATCAAGGCCATTGAGGTAGTGATATCTAAGCTCAAGATAAACATGTCAGATTTATTGGATATATCTTTCAGTCAATATAAGCTGATGTACATGAAAACTACATGTTTGTAAATAGGAGGGACAATTTCCAGGAACTGAAAGGGAGTACTTAGTTCAGACTAGCCATGTGTTTGTGCCACTATAGACTTGTATACATCTTGGATCCTGCCTGTGAGCAGGCAGGTATTTCGGCCTATACAGTAGTGGCCCGTATAAGTGCCCAGGCGCTCATTGATTTCAATCCCACTATGCCCCTGGCACTTATACGAGACCAGTGCTTATTTGAGACCCCGGCGCTTAAACAGGCTGAAATAATGTCACATTGCTGACACCTGTTGTGACACCAGCAGTGTGAGTCAAGTAGTGTGTGGGGTGTGTGGGACAGCAGCAGCAGCAGGCGTGTTGACAGCAATGTCAGAATGACAGGTGTAATTAAGCATTCTCCTCACACTGTTTTGCAAATGTTTAAACATGTATGTATACACACACAATGAATGGAGACTCAAGATGTGAGTCATTTAGGTTTAGTCCATTAACCCTTTAGACCCAGGACGGTCATTCTGTGGAGCAGCATAACACTATTGTTTTGGGAAATAAAGCGTTAACCCTCACCAGAAAATGACAATAGACAGCGCTATGAAGTGTGTATATTATACTATAATTATATTGATGGGATCAGTGAAGTTTCAATGCTTCTTCATGAAAGAATCTCATATTGTGATGATTTATCTACATAATGCACTAACTAAACACAGGAATGTACCGCATGGTGCATCAGGGCCGATGATACTAGCACGGGCATCTCATGCGAGTAAGACTCTTACTCGCACGAGATTTTCTAGGACGCGGGACACCAAAATTCCCTTTAACCAAATTTATTATTGTGCCTTATTTCCCATAATTCTAGATGTCCTGTTTCCCAAATGTCCTGTTTCCCAAATAAATTGCTCCCATTTCCCAAATAATTAGTCCCGTTTCCCAAATAACTAGTCCCGTTTCCCAAAATAACTCAAAGTCCTGTGTACTAGAAAATCCCATGCGAATAGGAGTGCTATTCTCACGGGATACCTGTGCGAATATCGCTTCCCGTGCATCAGGTGGTCCAGTCAGGTCGGCTAAGAATGCTGCTGCAGTTCATTTCAATATCATTCAAATTGTCAATAAACCCACTACCGTATATCCTCAAATACACGCCTGGCCTTAAATATAAGCCTGCCCTGTTTATAAGCCTGGTCAAAAGGGGCACTGGGTGTAATATAAGCCTGGGTACGGGACAGAAATCCTATTGAGATCACTTATTTAGTCATAATCTGGCTATTAAGTGAAATGTCTAGATATTCCCTGTACTAATTATACAATATTTAAATGGGCGAAAAGTTATATTATGAGTGTCAGTATGAGAATAATTCTAAGTGACATAAACCATAGATTGTTTTTTTTAGAACAAACTTAAAACTTTATTGGTCATAAGTATGGTACAAGATACACTATATCTTATAAATCTTATAAATATGGCAAAGGAGCAGACTAAATCTTCTAGTGGAATGAATACAAGCCTGCCTCAAATATAAGCCTGCCTGCTTTGACTACCAGATCAAATCCTACGTGGTGATGACGACAGGGTATCAATCTTAAGAAGGAATCTCTTAGACAGCATGCATTTCACCTAAGATAGAAAGATCATTATTGAATTTTCAGATCATCGGAAATAAGGCCCAGCAGAGAGACCTTTTTTTGTAAAGTGGAGAGAATCTAAAATAAACACTTGTCAGAGCTGCCAGCACTAGTTTGAAGCATCAGGCTATACTGTCTGTGAGCTGTGTAGAGGGAGGGGTGGGGGATGTATTGGGTGAGTCAGTAGTATGCCTCATCTCCATCCCTCCTGCACCCAGACACAGGATTCAGTCTGCTCCTCACTGACACTGACGCTTGTAATGCAGCAATGGCGCCTATATTGTAGCGTCAGACAATGCCAGTATATATATATATATATATATATATATATATATATATATATATATATATATATATATATATATATAGTTGGGTCATTAGAAGGGATATTTCATGTTGGTCATAGTCATAATATCTATTCTACATTATCAAGACTTAGTGTTGGTACTACCCTGATGGAATCTCCTCAAGGAATCTTTGATGGTAAGAATCGACTGACTTTCTGGAAGGATATGGAAGATGATAAGCAGGTGTACTGGGCCTGAGAGTATCTTCTCATACGCTCTGGACTCTCTTTGTTGACTAAGTGATATATCCATGTACAATCTAGATGTAACATCATGATGATGATCATCATTAGAAAGGTAGGACCGAAGTCCTTTACTAGTGTGGTCATTTTCATAGTGGTATTTTCCAATGTGCTTGATTCAAAGAACAGTTCTATAAGCATGGTTGTGGTGGTTCTAGGAATCAGTCTACAGCAGAGACCCAGGTTCTTTATATATCATGTATTGTCTATTCCTGGCCCACAAACAGGTATATTAGTTTTTGATTGAGGCCATTTTAAATATTCAACTATCTTAGATATCGGCGAGCCCATTATACGTCTTACCTTGTACTCAGCCTAAGTTCTTTGCGCCATGAGTAGCCATCCCATCCTTGTTGCAATAAAAACCCATGCTGGTTCTATAGTAGATACATTTCCAAACTGTTAAAACAATGCAACATGCAAAGGAGGTACTTGCTGCTGATGCATTGGTGCAACATGGCCTAGAATGACGATAAATCCTTCAGAAATTATATCAGCCTCAAAGAAATAATTTGTGATTCTTAACCATCCAGCCACCCCTGCAAACAACTGTAAGATACATAGATTTATGTCATGGCTGATATGAACGTCACTATAGATTAGTACTAGAATCGCCGTATTCAATGGGGGGCATTGAATACAATGTGTCCGTATTCAATGGGTGTCCGCCATCTTGGATTTTGAACAGATCTGAGCTGTTTTTCTTTATTTAAAAAAAAAATAACCCCCTAGGCCATGACATAATTGCAAATGTCCACTTCCATGGCTTATAATGGCTTTGTGGGATACGCCAGTCCCACCTCAGGGAATACGATGTAAAAATATCCCATGGTCGTGGACATTTGCTTATATATATGGTGCACATTATGCACACAGCTGGCACACTGACAATACAGTATAAACAATACACTGCTGTCCCTATCAGACATACACCCCCCTCCCCCATCCACTGAGGTGTCATACACATATCCCATTTATGTACCATTATAACCATCACGAATTTACAGTATCCATCCTCCCTGTAACCATTTTATTGTAAACACTCTAGATGCCTCTTGATGTGGATATAAAGAATTTTGCCTTTTATTCGTGAGAAATTATTCACTGAATGCGCCCATTTGTTACTTTGTAAATGCCCCCTCAAAAGTGGAATATGAGTGATGAGGCAAGTTCAAGGAACACTCAATTAAAAAGCGTGTGACATAGCATGTAACCAGTACATACCACGTATAACCATTTAGACACAACAGTGTGCACTCATGCATGGTGACTGTGTTGCCATGACGTATGCATTCTAGCTGCCATAGTGGATTTATATACTCACAGAGCTACCTTCTTGCATTTAGTGACTGCATTTTAGTGACCCTACAGGGTAGTGCATTCCCATAGGCTTGGCAGGAATTGTGTGGATTTAACCTCGGTGAATAACCTCAACAGGGCCATTACAGCACTCAAAGAATTCACCAAAGAGTTAAAACATTTTCCTTTTTACTTAATTATTTTCATTTTTAACCACAGAGCTGATGAAGGTAACTAACAATGGGCCCGTGATAATGATGAGTTTAAATAATGTGGCATTTGGTGTCATTACTCATGTGAATGTCACAAAGTAATGGTTTATAACCCTCTGTGAAGGCTGTCTGTTTAATACAATGGCGGCCAGCATGAATTGGGTCAACTAAGGGAGTGATCGTTTTTTAACAACAGGGGGGGCTGGTGGGTTTGCACGCGGACGCGCGAAAGAAATTTCGACCCCCCCCCATAAGGGACAAAAATCGCGCACGAAAGTCTCCATTTAGCCTATAGTAACGCGCGGGGTTTTCCACTGAAAACAGGTGAAATTATTTTGAACCCCCCATCAGAGGTGTTGAAAAAATTCTGACCCCCCCTCAAACCCACCAGCCCCCCGCCCCTGTTGTTAAAAAATGATCACTCCCTAAATGGTCCAGTCATTGTACATGCTTGCAGGGCGTACTCAGGTGCAGTAACATACATGGCCACACAAAGAAGGTGTCTATCTCCTTCTTTGTATCCTCTCTACTCCATTTTACGTCTTCATCCATTGCTACATGTCTCATTCTCTCTTGACTTCACTTGCAATCCGTCTCTCTCCCTCCCCCTGTCTCTCTCAGTCCCACTAGTCTTATGCCCTCGCTCTGTGCCTCTTCTTTTTGACACTGCCCCCCCCCCAATTTATTTGTTTCTCACTAACCCAAAAGTGTCATTATTCCTTGTCCCTATATTTATGATCGTAGGTGCAGATTTTAAACCCAATTTAGCCTCCCTATTAAACCACCACCCATTATTTGACACCGCAGTAAACATGGCCATCCTCGAATTGTTACAAATGTCAAAGGTGATCCAGGATGGTGGTAGTATTTAACTCAGCCTCTGACCCCCCAGATGACATTTCAACTATCTAATACTGCTCATGGCAGCACACTATGGCTGACCCAGTGAGTATTCCTGGAAACTCACAGAAGTGCACCTCTGGCTGTTTGCTTAGTAATTATTTTGATATGAAAGCACAGAATGAAAGGATTAGTAGATGAGGATTTAGAAAGACTGGCAGGTATGGAAGGAGAGACAGAGACAGAGAGATAGAGGGAAACAGAGTGACAGAGACACTCAGAGACAGATAGACAGAGAGAGACAGAGATGACGACAGAGATAGAGACATATACTGAAAGGGAGAGACAGAGACAGGAATAGTGAGAGAGATAGAGAGAACCAGAGAGAGGTATTCGTGATGGCATTGAACCATAATGCTTTAAAAGCAAATGGGGCCTTCAATGGTATGAAATCAAGATCACACTGATCATTTAGGAGTGGCTCAACTAGTTATTCATGTATCACAGTCCACACTAAACCTGCCAGCTGTAACTGGCAAAACGTCTGAAGGACCAGCAGAACAATGAGAACAATGACTGGCTTGACTTTGGGGTATATGCCAGTTTTTACAGCTTGTAAAGCAGGCCATTGTTAGGGTTTATGCGATGCAGAACAAAAAAAAGCATGAATGTTTTGATTAATTTTCACAGAGCTACAGCAAAAATTTCCTCGAATTTTGCATATCTAAATTATTCAAATGATTAAACCATGTAGGAAAACAAGAAATTATTACATGTAGTATCGAATTTTGCATATCTAAATTATTCAAATGATTAAACCATGTAGGAAAAAAAGAAATTATTACATGTAGTATCAATGAATGTTTAAAGGTAACCGGTCTTGGGGAAATCAAGCCGAGCCTACATAATAAAAAAGCTGCAGGACCGAATGTCTGCATACTGATAAAACTTTTTTTATTGACTGGCATCAAGATGATCTATAAATGCAAAATTACACTCACCAGGACTGCACTCAGGTAGCAATGGCGACCAAAACCAATGAGTCTTAATCCACTGTGCAGGCCTTAAAGGACTTAATATGTTTAAAGGTGATCATTCCAGGTTGTGGTGGCTCCGCCTGGTGGGTGGAAGGTGCATCAGCTATAATGTCCAGTTGTTTATACAGACCTGTGTACAAGGGAGATATACACAGGGCTATACTGTGTATACACACAGATAGCCGTAGGGTGTGTGTGTATGTGTAGGTCGGTTGGTGGTCACTGACCTCTCTGGAGGTCTGTTTGACATTTGGGGTTATCGTTCTTAGTATTTATACATTTGCTGATAGAAATTGTAATATTCAGTACTTGAGTGACCTGAATCAGATAAATTTTCCTTCTGATTTCCTGTTTTGCTATCTATTTTAAATTTGATTATTTTAGAATTGATCTTAAAATCATTCTGCATCCTGATTCTGGGAAAGAATGATAAAAACCTCAGCTGAAATTTCTTCTAGATGGCCATGGGATGCACGTGGATGCACGTGGATGCACGTAGATTGAAGAGTGTACAAATTAAGTAGTATTTTAATCATCCATTTAATAAATCAGTGAATATGAAAACCCACAGAACACCAGTTTTTGCCAGCAATATCGCTACCTGGTCTGCTGAAATGGTCAGACTGCATCATGGAATGTCCTACTGTAATAATGCGACATTGGGCTACATGTTTGCGGCTTGCAAATCGGACCATCATTCATGTTTTTACAGCCAATATTCGAAGGCATTACTGTTTGTTTAGACCTCAAGAGTTGAATTATTAGGACAATAAGATAATTTTTCTTTTCTTTTCTGAAAATAACAATCTTCAGGTGTCCTGTCTTGCCAATATTAATCTGGGCCTGAAGAATGACAAATCTGCAGGGCTGAATGGCCTATGAGGGGGGGGGAGTGTTTATATAGACTGTAATATACACATATAATATTGAACAGATGATCATGGCAACTGTCACTCTGAGTGCTATTCCTCTGTACTATATAACTAACAGGGTACCAGAGGGGGAAGGTCAGCCTATATCCACAATGCTATAACTTGGCACAGGGGACCAGTATAGATCTATAGGATATTGATGTCCAGGATTAACCCTGATAGCTCTGTGTACACTAAATGAACAGAGCACAAGGAGAAAAGGGCAGGGATGGAGAGAGTAGCCAGAGATGCAATTCAAGTCAAATGTTTTAAATCGTTTATACAGACGAATTCTATCATGTATTTACTCTCAGAAATCAACATAATCATTTACTCTATCATACACTTTGTAGGTATGAAACAAAGATCCGTCTCTGCTGTACAGAGTGCAGGCCTTGGAAGTTCCCAGGGCTGCACTATGATGACAAATTGGCAAAATGCATTAAAGCATCATGCTGACATCTTATAGAGCTAAAAGAAAGCAGGCAAATACACACAAAAAGAATGTCGTCGAAATGATGACGGAATCCTCTTCCCAAAGTTACCAGAGATCCATCGTTATTTTTAAAGTACTATGGTACTTCCACCTGTTCTTTTTTGTTTTTAGTTTTTTTTTTTAAACTACATTGACTCACTAGAATATAACTACGGTGGTTCACTGTTTTACCAGAAGACCTGGTAGATTCAACAGTTATTTTTTACAGTGCAGTTTGGATTGCACCATGAAATATTGTGGATGGGAGCTTTAGATCGATGCCAGTGTGTACATGATGAGCAGGGGAGCGGGGGGGGGCGCTGAGTTGAAGGCCACTTAATATGGCATTGTGTAAATTGGCGTATTATCCACTACACATCTAGAATATCAGCTTATAATAAGGCCCTGACCCAGCCACTTTGCTGACCTACCCCACTCCCTCATGTCCCTGATGAGACTGTGTCACTCCTATGTGTCATCGCCTCTAGGGTTTAGGACTTTGTTGCTATAATCTGATTTGATTGAAGGTCAAAGCTTTAGTCATCAGGTGATGTGCAGAGCTAGAGGGGGGCAGTTAGAACAGTAGAGAGGGGTATAGAGGGGAGTGGTGGGTGTACTGAAGACGATATGGTCGTCAAAGTCAGAAACATCAAATGAACAAGGCAAAGACTGCCCACTTGACCTCATCACCTAGACCCTTCAGCCTTTAGGGGCCGCTGATGCATTAATGCATCATGCCCATTGGTCATCATGATGCACCAATGAAGTGCTGGGGAGACTGCTCACCCATTGGTCTTCATTGGAGCATCATGCTGACCCTCCGGGTTTTCATGTTTCAACCCCATAGGGTCGGGCAGGATGCGCCAATGAAGTGTTGGCGAGTCTGCTCGCTAGCACTTCATTGTTGCATCATGGCAAGATGCCCTCCTGCAGCCTTTAAAGGGTTAATGTCGACAATGTCTGTACCTATATTGACAACTTCGCCACCTCTCATCTAAGGGCTGGCCAAGGGTTGTCAGGTAGGGCCAGCTGTCCCATGGCTGTCTCTGGTCCATCTAAAGTTGTCAAGATGAAGAGTCTGTGCCAGGGCTGACAAGTTAGTATTGACGGGTTTTTACTTCATGATGTTCATTTATAAGACCCTAACTACTATATTTTTATTAGGAAACAGAGGGAAAGAAGTCAAGAGGAAAAGACAGGATAGAAGCAGACAGGAGGGAAGGAAAGAATTATTTGATAGATGGGCAGATAGGCAGGGGAAAGGGGGCTTGTTACATAAGGATAAGAGGATAAAGGGGAGATGTTGGGCAGAAAAAGGGAGATAGGGGTCAGAGAATATGAGAGAGGGATAACAGATTGAAAAAGAGAAGCAAGTATAGAAAGGAAGGAGGGGAAGACGAGCGAAGGGAATGAGGTAGAAGACAGCCTGATAGAAAACAAAGAAGATAGCTATACGGCACATGGCTATTGTCTTATTGACCAATGGGAAGCATCCCTGGCATAAACTGCGGAGTCGGGGGCTGAAGGTGTTAGTCATAGTGGAGTCGGGGTCTAATGGCGGCCCCCAGCTGATAATGGCTATGTGAGCTATACAGAAAAACAGATATGCAGTAGAGTAGAAAAGGAGGCAGATAGAAATAGAAGGAGCAGAGTAGGACAGTATAGTGCTCAGTATAGTGCACATATACAGGCAGGTGGTGGGGGTGAGTGGTATGAGGTACTCAATAATGGGATTATGTAGATAGGATGTTATTACTGGTCCAACACTTACAGCACACCCCCCCCCCCTACTGCTGGCTGTATGGTCTATACATGTGTCATCACCCACCCCCAGGGTTTGCTATGATATGGCAATAGCTTAAGACTGGGTATCTAATGACGGTTCATTACTGATATCGCTTGGCTAAATAAAGGGGGATGTAGGCAGGGCTTGGAGAGATACAATTGATTATACATGTTGTCATATATATATATATATATATATATATATATATATATATATATATATATATATATATATATATATATATATACATGTGTGTGTGTGTGTGTGTGTAAGACAAAACTATTGACGTGTTTTTCTATACAATTTTAGAAGTTTGAATTGTATATAGTAATTTATGTAAAAACATTTGGTATCCCAGTCGTCACAATGTTTATCAACATCACCCAGTTTTTCATCAAATATACTAACATGTAATTCTGTCTCTCCACACAACACCTGGATAATAGAACCAAGGTATGGCTGTTTCTATCTCAGATTGAATACTCACATACACAAACCGGGTTGGTTGACCATATTACGCACCCTAATGCATTAGTGCATCATGCCCATTGGTCATCATGATGCACTTATGTCAGCCCATACATCTCGGGTCCCTCCTTATGTAGTGCTGGCAAGTCTGCTTACCATCACTTCATTGGAGCATCATGCCGCCCCACTGGGATTATTTTAATTCCATAGGGTTGATATGATGCCTGAATTTAGCCCTGATGAGTAACTCACCAGCGTTGCTTTCAGGCATCATGATGACCATTGCGCATGATGCATTAATGCATCAGAGGCTTTCAAAGGGTTAACATTGAATACCTACACCTAGATCTGATTTCTATAATCTCACAAAATAGATTAAATATTTCGATTAGACGTACATGGAATATTTTTATTTTTGACGCACACCAAGTACAAAACTCTTCACCTTCTAGACATGAGTGAATTTACTAGCCGAAGTTAATAAGGTCATATAGAAATATTAATTCCATGATCTAGTGCACACAGGGTTGTAGAAGATCTTAAGGAAAACGACCCACTAATACTGTCATAAATCACAAAACGTCAAAGTCTGCAAGTACTAGTACATGGATGTGCTTGTGTTTTAAGCCTTAAAAGTAAGAGCACTAAATAAGCCAAAGACGAGCAAGATGCATATTCCTCATTCAATTATATATCAGCACCTGAAATGGATTGCCATTAACACAGATTTTCTGCAATCAATATCCAAAGTTTGGAAACTTATGTGAATGCATAAGATACGTATAGTTTCTCCTTCAGATCAATCTATGTAAATGGATATTTCACATCGTAAAAGAAAAGGTAGTTGATATTCATAATTTTATTGTTTATGAATGTAATTCAATGTGTAGAAGTGCGCTGTAAATGATAATTGAAAGATATAGTTGCCTGTATGCAGTGGTATAAAATCAAATAGTGTTTAATGTATCAATTGGTCGTCATGATACACGAATGTGGCTCCGGTGAGACTTTGATGTATCATACAGAAAAAAAGGTATGGCTTAGTAAGGTATCGTGCCCTATGAATGTAAATTATGATGAATAGACCTAAACTCATGCCTTTCAGGGGATGATAGAGGCACAACGTGGAGCGGAGTGCCTCTATCATCCCCTGAAAGGCATGAGTTTAATTCTATTCATCACATTTTGCATTTATATCATGGTCTAGTCCTTTCACTACACACCAGACGGTGTGACAGATCTTACAATGCCTCTATCTCACTATAGAGGGGTCCATACTATCCAGTTTGGGCACCCAAAATCGTTCTGAAACTTGATAACCATGATATAAGTGTGATTAATAAAGGGGTCGACACGTTCAGTCATAATGCAGCACTAAAATGAATACCTTCAACCCAACCCCTACAACCACTATACCATCTGCCCTCCTCTCATAGATGTGCATGCATGCTACATGGGCATAAGCTTGGGCTGATAAGTACTTTTCTGTTCACAATGAACAGTGATAAACATGCTCAGTGTCACGGCTGAAATACCTCTTCCCACCCCTCATAACCCCTATATACCCCCCCCCCCATTCTACTCAATTCTCGTTCCACTCCTTCCTTACCCTCCACCCTTCCTTCCCCATTGGTTTGTCTCCATTCCCCACGTGCCAATTACATTCTCCCATCTACTGCCCCCCTATCCCCCTTCCCCCTCCCTACCCCCTGTCTACCCCCCCCTTCGCTCACTAGATGAACCTACCTCTCCCCCTTCCCCCCCCTCCCTGACCCGATGGGTGCCCCACCTGGCCTGTGTTCATTGATTAGCATACCTGTCTACTAAATGACCTCTGTGTGCTCAACCCCCACCACTGCTAATCAGCTGGAGCAAAGGTAGGGTGGAGAGCTTTGATGCAGATGCGTTAAAATTTTCCAGGGGGGCACATAGAATTTTGACCACCATCAAGGGGGGGGGGCGTAACAAATGTTCACACTTCCGCACAAAACCTCAAAACTGCTGTTGGCAGATGATGGCCACTTCCTTGGCCATTATGGTGGACCTATACTATTCTAGGCAGCATATTCCCCTTATAAGTTATAATTTGATATCATTTTTTTTCTTCCCATAAGCTCAGCCCTATTCATTGAACTATCAAACAATAAAATTCACTTATTCCTCAAGGTATTGATTGAGGGTCCACCAGCTGCCTGATATTCCCTCTAAATGCAAAAGCATCACTTCCTTGCCTCAGTGCAACAAGGTTGTACCTGCATTTTCTCAGGTTTTGCAGGAGAGGTGAAAAAAGTCTTCCAATGACTGCACTTTAGAATGGGGCTGTGAAGAATGAGATTCAGTTTCTTCACGTCCTGATGGAGATTGGCTTTGCTTATCCTTCACTGTATACGTTTGTTGTTCTCAAGGTGAAGTATGGATATAGGAAAATTCTACCCATCTGGAAGGTGATAGGCAGTATCCTCTTTGCAGTCCTCCCATTGTGGGCATTTCACCTGTGGTGGTAGTATATTGGAATAACATTGTCTGTGCTGCCAAACACGATGAAGCCACGTGGCAGGATCGTTTGTAGACCACTTCATACTATGTACACCAAGGAATGGTTTAAATGGAAACCTTTGACAATCAATTTGTGACTCAAGTGATACGTCCCTCGTTATTTCTAGTGATCATGTACGACCATATTAAAGTCCAGTGATGTCGCAGGTTGTTACTCACATTTTGGCAAAATTGCATTTTCATCTGTTTTAACATAGATCTATTTACCAAATTCATCCATCTTCTATCAAAGAATTGATGCTTTGTCTCTGTCTACAGGCTCCAATGCAATAGGCTAGGATTGTGTCAACTGTGTGCTATAGTAATTGCAAATCTTATTTTGCCTCTCCTGCAAAACTTGAAATACACATATACAACCTTGTTGCACTGAGGCAAAGAAATGTACAGGTAGGTAGTCCTCAAGATAGTGCGACTATATAGACCCTTCAAATCCCTGCTGATGCCATTAGTTAAACCCAATTGTGTAGGGTCAATCCAAGGTTTAAACACCTTGAACAAATAACCACAGCCAATTTTTCTATGTTCGAACTGTGGGATAAGGCTTATTATCTATGATCACCCACAATTTTTGTGGTGGCTATGTTTAGTCATACCATCTTGGAAAGTCCCTTCCTGTTCTGATATTTAACAGTAAACATATTTTCAGATCAAGTGATGACAGCAGTACGAGATACAGAAATGTCGGGGGTACAGACTAGACTGTGGTAAGCAGGATGGTGTTTGGCAGTTTGTCAATTTTCCTGCCTGTGAGGGATGGGTAAGGGTGTAGTATAGGGTAAGTCGCCCCTGACTCAACCACTAGGTATGTCAAGTACATTATGTTGACCACCCAAATCTAACTTCTTTCAAATAACAAAGCATTACTAATTGGTTGTACCACATTAACATAAGTCATGAAAATAGCTAGAACTTGCCGAGTATTACTCATAAATTGTGAAAACAACCTGTAATGTTGGGGTGGTCGACTTAAGGTCTATCAACATGCCTATACAGTGGTCGAGTCAGGGACGATCTACCCTGTGTAATACTACTGAATACAAGCCTGCTGTACCTGCAAATCTACTAGCTGAACACTATAGACCCATCCGGCAAGAAATGGTGACTTTTTCATGAGTAAACTAATGTTTAGGTCAATTTAGGTGGAATGCACGTAACTTGTATTGACCACATGTGCAAATGACTTACTCCGAGGGATTCACAAGACAACTATTTTTCAAATAATGGGTATTACATGGCAGGCCTGACAAGGAAAGTTTGCATTCTTAATAGATTTCCTCAAGTATAGTTTCATCAATACAATCTTGAATATTCATGCATTTTTCCCTAATCCTTTGATAAAGAAGCATCTACAACAGTGTTAATATAATATTGTCTAAAATGGGGCTAAATAACACTGTACAACAAAATTTCACTTTTCGAAAAAAAAAAACAAGCAGAGCTGAAACTCTCTAATTCCTACGTATTTTGACCTGGGGAATTCAAAAATAACATCCACTATACGCTTGATACACTATATAGGTGAACATCATTGCCCTCAGAGGTGATTTTCAGCATATAAGGCACCCTATAGATATCTCAAAGTTGAGAGCCCACGGCCATTTTTAAACCTCATTTTCAGATTCAGCAGCCTCAAATTAGGTATAATTGTTATGTTTGGTCTCCATTTTTTGGCCGTTGTACAGTGTAATAATACAGAAAATTCACTTCCTTGGCATACCTCAAAAATTCTATTTTACAGTAGTGAAAGCTTAAACATATTGTTCATTATCTTCAAACACTCTATTAGATGGCCTTACTGTTTTGATGAAAAGGACTGGGTATTGATTTTTGATGTTCCACTGGGAGTAGTGCTCAGTCCTGTTTGGGGAATATGACATTTATGTTTTCGCTGGTTACCGTAGTGCAGCCATACCCTCAGCATGGGCTGGTTCCTGGTTCGAGAGACGCTGCCAACCGTTACACTGTGTTACACATGGGGGGGGGTAGACCTGAAGTCAAACCTTCAAATATTTACAATTTTCTTCAATGAAAATTAGGAACTATATAGAAAACAAGTTTCCTCTTAAAATGGGCAAATGGCGACGTATAGAGGATTTAATATTCGCCACAATCCTAGAAAATGACAAATAACTAACAATGATATTTTAAGAATACGAAACAGAAATGCTGAAATATTCTTCCATGAATTATTCCTCTAATGTCTTTTTGGGACATTTTGAAAAGTAAGTTTCTATTCCCAATAAGAGCATAATTATAAAAACTTTGACATCATATTTTTTTCATCTTTTTTTCTCCTCTCAATATAATTATATTGAAGATGTTTGGTTGACGCAGCTGTACGGAAGATGTAAATATATTACAGATGCCAGTAGGATAAACTGTAACATGAACTAAGAAGATCATCAATAAAATCATTAAACCTCTTTGGAGCTATGGGGTATTGCATTAATTCAATATTGTGTCATGATGGACAATTGCATTTCCGGCAGCTTGATACTGGGACTGGGTTGGATCATCACGTCTGCTACCTGCACACAAAAAAAATGTATAGTCGCTAGGGTCTTCTAATTGAACGGCACAAAATAGACGAGGAAAAACCTGTCAGGTTTACCTTGTCAGTCCTGGCACAGGCTCTTCATCTTCATCAAATTTTGCATGATGTCATTTATGGATGGCCCCTTAGTGATACTGTAAAACCCTGCATGCTTTTACGTGCACCCATGTATATGCCGCACCCATGTATAAGCTGCACCCATGTATAAGCTGCACCCATGTATAAGCTGCACCCATGTATAAGCCGCACCCATGTATAAGCTGCACCCATGTATAAGCTGCACCCATGTATAAGCCGCACCCATGTATAAGCCGCACCCATGTATAAGCCGCACCCATGTATAAGCTGCACCCATGTATAAGCTGCACCCATGTATAAGCCGCACCCATGTATAAGCCGCACCCATGTATAAGCCGCACCCATGTATAAGCTGCACCCATGTATAAGCTGCACCCATGTATAAGCTGCACCCATGTATAAGCCGCACCCATGTATAAGCCGCACCCTGAGCTCAGGGATTTGATATAAGCCGCACTAGAGGCCTGAAATGGTCCCAATTTCTTTTCTCTATTCTAAATGAGTAAAACCCCTTGTATAAGCCCCATCCTGAATTCCTGGGGGTGCTATGAGCCGCACCAGAGACCTGAAATGGGCTATAAGCCGCAGCTTAAATACACAGGGTTTACGAGCAGTCTCGCCAGCACTTCATTGGTGTATCATGATGACCAAAGGGCATGATGCGTTAATGCATCAGCGGCCAATAATGGGTTAAGTGCCTGAGTGCTTATTCATTTCAATACAACTGTACTCCATGTCTTAGTTGAGACCAGTATTAATTTGAATACTGTTTTTATTGCTTAAGATTTATTTCAATATCCCTGTACCTCTGGCACTTATTTGAGACGCCAGCGCTTAATGAGCCAATATGCTATTTGAATGCTTAAAGAGAAATAATCACAGGTTGTGTGCAAGTCTACAAGAGCTATTTGCCAGGTATTGATTATTGGATTTATCGGTCTGCACAACACAGGTAAGGTAAATGTAGGTTAGGTTCCCCTTTATCCGGACCACCCGGCAGTCATGGTGCACCAACATTCTACTGATAAACCTGTAGGAGGAGACACATATAGGCTAGCTTCTGGCACAAGATATAGATGTGATAAAATTCAAAATAGGTTAGCTTCTGGTATAGGGGATAATCTTATAGTTATTTTAGGATAGTTTGGACGATTAGAAGTTAAGGTTTTCAAACCCTATGGAATGAGATATAGGGTAGCTTCTATAATGATGAGATTGATATGGGTTAGGTTCTTGTAAATGAAATAAATGTAGGCTACCTTCTGGTCTGGAATAAATTATGATACCTTCTGAATTTCATGATGTTGACTAATATATAGCTAGATTAGCTTCTGATATATGAGATAAGTGGAAGTTAGCATCTTGTATGTAAGATGAAGTGAGGCAGATTAATGAGTACGTGGTAGCTGTTGATTGAAAAATACCCATCATGCTGCTTCATATCTAACTCATAACTGCTTTCAATAGCCAGGCAGTGCTGGACACATTATGCACTTATTGTTCTCTAATAAGCGCCATTCTTATATAAGCCACAGAATAAGGGGCATCTTAAGCACAGAAAACAGTATTCAAATCTGTGTCTGTCTCAAAAAGCGGCCTGCGGTAGAGTATTGAAATATTCAAGTGCCATGGCACTTAACCCTTTAAGGGCCACTGATGAAGGAGTGTGGCATATAATCATGCCCATTGGTCGTCATGATGCACCAATAAAGTGCTGGCAAGACTGCTTGCCAGCACTTTATTGGAGCATCATGCCGACCCTACAGGGCTGATACATAAAACTCCCTGAGGGTCGGCATGATGCTCTGATGAAGTCCTGGCGAGCAGTCTCACCAGCACTTCATTAGTGCATCATGACGACCAATGGTCATGATGCATTAATGCATCAGCGGCCCTTAAATGGTTAAACTGGCCTCTATGACACATGTCTCCAGGCGTTACCATCTTGGGTATGTGTATTATGGCGTACTGTAATAGGCTGCCCTCGATATGACCTCCTCCATTACAGTACTTGTGAAATAAAAGGATATTGTGTATACTGGCCATAATGGCCTATTTCATATTCTGACCTGTGTGAGTCACTGAATCTATCTGTGCCCCATTTGGGGGGAACATGGTAAGGATGTGCTAGATATGGTTATACCACGATTTGTGGGTTACACAGTGCTTTTTGGGGTCTATTCCCATCCACATATATGTCGATATTGCACACCTTTTAGGCTGTAACATCAATTTTCTAAGGCGTGCTGTTATCCATCTAAGGCGTGCTGTTATCCAGGATAACAGCACGCCTCTCCCATGTCAGATGTCACATGTCACATGTTAAAACCCACGAAATTTTCCAGGCCAGGGTAGGGATCGAACCTGCAGTCTGACATCCCAAATCCAACTCCCTATGCATTGCGCCACAGGGACTGACGAGATACGCCCGGTTAGAACCAGGTCTTGCTATGATACGAAGCCGTGTGCGCTGTCGCTGTCCGCTGCCGGGCGAGGAGGTGTATTATACACAAAGATAACCGCGAGGCGCAGTCAACGGAGAAGGCGCGGTGGCCTAGCGGTTAGCGCTTTGCGCTCAGCCGTGAGAGGTACATGGATCGAGCCCCGGTCTGAGCGCATCTTTTTTCGCCATGTGCGCTGTTGCTGTCCGCTGCCGGGCGAGGAGGTGTATGTACCTGTGTCATGGCTGGCTTCGAGTCCCGGGAAGGGGGAATAATTTTTGTTTTCAACTTGAATTTATTGGTATAATATTGATTATTTATTGGTTTCGTGGTATAAAATAAGTAGTCAATGGATAACTCATGACTCGTGGGGGTTATCGACGATAATAACACTCGGCCTACGGCCTCGTGTCATTATTCGTCGATAACACCCACTTGTCATGAGTTATCCATTGGTTACTTGTTCAATATCCTCTGTGGGTTTGGGAGGGGCTTGGATATGTATGATATAATAACAACATTTTCATCTACTATATAATCCCCTCTACCCTAGATTCCATTCCTCCGTCCTTTCTTCCCTTCTTTCCTTCTTGATTTCGCCAATTGTTTCTTTCTTTCTTTTTCTCTGTATCTCCCTCTATCCATCCGTTTATATTTCCAGCTATATATTAATCTATCTCTCTATCTACCTCTCTAGCTAGCTAGATATCCATCGGTTTATTTAGCTATCTATCCATTTGTCTGTCGCTATATCCATCTATTATTTATCTATCATCTCTACCCCCTTTCTAAGGCCTTGCGTGTGTGTGGAGGGGGGGCGCTTGTAACTCCCAATATCTTCTGTTTAAGATGAACATTAGTCCATGTGTTTCTGTCAAATATAAAGATCCCTACCTACCCCTTTTTGAGGGTGAGAGGGTAAAGGAGTAGCCAGCGTGGGGTGTATTGGAATGGGAGTTGAACAGATAACACATGGATGGGTTGGTACCATCAGCCTCGATCTTCCAGGCCCTATAGGGCATTATCACATTAGGCTATGGAGGCCGCCATTAGACCCCGACTGCACTATGACTAACACCTTCAGCCCCCGTCTCCGCAGTAAATGCCAGGGATGCTTCCCATTGGTCAATAATACAATAGCCATGTGCCATTGTGGGCCTGGAAGATTTCTTATTATATCACTGCAATGCCTCCTCTAAAATGATCCAGGATCCTGGATCATTTTCTCATAAGGTAGTGGCCTCACTGATTGGTGCATTCCTCCATGTGCTAATGAATATTTATGAATGAAGCTTGTTCCCCTGTGACTGTACTTGTTGCAACTTGATTGCTAGAGCCAGCAGGGCCAATGCAACTAAAAAACATTGGCTTAGTTTGGGATTGAACTCATAACCCTTGCATTTGGAAATCTCTGCTCTCCCAACTGAGCTAACCAGGCAATCAATTTACTAGCAGCAAAGGGAGTGACATATTCTCTTGGCTGTAGGTACAAGGTACCCTGTAATGAAATGACATGATGGCCTTTGAGCAGACCAATCTACACAATGGAATCTGTAGTACAGTGGTAGCAAGTTGGCAGGGTCCAGAGTTCAAGGCTTCAGCATGGCACATTTCTATCAATAAATACTTGAATGTCCACATACCAAACAAAACTATTTAGTTGCCACTTAAATTCTATGTAGATATACCTGTCTTTATTAACCATACAAGAATCATATCACGAGTTTACTGGGGTTAGGATACAGCAAGTTTTAACACCTACTTCAACCTGTTGCAATGTCAGTGGATCTATAATAAGTCTCACAGACTGTATATAGTACAGTCTGGGCAAGTCCGAGACTGTGGTACAGCACAGGCTATGGTCTCTGTGTGCCAGTTAACAGGATGCAGGGGCTGTGTAGTTTGGCACAGAATGGGGGGGGGGGCGATATAGAGTTATAGACAAGGCCAAAATAGGCTGATAGTTCTACTACATAGTCATTTATAGTTACCCCCACCCCTAGATTCCATTCCCTTTGTATATACGTAGATGTATACTACATTCATTTCATGCTGAGAATGATAGTTCCCATGGTAAAGTATAGGCAAATGTCTATGTCAAAATTATGCATAGCGGCTATTTCATAACCATGCAGAACAAATAAATTCGTGACAAAACCACACACTTTGTTCATGGCAAACCCATACATGCGGACATTTTGTTCATGTCAAGATTGTTCTTAGACAGAAATTTACATGTCCATGTACAATTTTCTTGGATGCCTATACAACAAACCTACATACCGGTATATGGTACATAATCATACTAAACTCATGGAGCTGCGTAATGTATAGGGTCTACATACAATGGTAGTTTTTGTAGTGCATTCAAAAAGTGTGCAAGAATATTGTTTTCCTGATGTTTTCATGACTTATATACCAATAGGAAATAATAGTACTTAGGTGGACCAACATGACTTGGCTCTATCACTATAAATAAGCATAATTTCCTTTCACTGACAATGCAGTGAAGTTCTATGTCAAGAGAATTCTTTGCTCTTTTATACCATTGTTCTGTCTCAATATGCAGCAGAATATAAAACATCTGATTCAGCCTGATTTGTTGGAGCATAATGTAACCAATTATTTTCATTTTGCAATGACCCCTTCACCTTGAGTTACCCTAGAGTCGTTCATTACATCAATCCCTGCACTAGGAGGTACTTATTGCAGTTTACACAATATCAATGGGCGATAATACAGGTTATTGTATTGACCACCTCTAACTATGATACCCCTGTATGAAGGCCCTCACAGTGGTTTACATAATAACTGATCAATAGACATAATATACACAATGAATAGTATGTCTATTAATGAGTGCACACTGTATATAACACCCCCACCCCCTTGGAACACACACATATTTGCACTCTTGTGTTGTTGAAACAGCTCTGGTGTATAATGGTGAATACAAAGGACTGACCTCATTGAGTCAGCTTGAAGTAAAAAAAAAAGAATTAAATGTTTAGATTACATGGTCCAATAATGCAGGAGAGGTAGGTTGGATCTCTCTCACATTTACAAAGTCATTTACAAACCTATGTGGAAGAACTTGTCACCCCTCCATATGGTTACCACCAGGGTGTAATTTACCTTTGATGGTCTGTGATGCTACTGTCTTGGGGTGGAGTAAAAACTGAGTTATTTATTTTGGTGTTTTATAATTACTTTCCTTTTCTTTCAGTGATTATTTTCTTACTGTATACAGAGGGCTGTGTTTCTCTGTGTGTTTTACACCAGCTGTGCTAACAATCACACATCTATAACTAACGCCTACACATGCTATATTCACCCACATGGAGGTATTACTGTTTATACCCTTTAAAGGGCATAATATCCTGAGACCACATCATCCTCTAGTAGCCATAATGCATGAATGCAGTCTTGGCATATGTAGTGGCATGAGCTATATTTATGCATATTGCCTGACCTTACAATGGTGACATAGACTCACCAAGACTGCATCAAAATGACCAATGTTACAACCTAGAGGCAGTATGAAGCCCTTACTGGGTCCTAGACCACATGATTCCTCTCCCCTCATATTGTTGATTTTTCTCTATCAGCATGTTGCATGAATATAATTCTGGTGGGTTTACAGGGCTGCACCCATGCCTATCTCTATGTAATAGTACTGTGGTTATAACATACATTTTGATTCCATGGGGTGCCATTGTACATGGGTTTTAAGGGGAGTTATTAGGAATCACTCTGGGTCCCACAGTATACAGTTTCTTTTTATTTCACCAAATACATAGATACCTAATAACTGTATAGGCCTATATGCATTTTTTGGTGAGAGCAAATCAGCATACTGTACACATAGCATGTATATTTAAGCATGTAAGCCCTGTCTGATATAGAGAAGTAGGCCATAGTTATATTGGTGTATTATGTAGTAGATCAAAGAGGGGTAATTATCATTGCTTGTTGGCAGATGGTTATTAATAAGACATGAATGTGGTGCAGTCTTTACGTTCTTGTATGTATGGTAGCTTTAGCAGGCAGGGATGTAGGACCAATTATCTAACATGCGTAAGATGGGATGAGCACAGAAAATGTAGGATTGCTAATGTAAGGTACTTTCGGTGGCCAGCATACAATAAACAAATTAAAAACTGTCAGATTTAGATTGTTAGCCTAGACACAGGGTCTTTATAATGACAAATTTAATCACCAAGGTTGTTCCTCAATCAGGTGACTCTTCAGTGGCAAGCCCTTAATTTGTGAATATGGATATTACCGGTGCAGGGCTGACAAGTTAGGTTTGACAGGTTTAACTTGGGTCTATTAATGCCTCAAGATTGCTTTGCTGTCTTGGTGCTTCATTATAATGCCAGCGAGTAACACGCCAGCAGTGCCTTGGTGCATCAGGACAACCTTTCAGTAAAATATCAACTCATTAAGGTTTAATTAGCATGAGGCCTGAGAAAATATTTACTGCTGCTGTGAATGTTGTTGCAAAGCCAGAGTATCATCCAAGGATCAGGCAAAGCCAGAGTATCATCCAAGGATCAGTCTCAGGATCTGCCTGAGTATCATCCAAGGATCAGGCTGAGTCACAAATCATACACAGAGAAAAGAACACTGATCACTTTGACGCATACTGCACAGGTCACAATTTGTCTCCCAGATGACATGTATGAAGGTATGTCAAATGAGGTTGACCCTCTCATATTTGGTTCGTCAACTCCATTTGACATGCGTAATGAAGACACGTCACATATTTCTGATCCATTCACCTGAGTGCTAGGTAATACTGTGAGACAATTATGTAAGGGTCAAGAGCAGTCAATAACTATGTACCAATGGTCCAATCAAGGGAGGCCTATAATAGAAGGCAGGGGATATCATAGTCCCACAGGCCTGCAACACTAAGGCACTTTTTCCTATGTACAGAACTCCTACTTGACTGAGGACCTCTATGCAGTCCATAAGACAAGGGCATGGAGGTGCATGGCAATGCCATATGTCTCCCTGTACTGTAGATACTGAGATTATAGATTGTGGGTTAGAATACAGTCCTTTGGTATTTTCACTGACCCACACATAAGGTGTCTAACCACTCCAGTTGGAGTATTCAGGATGGTGGGTGTCTATTTTGATATTCAATAACAAATGCAGATTTAACAACGAAATAGAATTCACTACCATTCATTGATAGTATTTACAGACCTTAGTGATCTATTCTTCATGAAAACAAAATGACACAGATACATCAAATGTCTCAAGTGTTGGTAGTACTTCTTGGTAGTGATTAGTCCTGGTACCAAAATGGTTGTTTGCTCCATCTAGTGGAATATCCTAGAACAATTATGTATGTCAAACCATCACATGTCAAGTGCTTTCGACATGGCCGTGACCCTAGTCAACTCACAGATGACATGGCATTTTAAGGCATGTCAAATCATATGAGGATTACTGTGTGCTACAGTTGTCATGGTGACATATGTGCACATGTCCCAATGATGTGTGCTCTCTGTGTCAAATCAAGTTGACATGGGTATACATACATGTCACTTCGTCAGGAAGAATTTTCTCAGTGTATTCATTTTTGCGACATTGCCTGAGTCTGGATCTAGACTCATGTGAGTAACAATATTTTCTCAGTGTAGCTGTGGGTCAAAACAGGGAAGCTTTAATAGGGCATATGAGCAGCACATTAATGGTATTGGATGTCATTAACGGGTTAAAAGGCCCATTCTGTAAATTTCCTGAAGCACCCACTACTCTATCAACATGAGTTGATCCAATGCTAAGACTCATTCTAATTCTTATTTCACACAAAAAGTAATTCTGAATATCTTAGCCCTTTTGGTTAACATTTCCGGAATTGCTAAGCCAAGTTGGGAGTTTGCATGTCCCAAAACCACCAAAGTTTTCTTGGGAGTTTACGTCTAACCCTTAGGAAAAATGCCTGACTTGCCTGATTTCTCCTACTTGCCTTAGACTTTTTCACTAACTGCATATTACCCATGATATGCAGACTTTTTTATGAGCATATAGCAATTCTTTCTTTTTAATTGAAATAGAAAAGTGTAAACTCCACATAGATTATGATACTCAGAACAGAGCCTGTCCACTTGAGAAGCAAGTTCAATGCCTCATTTCTATTTACAACCCTCAGCTTAGTTGTTCTGGGTTTATCACAAGGTCAAAGGTGTTGATATATGAGTACATTGAACATCCACAGAAGAGTTGTTTCCATTCTTCTTTCCTACCCCTTCAATAGCGTATAAAATAATTAGGTGCATTCTGTTACATCATATGCCAGGTTGAAATGTAGAGGCTTTATTATGTCAATAGTCATTGAAAGCACCATTTTTTTCATGTTCATAGGCTTTTCCATGATATACCCTTACCATAAAAGTCCTCATGCAAACCACACTGCCACCTGGTGTGAAGAAATCTACTACCCCTTAGACAAGACTACTACCCCTTAGACAAAGTGACCGATTTTCTCTGTTGGCTAAGTCAAGTCAGCTTGCCTGAATAGGTTAGTGAATACTACTAACATGTTAGTAAGATTTTACTAACATATTGGGTATTTTGCCTAATTGGTGTTTTGTCTAAGTTAAATTAGATTTACTAACTTTGATTTTTTTCTGTGTTGTTATTTAGCATTATAGTGTGAGACTCTTATGTACCAGGAACAACCAAAACTCATGAAACAAGACAATAGAGCCTTATGCTACCTATTAAGTTTAGAGCAATAGAACCCGCCCCTTAAATGCCCTAAAGCAACCACTTTTCTATTAATATGAGTTCACTCAATAATGAAAGGTCCATTCTCTCTAGATGCCCCCTCCCTATATACTGTTAGACTCTTTCATGCTGCAACAGTCCCCAGGACCCAAATCAATAAATCTGCGAGCATGTATGAAATTTGAATTAAAGTTTCCTTTCCTTGAGCACTATAATATGGTACCAACCTACATCTTTAATCAAGCAAACCCCATGCTCTGCTGTTCAATAAAGGGATAATCTCTAAGATATCAGCCACATTTAATGTCTGTAGATAATAAACATATTGTATGGACTAGGAGGTAATGAGACCTTTTTGGTGGAGGTTCTCTGGAGGGCTAGCATGCGACATCAGAAGGTCCACGTAGTCACGTGGTACAGCTTATCTAGTCACATGATCTAGCATTAATCTCGATCCAGATAAGTAAGGCCATACAAACCATGATTACATACTCTAAACTATAATAGAAGTAGAAACAATTAAAGGGCTAAGGATACTGTCCCTACGCCGTAGAACTACTTTTGCCAAAACTATTAGTTTATAAAAATTGGATCAAGGCTATTTGCTCTGACAGTGACGCTCGCGAGTCTGCACTACGAGGACCTTGTTAGAATCACGATTTGCGTCTCTGGAGGGGTGAGTTTAGGTCATTCTATAGTTGACACCATGGTAGGCCTAGCGTTGACTATAGCCAACACTGTGGTAGGCCTAGCGTCGACTATAGTTGACACCATGGTAGACCTAGCATCGACTATCATCAATGCCCATTATAAAGGTTTTGTATAGGAATTGAAAATAGGCTCGTCCTCAAGTAACTGTACTTTTTTCAGAGGCCAGTACTGAATTTGCTAAGGCTCTTAAACTCAGTTTAGTGAGCAAATCTCCTTTATCTGCTAGTCAGGGAGGAAACGAGACCCTATGGCCAGGACAACCATTTTTGCTCTGCCCTTAAATCAATGACCCCTTGCTACATCTTTATTTTGTGTGTGGACAGCCGGGATGGCCAGTCCTACAGTAAACTCAATATCAAGTATCTTCATGACCTTCAAAATGTTACAAAGGAACTAAACTCATTGAAGGGTATGAAGCTGATGACGTCTTTCAGTCACGTGACCACAGAAATGACTCTTAAGAGACACCTATACTCTGTGATCCTGTTGTATTGAACGCACATCATTCTGGGCTTTATAAGGTTTTTATGGCTCTACAACATGCAGAGAATCGGCTATATTGTTTGTCGTAAAGGACTGTAAATGGGATTGGAACATATTGATCATTTCCCTTTTATATTTTGCAATTCCACTCATCACTCTGACCGACTGACCTTCAGAGAAGAATATTATAAATTTTGTATGATAACATTTTTGTGAGTTGCTGATTTTTCAAGAATCAGCTGTGCTGTTTTCATGTACTAAATTTGCTAAGCCTTTTAAAGTAAAGAAAGTTTAGTGAGCAAATCTCCTTTATCTGCTAGTCAGAAAGAAAACGACCTCATGGAAGTAGCTTATGATAACAAAATTTTGTAATTCTGTTTCAATTTTCTATCGACTCCCTATAAGACTGTCTAAGAGATTTTCTGAGAGATTTTCTGTTCAAATCTGTGCTAGTTCGGTTGATGTTATGGACTGATTTTACATGTTTTACTGGTTTTAATTTGCATGCGTCCCACAATGAGCAATATTGAATTCTGCTCAGGTCAGCACATCCTGATACTAATTAGGTTTGATTCCTGCATAGAATTAGTGATACAGACTGTCTAAATCAGTAAACCCTATAGTATTGACTGATTTGAAGGAAAAAGCATGACAATGCCCCCGAAAGCCCAAAGATGTATAAATGATGATTTTTGCCATCCTAGAGTTGCAATTGAAACTCTCAGAAAGACAATCCTCAAAACAGTCATATTTTGTCTAAAATGCTAATTTGAATCAAAATATTTGTTCAGAAATCAGAAAATGCACTCCCCCCCCCCCAAAGATTTAGTTAGAAAGTAAATGCAGTGCTGCCAACACTTCCCTCCCCTTCAGTACTTTCGGAGTCTGCTATTCAATACATCATGCCCATTGGCCCGTGTGATGCACTAATGAAGTGCTGATGAATCTGTTCGCCTACATTTCAATGCCGCATCATGCCAACCAGCGGGAATCTATGAACCCTGTACAGTCGGCATGATGCACAAATGCAGTCTTTGTGAGTTACTCACCAAGCCTGGCCTAATGCATGATGTATCAATGCACTATCGTCCTTAAAAGGGGAAAGGCTTACTGCTCCCTGACAGATTCAGACCTGGTTACTGCTCCCTGACACAGAGTCAGACCTGGTTACCACTCCCTGACACAGAGTCAGACCTGGTTACCGCTCCCTGACACAGAGTCAGACCTGGTTACCGCTCCCTGACACAGAGTCAGACCTGGTTACCGCTCTCTGACACAGAGTCAGGCCTGGTTACCGCTCCCTGACACAGAGTCAGACCTGGTTACCGCTCCCTGACACAGAGTCAGGCCTGGTTACCGCTCCCTGACACAGAGTCAGACCTGGTTACCGCTCCCTGACACAGAGTCAGACCTGGTTACCGCTCCCTGACACAGAGTCAGGCCTGGTTACCGCTCCCTGACACAGAGTCAGACCTGGTTACCGCTCCCTGACACAGAGTCAGACCTGGTTACCGCTCCCTGACACAGAGTCAGACCTGGTTACCGCTCCCTGACACAGAGTCAGACCTGGTTACCGCTCCCTGACACAGAGTCAGGCCTGGTTACCACTCCCTGACACAGAGTCAGGCCTGGTTACTGCTCCCTGACACAGAGTCAGACCTGGTTACCACTACCTGACACAGAGTCAGACCTGGTTACCACTCCCTGACACAGAGTCAGACCTGGTTACTGCTCCCTGACACAGAGTCAGGCCTGGTTACCACTCCCTGACACAGAGTCAGACCTGGTTACTACTCCCTGACAGAGTCAGACCTGGTTACTGCTCCCTGACACAGAGTCAGACCTTGTTACCACTCCCTGACACAGAGTCAGACCTGGTTACCGCTCCCTGACACAGAGTCAGACCTGGTTACCGCTCCCTGACACAGAGTCAGACTTGGTTACTGCTCCCTGACACAGAGTCAGACCTGGTTACCACTCCCTGACACAGAGTCAGGCCTGGTTACCACTCCCTGACACAGAGTCAGGCCTGGTTACCACTCCCTGACACAGAGTCAGACCTGGTTACCACTCCCTGACACAGAGTCAGACCTGGTTACCACTCCCTGACACAGAGTCAGACCTGGTTACTGCTCCCTGACACAGAGTCAGACCTGGTTACCACTCCCTGACACAGAGTCAGACCTGGTTACCACTCCCTGACACAGAGTCAGGCCTGGTTACCGCTCCCTGACACAGAGTCAGACCTAGTTGGTGGGTGGTCAATACTGGCTGTGTAGGATAACCAGACACTTGGAGGGTCTGGGGCAGACATGGGACAGGCATATATCATATTCTGATGATGTCTTGTCCCTGGGCAGGGTGCAGAAGAAGGGGGTAGTCATGTGGAGAGGAGCAGAGGCCTTCATATCAGGGAATATGGAACTCGGGGATGGAACTCCGCTGGTAAAGGTACGTGTATCCCTAGACCTCTTCAAGACGTCTGCATTAGATGACTTTTAAGATACAGTACAATGCTGTTAAAAATCAACTGATAGGAAACATCAAGCATTGGAGAAGAATTGGATGATGACAGAAAAACACAAGGTATGCTTCTTGCTTTCTGTCCAAATATGGCTGCACAGTGTCTTATATATAGAACCATCACTATTGAAGATTCAGAAATGGTGGATTCTTACAAAGGATTTTTTCAGTTAGGGGACTGAGTTGAGTTAAAACATGGATAATGACCCACCTCGGTCCCAACTTGCCAGGGCTGCATTCATGCCTCATGACGGCCAATTGGCATGACTCTTTAATGCACCGGCGGCCCCTAAAAAACTTAACTCTGCCCTTGTATAGGCCAAGTCACCTCAGTCGTTCACTCTCCTCCCTGAGTTTTCCCATAAATAACCATTACAGTGTTTAGAGAAGTTAAAGTCGGTGCTTGGAGACTGGCACCAAACACTAGAGATAGTTTAGTAGGTTCTCGTGGTTGCCAGGTTACCAGTGATTGTGTTGTTATGGTGATGGGCAGGGTTAGGGTGGACCCCTAGTGGATCACCCAAGGTGGGAAATTATCTCCTAAACACCTTTTTACTCTATACCCTGCTGATAAATAGCCCACGGGCTTTATTGAAAATTAGATTCAATTCTGCTAAATTTCAAATTGCTCTGATATTCCAATTTTCAAATTGTTCTAACATTTCGAATTGCTCTAATGTTCTGACTTTCAAATTGTTTCATTACCCCTGTTCATGAGTTGCTTCTCTTCTTACGTCATATCATATCACACATCATAATAAACTCATATCCACATTTGCTTTGAAAGCTATGATTGGTGTCTTTAACATTTGGAAGACTCTTTTAGTTAATACACTCAGACCGTGTATTTTACAAGAGTAGAGGTAGGATAGAAATCATTAGAAATAAATCAAGGCACTGCAAGGCATCGTGTGTTTTAAAATCTACTGGCGTGTATGTTTTATCCTTGAGTGCCACATGACCTATTGTCTTCACCAGGTTCATATAATATCAGCGTTGGAAAACATCTCTGCCCGCGCTAATCTCGTTTCTTGTTCTATGTTTTTGTTCCTCTCGTGTAATCTCCTCTGGTGCACGAGAAAACACGTTACTCAAAGTCCAAATCACGTAAATACGTCATGTGGCAACGTCATATCACCTATCTATGGTGTTATGACGTCGGGGCCTCGTTTTACATCTATACAACGCGACCTGTAGTTCCGTGGTAGCCTAATAGTAATTTATAATACCGTTTTTTTTTTCTTAGTTAGGGAATGATCTTTTTTCTTTGACAACGGGGAGGGGGGAGGGCCCTGGTGAGTAGACCCTGCAGGGCGCGAAGAATTATAAATTACATTGCCCTTAAAAGTGATACTTAGAAGAGAAAAGATAAGTGGATACGGTGTAATTTAGATATGCCTCCTCCCCGATACCCCCTTAAAAGTGACCCCCTCCCTCTCAAAGGAGAACAAAACGCGAGAGCATTTTTGCTGGAAACAGGCAACATTTCCAATTTCTGAGGGACTGAAATATCCCCTTCCCCTCTCGAGAGTGGAAACACTAACCCCCTTATTTAAACAAAAATGGTTACTCCCTTCATAGGTTTAAGTATGAGGCATGATGCTGTGCAGGCCTGTTTGGCCTACGAGTACACTGTATCGTAGTCCTGGTTTCCCTTACAGCTATAAGTCACAAAGCCTATGTTTTTAGCTTCACACTCTTCAAGCTCAGGGATGGTAAAACAAATTCCTGTAATGTTTACTCACATGTACATCCTGAAACAATCCTCTAAATCCTGCCATTGCTCTGCAATACATATTTATCATGAATAATGCAATTTCAGGTTAGTGTCTTGAGCAAATGTTCAGAAATACAACAAACCTCCTCTAACTTAGGTACTCAGACTGTAAGCAATTGGCCTTGACAGTAACCAGCTTGGGCACTTCCCCTTGCACATGCTCCCTGAGGCACTTCCAGTCAAAACAAAATGGTGGTGGATTTAAAAGTCAGGAAAGTGATACATTCAACTTGGATTCTGACCAGCCCATAATTCAAGGTAGTACCAGGCATTTATTTGATAATACCAAGACCTAGATTTATATGTGGGGATGCCAACAGTGTAAAGAGGGAAACTGGAAAGGGGACCAGCCACACTTTACAGGATCCTCAATTGCCAGCCCATTACCCAAACCAGAACCCAGAAAAGCTATTGTCTGGGTTTGTAACAGAACTACATGCTGTGTTGTTACAGTGTTAAAACACACAGCCTGAGGCAGGATGGATGATGTGTCTGTAAGTTGGATCAGGTTACCACATTAGGTATATCACCTCTCACCTCCC
The DNA here is from genome assembly GCA_949317995.1 of Acholoe squamosa. Lineage (NCBI taxonomy): Eukaryota > Metazoa > Annelida > Polychaeta > Phyllodocida > Polynoidae > Acholoe > Acholoe squamosa. The sequence continues at coordinate 66,096,073 of OX439046.1, read as the reverse complement.
ACCCTAACGCTAGGTGTGAAAGGGTCAGCTACATGGCTAAAGGTGTGATCCAGGTGTGAAAAAAAGGTGTGAGAACCAATTAGACATCCTCTCAGGTACCTGCTGCTACCTGCTGCTCAAGTTCTTATTTGGGTTTGTGTGTGTGTGTGTGTGTTTTCTTTTTTTTGCAAGTCCCATCACAGGTTCTTTTCAGAGTATAGTAGTGCACTTTCCATATTTTTGCTTTAGCCCCACATTTTCTCACTGATACACTTTGCCTATGACCCCCCCCCCTCTCTCTCTCTCTCTCTCTCTCTCTCTCTCTCTCTCTCTCTCTTTCCCTCTCTCTTCATCTCTCCATCTGCCTCTCTCTGTCTGTCTGTCTCTCTTCTTTCCTTATTTACCTTTACATCTGCCCCTGTCCTTCCATGCCTACTTTCTACTACGTATATACATGTTACTATCAATACCACATCTACCATCAGATTCCCTACACCAGCCTCTGTGGGAAAATACCACTGATAGTCGGGGAGAATTCTCCCACCCTGTACATGTGCTATAAGACATGTTTCTGTAAAGCTGGCTGTTAGCCAGACTAGATATTGGCATACACTGCATGTAACTACCATTTAGTGTTGGCACGGGTAGGAGGGGGTCCCTGGTGACTCATTAGTACTAATATCTCACCACCACCCTGGGATGGGACACATTCAGGAGTGCATCATGCCCAGATTCAGGAATGCATCATGCCCAGTGGTCAGCATGATGCACTGATGAGGTGCTTCCGAGACCGAACATTTGTCAAGCACTTCATTGGTATCTGAAGCCGAACGAACCTCCGGAAGTATACCAAACCCATAGGGTTGGTATGATGCATGAATGAATTAATGGTGAGTTACTCACAGGGTTGGCATGATGCATGAATGCATTAATGGTGAGTTACTCACCAGGACTGCATTCATGCATCATGAGTTATGCTTTTAAGGAAAGGAACAGTGGCGATATGATGCACCAATGTACAACTGAAATGCTGCATCGTGTTGATCCTTTAGGATGCATAGATAAAGTAATAAAGATAAAAGGCCATATTTCATGTCTGGAGCAGTATCTCACAACCCGTGAGATGTACCGTACCTCAAGGCCAGTTAAAGCACTCTAAATGGTCATAAAACATTCAAATGTTCATCATTCTGTGTCCTTTAAGATGAGTTTTGAACAATTCTGACTCAGTTAACAGGCTTCGCCTCGTGAGATCACCCTCAGTCAGACCCACTTCTAGTGAACCTTTGTCTCTATATTTTACAGCACTATACGTTAAATATCTCACAACCTATGAGCAAAGCTCTATAACTATCCCTTGAGGTCTTCCGTTTTTCTTATAATAGGAAGTTTGGTGAGTATATGAAATTGACCATTTCTACCAGAAAGTAAAAGTTTAGAATATGATCATTGACTTTAACGTACTATAGGTAAATATATATAGGTGCTAACATGGTTATATGTATAGGGATAACACTACCAGTAATAGCATACGGACTTCCTGTTATTATTTTCACAGAGATTCCTTGTAGCACCATACTGCCACCTGGGGCTTCTTGTAAAAACTATGCTTGTTTACTGCAATACAATTACAGTGGTTCAGTGTTATAAGGATCCCTGGTACATTTAACAGTTATTTTTAACAGTGTACCACACTGATTAACACCACATAACTTCACACCAATAATAGATTTTAATCAGCGAAAAAAACTTTGATCCCCTGTGATGGAGTCTCAAACGTGTACGGTATTGGATGAAACGGATCACCTCTGTTGTATTTATAAGATGAATTCAAAGATGCCTTTTAAGACAGGTGTAAGATTGGGGCCGTGTTATAGACTGGATTGAAGATTGAATTGATGGTATACCTCGTAACCGCTGATGGCTATGTCTCGCCACTGTGGTGCAATTCTGAGTGTGAAGGTTTCTGGTTTAATTTTATTTGAAACATTTACTGGATAACATCGTCCGTCAGTTTCTTATGGAATTCACCTTTATCCTGCAATCTTATGGCCGGTTAGAAACATCCCGATAAGAAACCTCCACACTCAGAATTGCACCACATTGGTGAGACATAGCCAGATAGGTGTTGCAAGGAATGAGGGGGAGGGGGAACCTTCAAAGAGGGGCGTTTACAGTTGTGTTGCGTTGAAAGTAATAGTAGTTCATCTTAATCCGCAGGACACCTGTAGTAAACAGTGGTTCTTACTATCTTGCAACTTTGTAGAAGGCCATTTCCTAACAGGCTACGACTCCTCACTTTCAAATCATAGTGGGAACCCTTAATTTTGTGACTAAACCCGGCCATGTGGTACCTAGCTGCATCCACTGATTGCCTTACCAAACTCAATGTGATTGCCAGATATAGGCCTAAGTGTTGAGGGTACTGACCGGGGGTACCGAACAGTTGTGGGGCACCCACCTATGATCTCCGGCGCCTTTAGGTTGTCAAATCATAGTGGCTGCATGCAGGTAGTACATGTACCTTAAGAAATGGCCTCAAGGTGCTTATTATTGGTTCTATGCACAGAAAATATATAGCTTTAAAGGAACTCTGTAGTGATCACCCTGGGTGATCACTACAGAGTACCTGTCTGACCATCCTATGTGATCATCCTGGGTGATCACTACAGAGTACCTGTCTGACTAGATCAGAGAGGAGCTTGTGGATGATTATTTTGTCATTAATTAATATCAAAGAATTACATAATCCCCCCTTCCCTCCCACAAGCAGGTTTTTATTATGGGCACATAGAGCTAACCTATGCCCTAATATATATGCAGTATATTAGATGTTTGTATAACAAATGAAAGCTAGCCCCTATGGTTATAACTATAGTTTCAGCGGCAAAAGAGGTGTCTAACGTTACACGTGCTTATGCCTTTGATCATTTTGCCCAAATTTCTTTTTTGGTGATCAACTAATATTCCAGAGTGATATCATTCTTCACATCTCTCATCTTATAAAGACTCATGGTCAAAAGGATTGAAGATAAGAATCAATATATCCCACAGGGTGGGTATTGTATATTCTATTGTTGTATACTAGGGCCCCTGGTGGCAGAAAAATATCATCAAAGTGATGACCCTAGGTCATCACCATGATCACCCTGGGTCATCAACATGGAAAGAAGACCTTAAGTCATCAATACAGAGCACCTTCTTAAAGGCTGCTTATATTTTCAGTGTGGTAGGTTGGGACATGTATGCAATATCAAGGTGCCAAGATTACATTATCCTGCCTGTAAAGGACTAGGATTGACTGATTTTAAGAGGTCACTGATAACACCCAGTGCACTGTAAGTAGGTGTAGGCGTGCAACAACATTGCACAGATAGCAAAGGTTACCTTTTCATGTTATTTTTGTTTGCACTGTAAGAAAAAAAAAGATGCTGCCAAAATAACAATGAAATCCTTGTATGAATGTTACCAGAGATCCCTTGTTATTTTCACAGAGATTCCCTATATGACAGTGTGTACTGACTGTAATGCTCCACTGTAGAAACTACACTGCTTCACTGCAATTATGGTGGTTCATTGTTCAGTCTTAAGAGGATCCCTGGTAGATTCAACAGTTATTTCCTAGAGTGCGGGCTTGACCAAAAGTACTATCAGTCCACTCCCACACATGTTCCTATCAAGCTGACAATGACAGAAGCAACCCACATTATTATCTTGAGTGGAACGCCTGTATATATATAAATATGGCACTAATATGCAGTCAATTATAGATGATGAATAGAATCCATTTTTGGTTTCCTGGCAGTGAAACTGTACTGTCATTCAAAAACGAGAATCATTAAGTTTGCTGCTCGTCTTTATAGCCCCTTGAGTGCATTCTATTCTTTTTTAAGCTATGTGTTCAACTGATACAGATCCCGGCAGGCCTACCAGCACAGAAGAGCGAGCTATGTCTTGCTACTGTACCTATATCCTAGAATGCATGTATAAACCATGTGTGGGGGATACCAGCCTTGTAGTAGTAGACTGCACCTCTTATCTGTAGATGAGTTTGTTTTATCTGACTACATGAGTCATGCTGTCCCAGTACATGGACCAGATCTCCTGAATACTCCTAAATGTCTATACTGCACCGTGTATTAACCCTTTGAGGTCAGCATAATACCTCAAACTTAATATTTATTGGTCCTCATGTATAGATGCAGCGCACTGGGGAGTAACTCGCCAGGAATGCATTCATGCCTCATGACGATAAATGGGATTAGGGAATCAAAGTACTTTAGGTGTCTTATAGGAAATAGGTTTAGGAAGCTGCACCGTCTCTAATATCTATAGGAAGTAAAACTGTATTGACAGTGGTCATGTGTAGGACTCTATAGTAATAGTATAAAGAAGGACGTCTTATTTTCTCCTAGATAGAATTGTACACACACCTTGACCCAGGTGATCTGCAGGTACATGTAGGATACACGAACATGTACTATGACAATTACATTATTATCTTAGACACCCTTTCACCCTTCATACACCTGGAGTAAATCTACAATAATGTTCCAAGTGGACTTCACCTCAGCTGACTGAAACTGTCTAAATACGCCTTATGGAAGTACCATGCATTGTAGCTACTGGCTGGCCAAAGGACACTCACCTTTTCTTTCATTCGTTCATCTAAAGGGAATAGACAACGATCTTCTTCACATCGAGACTGTCTGTTGTCCTATAATGCACGAATGCATCTGAGTGCATTATAGGACAACAGACAGTCAGGATGTGAAGAAGGAGTTGTCTATTCTCTTTATAAAACATTGTACATTTCATTCCAGCCAATCAAGTACCCAATCAAGGTATTTTTAGGCCAATTAATGATACTTGACTGGTTTACAGCTATGGTGACCTTGCTCAGGTGTGCACTACACTCTTATAATGCACTCAAGGTCACTTCTATCATGCAGCAGAGCACTACCAGCCGTTTTATAATGTGACACAGTGACTGCAAATTTAGATCCTAGATCTCTAAACCACAAATGACGAACACAAAGATGCACTACCCCTTGCATTGTTAATGCACCAATTAAAGGTCTGTGGTGTAACTAATATTTGGAATCCTGACACTCTGAGTACATCTCATATAGATTACAACAGACAGCCCCCTCCCACACACACACACACGTACACACCTGTATACACAATCTACGTCCACCAATGACTACCTGTAGCAGGAATCAGGTGACCTAGTTACCATGGCAACCAGTCTAACACTATCAGTTTACCATGGCAACCACTACTATTACAGACAGCCACCATAACAATGTAACCAATGCCAACTGCTATCAGTTCTACCTGGAAGTGTACAACTATAGGCCCGGACTATAGGTATGAGTCCTGGTGGCAGGTATGGCCTACATAGTAACACTGAAATCTCTCGACATCCTGAAACTAGTCAGTGCTGACAACTTTAAGTCCCCATCCTGACAATACATGAATCTTAGCTAGTCATTCAGTAATCTATGTAGTTACATAGGTAGTTATTGAGAAGACCCAAGGTGGTCAGAGTCACAGATATTAATCATTCAAACCTGAGACACCAGGGACAGGTTGTGAGCAAAATTTTTGAAAGGCCTCAATCAGATGACTTTGAGTCCTCAAAATGATGACCTAAGGTTGTCCCATTTGCTCCAAAATTCTCAGTGCATATACCTATGATCGATTGGTTATCTCACTATCCGATCCTTCCAAGTAGCTTCTCAGTGACTTCTAAACACACTTTATTGCAATTGGCCATAAACAGTAATTGGACAACTGTCATCGCAGGGACTCCATTTTTATTAATGCACTGTTCCCTAGTCCTTACCCAGCTGCAGCTAGTGGATGGAGGACAGAACTCAAGTCTATAGGTTTAGTCTGGTACCTGCAGCATGGGCAGTCCCAGAGGGCAACGGGGCAGGAAGTTAAGGATGTAGGAGGAGGATGGTGTCTCATGGAATGTTAACCTTTCTAACGATCACATATTTCGGGATTCCTATGGTTCTTCTTAACATCCCGTCTACATAGAGTTACATGGTTCATTAGTTGACGTTTGTCGGTCTAATTCTGCTGGTAAAGGGGGTGGGGGGTTAACAGGCCCGTCGCCAGGGGGGGGGGGCTCAGGGGGCTCGAGCCCCCCCTGGGAGAAAATTATGTGGAGGTCCACCCTCCCAGAATTTTGTTTTGTTTTGTTTTTTACTGCAACACATTTTTTTCTGAAAGGAGTGAAAATATTTCGTTATGGGTGGGTGGCATTCCAAAGAAAATGTCTTGGTTGAGCAGAACTCTTTTGAGTAGCCCTGTTCGGGGTGACTCAAAGGGTGGAACTTGGACCTGAAAGGGTGGAACTCATCATGGGCGAGTGGAACTAGCAGGGTCGGACCTGAAAGGGCAGGACTCATCACGATCACGGGCAAGTGGAATTAGCAGGGTCCGGCATAAAAGGGCAGAACTCATCATGGGCATGATAGGGCAGAACTTATCATGGGCAAGTCGAACTAACAGGGAGGTCAGACCTGAAAGGGTGGAACTCAACATGGGCGATTAGAACCAATGGGGGTGTGGATCTGAAAAGGCAGAATTCATCAGGGGTGAGTGGAACTAAGAGGGGCCAAGCTTAAAAGGGCAGAACTTAGCATGGGCAAGTGGAACAGATGCATCAAGTATGTTCTTGTCTAGATCACCTGTTAAGGTAGTTAAAATTTGCTATAAATAGGTGTGATTTAAGTGTGAGACATGAGAGGGCATTGGATATCCTCTAGGGCCTTTTTCCAAATTATTTTCATCTTATGAGAATGTGTTGAACTAAATACATTAAATCACCCATTTAGCCTACTTTTTTTCAAAATTTTTTTCTGAGGGGGGCAGCATGCCCCTGGACCCCCCCCCCCCCACCAGCCTTGTCACTGCACTTTGCGGCGCTCGGGTATTTCTATTGAGTTCCGCCTAAATTATTTGAGCCCCCCCCCCCCACAGTGAAGTCTGGCTACGGGCCTGGGTTAGAAAGTTAGAGTGAATAACTGAACCCAACCATAATCTCACACTACTAGCTTTATAATTCTGCCATTTTTGCACAAAGATTCAATCTATCCAGTTATATTCTGAATATGCCAACAACATTTGAATTACCAAATATATTCAACCCGTTGAGATTGTGGCTGATTGATGACCAAAGCTGAAAGAGAAGGTTGCGGTACCCTGGATGACCAGATAACTATGATAAAATCATTATTCTAAGCCTCACAAATCTCACAAAGAACATGAGATAGAATGGATGCAAGGTTTCGAGAATTGGTCTGACAAGGCAACACCTCAGTCAGACCAATTCTTCTGAACCTTTGCTTTTATGTTGAAAGCTTATTATCGCCACCGGAAGTCTGAGGTCTGAAGTTCATTAATAATACAGAAATGTTCTCTGACAAATGGTAGATCAATAGAATCCATGACATGTATTTACCTCCCTGTCCCTGCACTAAGGGCCAATGTGGATAATGAGGTTATACAGTGAGCTGTGATGAGGTCTCACAGAGGTAATTATCAATTATCCCACAGCTGACCTAGTCCTGATTGACTGTAGCATGAAGTCCTGCTAATGAGGTGTGTTAATTAGCAACATTTTATGTTGCGAGACCTTAATTTGCACAGGCCTATCTACCATTTCACCAGAATACCTTACACATAAAGAGAACTCATAATACTGCAAGACACACTATAGTGAGTTTAAGAAAATAGTGTGACTCACATGCTTGATTCGATTGGTTTACTACCAAATAAATGCAGATTTTCCTTGCCTCTTAGGCACACACAGCATTTGGGACAATCTTTTAACGCGCGTATCTATTATCCTTGTATATAAGCCATGCCTTAAACATGAGGTTCTATAGGGTATAATTACCTTGTGCAGCAGTAGATAAAGTAATTATATCAGTCCTACTCACTGAACATGTCCTCGTCACATGCTTTGACAAGTATTTGCTATCCAAAGGTATATGTTTTTAGAATATAGCTTTAATATAGACTATTAGGAAGGGCCAACCAAAGTAAACTGTACAAAGAGGCCAACTGTTGATCTAGCCCCCGACTACATGCGCCACCTAGCTAATTTGTTTGGTACTAGCAATGGCTCTCCTCCCTATAGACCTAGCACATAGAGCAGCGCCATGTACATAGTCCTAGCACAGAGTAGTTTACAGAGCAGCACAATGTATAGGCCGAGTTCAATAGGCAATTCACAGAGCAGCACAATGTATAGGCCGAGTTCAATAGACAATTCACAGAGCAGTACAATGTACCAATCTTGTTCACAGAGCAGCACACAGTGCCGCACAATGTATAGGTCTAGTTCAATTCACAGAGCAGCATAATATGTAGGCCTATGCCTAGTTCACAGAGCAGCTCACAAGATACAATTCTCAGGGCAGTATACGGTACCAGCATTATGAAGTGATTTATTTAGGTAGGCAGCGACAAAGATGCAGAGAGAGAGAGAGAGAGAGAGAGAGAGAGAGAGAGAGAGAGAGAGAGAGAGAGAGAGAGAGAGAGAGGAGAGAGAGAGAGACATGGAGAGAGAAAGAGGGGAAAACGCAATGATTTGAGAGATGAGGAGGAAGGCAGAGGCAGACAGAAAGTGACATGTAGACAGCAGAAATACAAGGTATCATAGAAGTATCAAAATGGAAAGATGAGGAGTTATGTGAGCAAGAGGATGGAGGCATGTATGCATTGTGCCAGGGGGCAGTCAGGCGAAATAAGTATAGTTCCTTCATCTATATAACTGATGGAAACCTGTACTAAGAACTAGACTGACAGACCCAGCCATACCAAGCTCTATATATGTGTCAAGGGCCAGAACTGGATCTAAATATAGAGCCAGCGTATAATGAAGCTATATATAGTAAAGGGTAGGTCTTGGGGCCACCATGTTGGTACAGACTGCTTGTCAGTAGGCTCAAAGCATACATGGAACATTGCATACACAGTGCAACCGTATGGGCTCAAAGCAGACATGGGACTACAGTGACTAACACTCTCCGACCCTTCTCTCCACAACCTCTGCATGAAGACTGACTCAAGTTGGTGCGCGTGATATGTGTACACTGTCAGTACTGTATTGATCCTCCAACTGTACTACATTTATGACTCTACAGTACAGTGCAGTTCATCTTTACCGATGGGGGGGCACTTCATAAAATGTAATGCTCCTTGGGAGCTAGGGTTTATCTTTAGGAAAATCTCCCTAGGCAAGGGTCCATTTTGACTAGAAATGCAGCGAAAAGGAGATTATTCTTCAATAATTGCTCAAATTGGGGGGGAGGGTTTTTTTCAACTGTTCTCAATATAGTTCCATTTCCTCCACAACTTCTCAGTCTATTTTCGAGAAATGACATTAAGAATATGAAAAAAAATTCCTTGAAATTTACCTATATTAGGGAATCTCCATTTGAAATTTCCCTCAGCAAGGGTTGCAAAATTTCCCTAGGAAAGGATAAGGGTTGCTCAACCTCTCACATACACCCATGTCAAGAAATATTTGAGTGCCCTGCCCACCCCCCTCACCTGGATCTATACAGAGGTATAGGGATATCTGCACTCAATGTGTGCCAGATTAATGACACATACATGTGTCATACTAGTAATGGGCATGATCAAGTTGTCATATGAGAAATATCATATGGCTAGTGGTGTATGGAGTAAATACATCAGGCTCATAATAAATAGTGTTATTTCCAGTTGTCACTGGTTTATTCAGCTTTAGGCAACATGTAAGAAATATCAATCATACAGTAGTTAGTATGTAGGTAATTTGTACATACAGTAAACATACAGTAATTTATAAAGTACAATGTTCAGTTCCACTCCACCTGTGAGGTATTAATAATACAGTGTCCAGCATACTTCTAGGTGGGTTCCCACACCTAGCTCCTGACCTGCTGCTTAGAGGAATAATGTAATAATGAGTAACTTTACCCTCTGGTGGAAGTCTTGAAGAAGATAGCCTCTGGCCACTAATGGTAGGAAACCAATGCCTGTCTAGCATAGTTTCACCATAGTGCAGTGGTATAGCAGGTAGCAGGAGATGACTGGAGATGTTACCTCTAGAGCGGTTCTTGGTGATGTGTCTTCCTGGAGGTGCAGACAGGCTATTTGTAGCAAATCTTGGAAAAGCACCTCCAGACTGACTGGAGCCAGCAGCATCTGCCTAACTCTACAATTGTTTGAGGGGACCCTTTCAAGTGTCACAGGGGGACAAAGGACCCCCATGGACGCCGCTATGGCCCCCATTGTCTTGGTCGGTTCTGCATCTTTAGACCCTCATATCTCGGCCGTTTATGCTTGTATAACCGCCATTTTGGGCATGCGCGGAGCTGAATATGCCAAGATTATAATGCCCGCTGGATAGGCGCGTAACTCCCGCCGATTTGTCTGTAGCTTACTCGGAGGTCGATTCAGTCTCCATGGCATAACTTCCTTAATACTGGGAGTTCCGCCTTGATCTTGGGCTCATTCTGACCGTCTAATTATGGGCTTTCCATAGAATTTTTGATATTTGACCTAGGTCGCTCAGGAGCGACGCTAGAGCGACCGGAAGGTTATGGCGTCGTGCTTATGTAACCCATTGTTCAGTCCTTAGAGTGCTCAGACACTCATGACGGCGTCAGCGGTGCTCAGGCACCCGTGACGGCCGGTTGCATTCACTTACAAGTTATTAATTTGTGCATTGAACCATGAGGTCGCACACTGAGACCCTCATTTTTATTATATTGTGCAGTGAACCATTAGGTCGGACCTTTTGATGTCATAAACTCAGTCTAACTGACTGTGGCTGGTGTGCAGTGGGGCATGAACGCTCTTATACAAAGTTTGAGCGCTCTTATAGCTCTTAGAACCAACCTATGTATTAATCTCATAGATATTTCTTTGATTAATACAAAATATGTTAGAATTTATGGAACAATAAAATGGTATATCATAGAATACTCCCTCTCCCCCGAAAGAATGCGAAACTCCGTCATTTCGCCGAGGGAATGTACAATTTATACAATTTTTACCTTATTTTGGAGTTATATACTGTTTTGTAAGAGGATTTGAAGTGATGGGGAGTGCTTCAAATGCAATTTTTGTGGTAGAGCTTTGTCAGTATAAACAATTTTCTCCTGGGTATAAGTACATTTCCGAGTTTCTATATCTTACCATACCATAGCTTATTTGCTTATGTAACATCAATATTGGGTACAATTTTCCATTTTTATGTACAACATACAATTTGGCAAATAGTGTGCAATTTTGGCATTTAATATTCAATTTAGCGTGCAAATTGAACATAAATGACAATTTCAGTGTGCAAATTTACAATTTCGCGTGTAATTGCGTTCAATTGACAATTTCAGTATGCAAATATATAATTTTTGCGTACATTTGGCAATTTAAGTGTGCAAATATATAATTTCGCGTGTATTTGGCAATTTTAGTATGCAAATATATAATTTTTGCGTACATTTGGCAATTTTGGGGTACAAATATATAATTTTTGCGTACATTTGATAGTTTCTGTATGTACATATATAATTTTGCGTACAGCTTGGATACACATAGAAATGTTGATTTTCTAAAAATCTGACTTCAGTGTATGAATTGGGTACAGACATACAGTATAATGTGCAACATATAATTCAAATGTAAATTGGATACAACTTACAATCTAGTGTGCAAACATACAATTTTAGTGTGCAAATTGGGTACAAGCGTACAATCTGGTGTGCAAACATACAATTTTAGTGTGCAAATTGGGTACAAGCGTACAATCTGGTGTGCAAATATACAATTTTAGTGTGCAAATTGGGTACGAGCGTACAATCTGGTGTGCAAACATACAATTTTAGTGTGCAAATTGGGTACAAACGTACAATCTAGATTACACTATTCAATTTATGGGATTTGAGACAAATTTTTCCGAGGGCCGGAAAAACAAAGTACTTCATGTACAATGGGCTTGTTTGTCTCTGAGTTACTCATTGATTTGCTATATGGGTATTAATTGGCAATTTCGGCAGTGGGCCGCTGCTTGATTGACTTTTCCCTTAGCCTTTTGAGTGTGTGTCCCTGAAAGAGATTTATTTGGTGAGTATCTTAAGTAAACATGTTTTATGTCAACAATTTTCTCAACAATTTTTTTTTTTTTTTTTTTTTTTTTCATTCATTTTTCCAACAATTTTCTTGGATACCTAAAGTGTGTTACTTTAAGTAAACCTTGGCATAGTATACAAGTGCTAGTGGGTACAAAAACTGTCTTAGTTATCTACCTGCATTCATGTATATTAATGTTAGATTTGTACAATTTTACAATTTGTAATTTGCAATTTCGCAATTTTGCGCGTATATGCGCGCATTAATCATTGATTTTGTGAGAATACCATAGATTTTCATATTATACATCAACAAGTGGCTGTGTATATAATTTTTTTTTTTTTTTTTTCTAATACTTTGATAATTTCATTGACAGTGGAGGTGTGTCAGGAGTGAGATGTGAGTCTCCTCCCTGGTGTGCTCATGCAGTGGTGGCACTTGAGGTGTTAGGTGCCAGATTTTGGCATGTGTCTGTGGCAGTGCCTAGCTTGGTGTCAGTGGACAGTTCAGGGTGGGGGGGGGGTGTGTGTGTCCATTTAAGGAGTGTGTGGCTGGTATTGGAGCATCAGTTCCTCTCTGGAAGTCACTGCTGTAGTACCATGGCCCACCTACAAGCTCTCTTTGCTCTGCCTGTCCCCCAGGTGATGGAGGTGGGGAGTCCAGCTAGGGCCCTGGTTGAGTCTAACCAGACCATCCATTATGGGTACATAGTGAGTAATTTCAAAGAGATCATAGAGCATGGTGATGTGATGGTCTGTAATTACTCCTGCCATTATTTCCTGGGCTCAGCCTTGCGTCGGGGGGCCACTGTGGCCCTTCTGACTAGGGCCTTGGGCAATATGGGTTTCTGGCCCATGGATTATAACCTAGGGCCGCGGGAGCGAGTGCTATGGGATTATTTGTTGGCGGCATCCCTCCTCGATCTTGCGGCATCCGGGAATCCATCCACGGCTGCCGAGTATGGACTGGGGATGCTGGAGGCCCGGCTCGCTGAGTGGGAGCAGGATCACGGCCATATGTATGGCTCGGACTCGGCCCCGGACTCTCCCATTGATGTTGAACCCGAGGATCTGTGGTAGGATCCCGACTGACTGAAACCTAGGGTGTAAAAACCCGCCATCCCAAAGGCCCTTTTCAGGGCCGGCAAATTGTCCGAAAAGTTCTGAATACTGTCTCTGATGTGTTGTCTCCTGGTGGTGGACTGGGGGCAGCCTAGGCTGTGGGCAGTCTAGGCTGTTTCCACAGTCACCGGGGAGGGCTGGTGGTTTAGAAAATTAGCAATAGTCTGCATGTTTGACCTTGCGGTCTCCTCCTGTTGTTCGTCAATAATTATATCTGTTGTATTTTCCCGTGCTGTCATGGTCACCGGGCTGGTGCCACAATCATTCTGGAGAAGCATGGAGTAGTACAGTCCTTTGTTTTTAAGGGCTGGTATAGTGCTGAACCTAGTGCGCCAAGGTAGGTGTATCACCTGAGGGAGGTGATAAGCAAATTCTCCTCTCTGTGTTGTTATAACTGCTGGTCCATTCCAGGTAAATATAGCCTTAGGTAGTGGGAAGGTTTTAACCACTATATCCTTATAGGTAGGGGCAGCTGCTGATTTAATCTCATCAAATTCATGTGGTATTGGCCTCAAGGGTAGCGCGAAGTTTGAGTCTCCACAATATATTTTAAAATATATTGTGGGGTTTGTGCGCTTGGCCACATTTTTCTTGCCACAGTGTGTCTGTGCAAATTTCTTAAGGTACTTCATTATTCTGTAGGCTGAGTAGATGGTCAGGGTGAATAATATAGCAATTATCAGGGTGTGGGTTTCCTGAATTGTGAGGAAAGGGGTGTGGGTTTCCTCTGTAGGGGTTAGTTTGGTAGGATTCTTATCTGGGAGCAATTTGTGTAGGGGCAGCTCGGTGACTAGTCTGAATGCTTTGGCTGTAGGCAGGTAGGCTACAGTTCCTCCTAGTCGGTACAGTTTGAGTAGTATGTATACTATAAAAATGTGAGCTGATATCCCTAGGATGAGTGCTAAGCTTTGGAAGATTGGATGCTCTGTAACTCGACGTAGGTATGATTCCTCGTAGCGCGTTTCCATTTCCTTATTAAGGTTGGAGGCATCTTTTAATACTGTTTTGGCAAAGGGCTCTAAATTTAGTTGAGTAATATCATCCATGATTGGATTTTCCTGTAGTTTTTCTAAGGTTCTAGAAAGGTTTACTACTGGGAAATTTGGAAGATTCTCTCTTTCATCTGGTTTGGTTTCAGAAATTTTGTTAAGTGCTGCCATGAATGGTAAATTAATTGTCTTGAGAATGTAATGAAATGATAAGGTTGAGTTACAGGGCAACCTTGTGTTTGGAAGAGAAAATTCTCCTACACTGATCGTGCACCCACAGGGTACACCTATGATTGAGTAGGACTGGGCCTTCCGAGTTTCAGACGTTTTACCATGGCAGTTGATAAAGTAATGGGGTTCATTAGTAGTGACCAGATACTCATCTTCAGAAATGGAAATAGCATGGGTGGTAGGTGCTTGCAGTGGTGAAACTGTAAACTTGCAATGTTCCTTAATCTGTTGAGCCTGGTTAGTAAAAATGGCTACGGGGCATCTAGGCCTGTGTTTATAGATTCTACCATTTACATCCCTGCATACCTTTACTGTAGTACCTTCACATGCCTGCATATCTGCTGAGTCCAATTCGATAAATAATGATTCATCGTAAGATACTGCTAGAAACTCAGTTGTGGTTTGTAGTTTGGTGACTCCTCTGGTGGGGGTCTCCTGTGTGTCTATAGGCATGGGTGATGTAATCATTTGGTACAGTTTGAAGGTTGAGGTGGTAGATTGAATTATAATGTCCAGATGAATATATATATGGTGAGCTGAGTAAGTGTATGAGGTCAGCTTCTGTGAATAATAGAAATCTAAGTCATTAATTGCGACTTGTGCTCCAGGGTGTGTAATCCTAAGTTTGTTATTAATGTCAATTAGGTATCTAGCAAGGTCTGAGGGTGGTACTATATCAGGGGTTAGGATCCCTGATGATAGCATCCTCAGGGCTGCATTTGTCCTTTGCAGTGATTGAACTGTATTCATTCTTGCTGCTATGATAATTAGTGCATCATTTAATACTTGCATTTTCTCCCTTTGAGTTTTCTCGTGCCTTGAATATGAGTCAAGTGACCTGGACATGTTAGAGGCCCACAGGTTGACGGTGTCACCTATGGTGTTGATTGTGCTGTCCAGTACCTTCTTATCTTGGATGTATGCTTTAACAAACTTATCTTGTCTGTCTGTGATCTTTTCAATGAGACTAGCTGCTTCCTGGTCCTGTTTAGCAAATTTTCTTAGTATTTCATCTATGTTCTTGAGCTGTCCCATTACTTGGTTTACATCTTCTACTGTGGCTAGACCTAGCACACCGCGAAACAGGGGTGCTAGAAAACCCAGTATGGCCTCTCTTTTGGCCTTGTCCAATGTGTTTATGGGGTTGGATAAGAACAATTTGATGGAGGCTAGTGTTTCATTTATCTCCTTGTCTGCAATTTCCAGCAAGGTGTCTAGCTCCTTAGCTTGTTGGATAATTTGGCCAGAGGTATGATCTTGTAGAGTAGGAGTGGTCAAATGGAGTATTCTATCCCTTATGGATCCTTGGGTAACAGGTGCCCGAGGTATCTTGTAGGGAATAGCTAACAACAGTGTTGTGGTTGTATGTCCATTGACCAATGGTTGAGGGCTAGGTTTGAATACTACTCCTATGTTTTGTCTCACCACAGGTGTATAACCTGCAGTAAGTGGTTCAATAGTATATAATAACAGCATAGTTAGCAGTATGGGTGAAACTCTCAGTGTCCCCATGGTGCTTGTGTAAAGCAAGTTTGCTGTTTAAAGTCTTGTCAAATTTGTAGTGATTTGGTGCTGGTAAAGTCTAAGTGTATGGTGTAACACTTTAAATGAAGTGGTTCAAACTGTACCTTTGCAAGATTGAGCTGTCTTGGCAATATGTCCGGTGAGTCTATAGAGGTTGACCAGTAAATGGTAAGGTCAGGTTGAAGGTGAAGTAGGTGTGTTCTTTATCCTAGTGCAGTCTCTCCTAATGGAGAAGTGGGCTGGCTAATTCCCAAGTGGGGTCCTGTAGACTTGTGTTCCAGACTGCAGCTGGATGAAGACTGATGGTGGGCTATGGTCCACAGTGCTTCTTATGTAGCCTACCCTACCCACATCCATTGTGGGCCTGGTATTGTTTCTCTGGAGACAATGCATTAATCTCCAGTGTCTGCTAACTGTGGGGTCTATTGTGTAGTCTGTGTACTGGTAATTAGCTCCTCCTGTCATCCAGGACAGCCATTCATGACCGTCTAGACAGTTGTCTGAGGGTAGCTTATAAGGTCAATTGATCTCTATAGACTGCTGTGTTGGCATAGCGCGCTCTTTCATGTGGGGATTAGGCTTTAGACACTCCATTGTGTTACCCTTACTCTTCTTAGACTTCATGTCTGCTTTACTTGGGGGGTCCCAGTCTTTGACCCTTTCAGAGGCAATAACCTACTGATATATTTACAAATTTGATTGGCTTTATATACATAGTAATTCATTATCAGTCACACATGTCTTATGTGTGGATGAAGAGAATTTGTAATACATTTTGAAAATCTTATGACTTTGGTATCTCAATCTTGTTTCTAATTTCTTGAAACTGCACCACACCTAGATGTCTTTCTTAGTATGTGGTGTGCAGGCCTAGGCTTGATAGGGCCTATGCCTGTGGTTTCTCTTGTAAGGGTGATATCATTTTTGTTCCTTACAATTTTGCTGTAGTATTTGGCCTCATGTGGAATAAGCCTGTGTGCAAATTCATTGTTTCTGACAGCCATAACCTTTTTCAGTCTGTCTATGTGCACTGGTCTGGCCACCAATAGATTGGTGTCCAAGTTTTTGAGTTTGGCACTTGTCAAACTAGGTCTATCTACTACAACATATGGTCCCATAAAAAGGGGTTGAAGTTTCTTACACTCTGTGTTGGTCAGGATTCTTGGTATGTTAAGGTACACCATGTCGGTGACCTTGATTTCCTGTGGTGTAAGTTTCTTATCATATCTATCTTTCCTTTCCTTTTGTAGCTTGGCGACCCTTTCTATAGCTTTCCTCCTAGAGGTATCTTGATTTGTTATCATGTTA
This sequence comes from Acholoe squamosa, assembly GCA_949317995.1. Taxonomy (NCBI): domain Eukaryota; kingdom Metazoa; phylum Annelida; class Polychaeta; order Phyllodocida; family Polynoidae; genus Acholoe; species Acholoe squamosa. Next base: position 66,078,774 of record OX439046.1, on the reverse strand, counting down.
GCTACATGGTCTGCTACTGTGGATATGTCTTCCTGTATTCCCAGCCCTAAGTCCATTGGGGTGGCTGGGTTTCTTCCATGGAGTAGGAAGAAAGGGGTGAATCCTGTAGTTTGGGATTCAGTGTTGTTTAATGCAAAGGTTATGGGTTCAATAAATGAATCCTAATTGTTTTGGTGCTTTGAGCAGAATGCTCTGAGTGCTGTGCCTATGCTAGCATTGAATCTCTCTACAAGCCCATTTGATTGTGGCCTGTATGGTGAGGAGAATTTATGTTTGATCTTGAGGTGTTTAGTTAACTTTGTGAACTTTGCACCTGTATAACATGTCCCATTGTTTGTTTGAAGAGTGGCTGGTGTTCCATGATGACAAATTATATTCTTGTAGAACTCTGCTGCTGTTGTCTCAGCTTTTAAGTCAGTAGTAGCCCAAGCTGTTGCATATCTGGTAGCATAATCTATGCAGACTTGTATATGTTTGTTTCCCCTGGCAGTTGTGGGAAGTGGTCCCACCGCGTCTAGGTTTAGGAACTTCATTGGTGAAGTCATGTACTCTCTCACTGTCATTGGTGTTTTGTGTGAGTGTACTTGCCTTTTTGCTGTGAGGCATGTGTGGCAGGTGGAAACATATTTTGTTGTGTCTGCTAGCATAGACTTCCAATATACCCTAGGTCGGAGTGCTGACAGCATCCTACTTGAACCAAGATGGCCGCCAGTAGGTGAGTCATGGAAATACTGTAGTGTACTTGTTACCCATTGCTGTGGTATAACAATTTGAAGTGGTACAGTATTGGTTTTTCTCCAATTTATGGGGCATATATGGACTAATGTACCATTTACCAAGGTGTATGTCTGGCCTTGGTTGATGATTCTATTTCCTTGTGCTTTTGGTGCAGGCAAGGTTCCATCCTCAAGATACTGTATGAGGGGCAATAGGTCCTTGTCTTTCCTTTGTTCCAAGCCAAGGTTTGTACCTGAGATGGATGTGTCGGGAATCTGATCCAGTAGTTGATTTATATCTAGCACATGTTGTTTTATTCTGTCTCTTTCTTTTTCTTTTTCATCGACTATTGGCCTATCTTGTGCCTTTTGTTGGGGTGTGTCACTCTTGTTTTGGTGTGTAGGCTCCTTTGGAGGGCCTATTCTCGCCTTGATGGGAGTGGCAACCTTTTTCTTTAAAGGCACAATTTGCTTTTTGTCAATCTTCTTTGTCTCAGAGTTCTTTGATTTAGTAGATGCAGTGTCTTTTGTGACATTTTTCCTGGCAGGTGGGGTTTTGGTAGGTTCGTTTCCTGTGACCTTTTTCTCATTTAGAATAGTTTGTGATTGTGTGGGGGGTTTTGGTGTGCCCTCCTGAATCATTTCTCTAGTCTTTGAGCGTGTGGTCATAGGACACAAATGGTTTGGTGTTTCCTCTCCCTGCATTGGTTCAAAGAATCTGACTGATTTAGAAGTTGCTTGAGTAATAGCATATATTGTGTCTTCTGGATCTTCATCATCTGAGTCAGGTGGGGTGAAGGGTGGCTCCTTAGGAGTTGCCTTCACTATCTGATTGAGTGATGAGAATTCAATAGGCTCGAAGTCATTATCTGGAAAGAGTTGTGAGTATTCTCTCTCACAGTGGCAAAACACATAGTGTGTAGATTGCTTCAAGATACCCCTAATGGGTGTCTCTGGCCTTTCAATGGTGTTGGGTGGATCATCCCTTTTGAATGGTACTTTCTTTGTTACTTTTGCAAACTTGGTTCTACTGGCTGCTCTAACTCTCCTTGGTGGGGGTGGAGGGTTAGTCATGGGTCCAGAATCTGGGTATTCTCTTCTAGACATAGCATCTGGTGGTGTGTTATCATCACCTTTCACGTGTTGGATGGTGAATGAAAATTGTTGTATGTCTAGAGCCCATCTGGCCCATCTATGTGTGAGTCCTGTATTGGTTAATAGTGGGATTAGGGCTGCATGGTCTGTGTATAGTTGGAAGTGTCTGGTCTCTAGATAGTGTCTGAAGTGTAATACTCCATACACTACTCCCAGTAGTTCTCTCTCTGTGGTATTGTAATTTCTCTCATGTTTTGAGAGGGTTCTACCTGCAAAGGCTACTGGTCTGAGCACTCCTTCATTATCTCTCTGTGAGAGTACAGCTCCTAAACTCACATTGGAAGCATCAGTTGCCAAACTGAACTCTTTCTCATAGTTTGGATATCTGAGAAGAGCATTGGTACAGAGGGCATGCTTTAATGTTTTGAAAGCATTATCTGCCTCTTCTGTCCAGACAAATGCTTTGAGATGTGTCTGTAGATCATACAATGGTCTAGCAATTTGGGCATAACCTTTGATAAACTTTTTGAAGTATTGGCATAGGCCTGTGAAGGATCGGACATTTTTGACTGATTTTGGTGTTGGGAAGGTTTTGATTGACTCCACCTTTGTGGGAGATGGTTGTAGTCCCATGGGTGTGACTCTCATTCCCAAGAAGTCTATTCTGTCTATGAAGTATTCACATTTTGATTTCTTCAGTTTGAGTTTACCAACTCTTAGGCTGTTGAACACATCTTCCAGGTCATGGAAGTGTTGTTCGATTGATGGTGATAATACCAATATGTCATCTAGGTATGGTAGGGCACATTTGTACTTGAGTTTGTTCAGAATTAATGTGACTAGATGGCAGAATCCCGCCGGTGCCGTCGCTAAACCCATCGGCATCCTTTCATAGACATATTTTTTGTCATTTGCTATGAATGCGGTTTTATGCTGATCCTCCTGTCTTATAGGAATTTGAAAAAATCCCTGTTGGGCATCTAGCTTACTGAATACTCTTGGTCTGAGTGACCCTATCATGTCTAGAGTGTCATCGGCCCGGGGTGTAGATAAGGCTTGATTTATCGTGTTCTGGTTCAAATAACGAAAATCTGTGACGAGCCGATGGCCTCCCGATGATTTTTGTACTAAAAAGGATCTGGAGGCCCAGGGGCCCTCGGCACATTCTCTCAGAATGCCCTGTTGTACTAGCCTTTCACACTCTTCCCCTATTGCGGCCTGTTTTTCTGGTGTTTGTCTATATGGTAGGAAATGACATGGTACTGCCTCAGGTTTTACATGTATTGAGTGTGTAAACAGGTGTGTGGCACCAATGTCTCCATCTTTTCCTACGAATACATCATCATACTTGGTCAGCAGTGACTTTAATCTATCATGCTGATCTTTGGATGTGAGCACAGATTTTGGTGGAACATTCTCTTCCAATTCTGGCTCGAGGTCATGTGCCTCACTATGTAAAGCAGCTATTTCAGAGAGTCTGATTGAGTTGGGTTCAGGGTCAGCATATGTGGACTCACAGTCTGAGTCTGTGTCACTGAATTGAGTTACATCCTCAGGCCGTATGGCTGAGATGGATTGATCAGTGTGTGGGGTTGTGTCTGACACCTGTTGAGGTTTCTCTAAATCAGATTCCTTGACTTCCTGAAATAGAGCTATGATGGCACCCTTTTTGATTTTATGTGGGCGCCTGCTGGTGTTGAGTAACACTAGGGGATGTTTGTTATTTTCCCTGGGGGTTACTGCTGCCCTTTGAACTAGATATGGGGCATTGTTGTTTCTTTGGAGGTTATCTACTACTCCAGTTTTGCCTTGCAGTGATTGAGTAGATGTGACCTTACCCAATACTGCAAGTTCAGAGAATGGAGGGATGGTAAAATCCCTCATTGCCCTAATGGGTTTGAGAATTTGTTCAGGATCAACATTAAATTCAATTTGAGATTTTGTAGTGCTTAAGAAATCTGTGCCGAGAACAACGGGCTGTGTGAGGTTGGGTATTACAGCAAATTGGTATTGGAATCTGACACCTTGGATTCTAAAGTTCAGCATAGCTGAATGTCTAACATGACACACCGATCCATCTGCCAAGTGGATGTTGATTTTAGATTTCCTCAGTTGGATATGGAATCTCTTTTGGAGATCCATGAGGAATGATTGTCTGACACAGGTGATAGTAGCACCTGTATCAACCAAACATTGTACATCTGAAACATCATATAGATTTGCATTGATACAGCCATTTTGAAGAAGTACAATAGAAAGCTTGGTACTCTCACCTGTATCCTTTGATGATGAATCTGGTGGGGTGATGTGTATCACTGATGGACGTCTCTGTCTGTTAGATGGTAGATTGGCACTAGCAATTGTCTCTGGTTGGATCTTTGTTAATCCTGATTGATTGTTTGTATTTGGGGTGTCACAGTGCACTGGCCCATCGGCACTGTGACATCCTAGTTTTCCTGGTTCTGTGGGGTGGTTGAGATGCTTGCCACCAGGAGCTTAGAGATTTGATCCATCACATGAGGTGGTATTTGGGGGTTACTTTGTTGGTTCCCCTGGTAACCTCTTGTGTCAGGTTTGTAATCCTCCTGGCGTGGGTTGGAACCCTGGTTATATTGACCAGAGTTGCTGTATTGACCGGAGTTGTTGGATCTCTGGTTGTTGTAGGCGCCATTGTTGTTGTAGGATCCACTGTTGTAGTTCCTATGTGGACTCTGGCCCCTACTGTTGGATCCTTGACTATAGGATCCAGAGTTGTTTGAACCCTGGCTGTTGTTGTAGGATCCAGAGTTGTTGTAGGATCCAGAGTTGTAGTTCCTATGTGGACTCTGGCTCCTACTGTTGGATCCTTGATTATTATAGGATCTGCCATTACTTGGGGTTCTGTCTCTCCTATCGCTGTATGAAGAGTTACCATTGTTGGAGTTGGAAGAGCTGTTGTCTTTCCTACTGTTGTGACCCCCCCGGTTGTTGTTGTTGCCCCCTCTACCTCTGCCTCTATTGGATTGGTAGTTGGGGTCATAGTTATTTCCTCTGTATCTACCGGTAGGGTCTCTTGATGCAACCTTAGCTTCCTGTTGCCTTACATGGGCACTAGACATTAGGTTAACATCTTCATCTGAACTAGTGCTGATTTCCTGGACCTTTTTCTTAGTAGGCTGTGGGTTGGTTTCTGCATCCCTTACCTTCCTAGATCTCTCTTGGGTCTCAACCTCTAGGGCTAGGTCTAGGGCTTGGTCAAAAGAGTCTATTTTCTTGTTCTCAAGAGCTATAGAGATCCAGGGCCTCATGCCTTGGGTAAATGCCTTGCTTAGGGTTTCATCGTTCTGGCGTTGGGCATTACACACTTTCCTGAGATGGCATGCATAGTCTAGAACAGGTTCATCTATCTTTTGTGCACGGAGTGCAGTCCTTGAGATTATATTGTCTCGAGTAGCAAAATACTCTTTTAATTTATTCACTACATTGGTCCATGTCAACATATCAGGTGTGGCACTCTCCCTGAAGGATTCAAACCAAGCTAGTGCTTGTCCTTCGAGGTACTTGGGTAAATATGTTACCATGGTGTCACTGTCTGTCACTTTGTACTTATCCTTCAGATATTCTGGGAATTTGTGATCAATGAATAATGCTGTTGACATGAGTGGTGATGGGTGTGAAAAGGTTTTGGGTTTTGTTACCTCATGTATCCTGATCTTTCTGTCGTCCTGCTGTTTATTGTCTATGAGCTTGGTCATGTTGGACACCATGGAGATTATGATGTCATCTTTGGATCCAGAGGCAGATGGTGTGACAACAGGTGTGATGGCAGGTGTGTGAGGTTGTGGGGTCTGGGATGATACCATCTTCATGAGATCTGCTATCTGTTGTTGTTGTCTCTCTAGGGACTTCCGCTGATCTTCCATGGCCTTCTGTTGAGCATCTATTGCTGCATTCCTCTCTGCCAGTTGTTGGTTGAGGATCCTCTCCCTTTCCTCCTGCTGGGACTTGTTGGTCTCTAGGGCAGTAACTGCATCTTGGATGGCCTTCTCATAGGCCCTTATCTTCTCAGCTGTCTGATTAGGTTGGGGGCCTTCATCGGTGTCCATGATGGAGGGTGTGGGGGAGGTGTCTCTGGAGGAGTGGCTGTCAAAGGCTGGAGCTGGGGTGGAGGATCTAGATGAGGGTGTGGATCCACCCCCTGAGGCAGATCCTTCTTCCCCTGAGGTAGATAGCGTGAGTTGGGCGTCCTGTAGAGATCCCTGGGAAATGTTGGATCCCTGAGAACTGGTTGTTCCCTGAGTAGACAGGGTGGGTGGTGTGGGGTCTACTGAGTGTGGGTCTGTTGTATTGGAGGCTGGTTTGCCTCCTGTGGGCCTCCTAGACCTTGGTGGGAGGGAGACCTCTTCAACAGGCCCCTGACTACGTAAGGTCTTTGTGTGTTGTTCTGCCAGCTTGACTGATAAGGCCTTGATGTGTGTGGTGGACCTCACTGACGTGTGGGAGACCTCACTGATGTGTGGGAGACCTTACTGACGTGTGGGAGACCTCACTGACGTGTGGGAGACCTCTCTGACGTGTGGGAGACCTCACTGACGTGTGGGAGACCTCACTGACGTTTGGGAGACCTCACTGACATATGAGAGATCTTACTGTTGTGTGAGAGATCTCATTGATGTGTGGGAGATCTCACTGATGTGTGGGAGATCTCATTGATGTGTGGGAGATCTCACTGATGTGTGGGAGATCTCATTGATGTGTGGGAGATCTCATTGATGTGTGGGAGATCTCACTGGTATGTGGGAGATCTCACTGGTGACCTTGGTGGGTATGGTGTCAAGGTCAAGGTCACTGGGTGGGTGGAGTGGGTCTAACTGTGTGTATGCGGTACCAGCTTTAATTTACTGTGTGCATGATTGTTCCCAGTTGCGGTACCAGCTTTAACTTACTGTGTGCATGATTGTTTTTAGTTGTGTTACCAGCTTTAAATTTTATGAGCCTGTGAGGGATGGGATCTTAGTAGGATGTTCTCCACCACTTTGTCATACTAGTAATGGGCATGATCAAGTTGTCATATGAGAAATATCATATGGCTAGTGGTGTATGGAGTAAATACATCAGGCTCATAATAAATAGTGTTATTTCCAGTTGTCACTGGTTTATTCAGCTTTAGGCAACATGTAAGAAATATCAATCATACAGTAGTTAGTATGTAGGTAATTTGTACATACAGTAAACATACAGTAATTTATAAAGTACAATGTTCAGTTCCACTCCACCTGTGAGGTATTAATAATACAGTGTCCAGCATACTTCTAGGTGGGTTCCCACACCTAGCTCCTGACCTGCTGCTTAGAGGAATAATGTAATAATGAGTAACTTTACCCTCTGGTGGAAGTCTTGAAGAAGATAGCCTCTGGCCACTAATGGTAGGAAACCAATGCCTGTCTAGCATAGTTTCACCATAGTGCAGTGGTATAGCAGGTAGCAGGAGATGACTGGAGATGTTACCTCTAGAGCGGTTCTTGGTGATGTGTCTTCCTGGAGGTGCAGACAGGCTATTTGTAGCAAATCTTGGAAAAGCACCTCCAGACTGACTGGAGCCAGCAGCATCTGCCTAACTCTACAATTGTTTGAGGGGACCCTTTCAAGTGTCACAGGGGGACAAAGGACCCCCATGGACGCCGCTATGGCCCCCATTGTCTTGGTCGGTTCTGCATCTTTAGACCCTCATATCTCGGCCGTTTATGCTTGTATAACCGCCATTTTGGGCATGCGCGGAGCTGAATATGCCAAGATTATAATGCCCGCTGGATAGGCGCGTAACTCCCGCCGGTTTGTCTGTAGCTTACTCGGAGGTCGATTCAGTCTCCATGGCATAACTTCCTTAATACTGGGAGTTCCGCCTTGATCTTGGGCTCATTCTGATCGTCTAATTATGGGCTTTCCATAGAATTTTTGATATTTGACCTAGGTCGCTCAGGAGCGACGCTAGAGCGACCGGAAGGTTATGGCGTCGTGCTTATGTAACCCATTGTTCAGTCCTTAGAGTGCTCAGACACTCATGACGGCGTCAGCGGTGCTCAGGCACCCGTGACGGCCGGTTGCATTCACTTACAAGTTATTAATTTGTGCATTGAACCATGAGGTCGCACACTGAGACCCTCATTTTTATTATATTGTGCAGTGAACCATTAGGTCGGACCTTTTGATGTCATAAACTCAGTCTAACTGACTGTGGCTGGTGTGCAGTGGGGCATGAACGCTCTTATACAAAGTTTGAGCGCTCTTATAGCTCTTAGAACCAACCTATGTATTAATCTCATAGATATTTCTTTGATTAATACAAAATATGTTAGAATTTATGGAACAATAAAATGGTATATCATACATGCTGGTAGTCCTTTCATCTATATCAGCTCTTACATCCCATAGTGTCATATCCAATATGTTACACTGTTATGTGTCAAATATGTTATGGACTGGGTGAATGCTTGTGTGACTGAATAATTATTATAGTCTCTAGTTTGATGTGTGCAGTATGGACGGTGCCAATGGCTTGTGTGAATATAAAGGACGACATTTATTGTCAGGTGGGGAGGGCTTGAAGTTGAGGGAATATTGAATTGAAGTACAAACTTACACAGGTTTTTAGGGAACAATTTAACTTAAGTTGTCATATATCTGTGTACATATCCAAGCAAAATCTACTGATCAGTTTTACAATGATCCCTGGTAGATTCAACAGTTGTTTTACAGTAAAATATTTAGGGTGTTTCACTCCTATGACCAATGCATGTCAATTATACATGTGCCATAACACATTAGCACAAACTAATTACTCTTGATACAATTATGAATCAACAATCATCTTATCATTTGATACCTTTCATCTTCAGATGCGTCCTAAGTCGTGTCCAGCCAAGGTATACTACGTTTAACTATTAGAGCTGCCACCAATTTGTGTGACAAGTGTGAACAAAAAAAGCTACAATAGTACTTCATTGGTTTGTCTCTCATTAAAACTTTATTTTCTATACATTTTCATTATTTCTCACCTCACAAAGGGTTTTTGTTAAAAGTGGCTTTTGGTGTTTCAAAAAATATTATTTTGATTTTGATTTTGGAAAAATGGGTTTGTTGTACAAAGTCTGGGGAACTTTTGCAAAAAAAATAAAGGAGATCATATATCTTCCCTACCGCTATTGTTATATCTAAAAAAGAAACAAATTACTAGGCATTTTCAGTTACTCTACCTTACCCAGAGTAAAATAAGGTTTTACAAATTTATTTAACATAATTATACCACAGATATACCTATGAATTGTCAACAGCAAAATTTCAAACCTTAAAAGAACAATAGTTTAGATCTATGTGAAATAATGGACAAAGTTACCCAAGATATTGGACAACATACTTGAACTGAGTCAGTTTTGAAGTGACATATTTCGCCTTGGATGAAATTCTAGGTTATATATTGATGTGATTTCAGATGAACCTTTTCTTCAGTTACTTCACCAGCGTCTGCCCTTCAAGGACCACCAATGCATTAATGCATCATGCCTTTGGTTGCCATGATACGTGAATGCAGTTCTAGCTAGTAGGCTCGCCAGGGCTGCATTCCTGCATCGTAAGGTCCAATGGCATGATCCTGTCATTAATGTCCCAATTAAATTACCAATTGTCAAATATTTTTATTCAATCGTTCTGGACTTCATTTAGAGAATGACTTGGCTGAACTTTCTGTGTGTAGTGTTTGATTTAAAGGCGGTGTCAGCGAAGCTCTTTACAAAAAATGCTAGCAATATCTCACTTTGCTGGAGGCATAGAACTCTATTGCATTTTATTTTACTATTATCTAAAGTGCTTGTCTGGATAATCACTAATTGCAAAAGACATTTGAATCTGAGATGCAACAGATAGAACCTGTTAGGTCACAAAATAAAATTCCAATATCATTGTTCTATTGCTCTCAATGTGTCCTATGCTGTGGTTGATTTGGACTAGCACTAAAATTGCTTAATCCTTTAAAGACAACGTGATACCCCATGGTGTCAAGGCTGTATGTTCATTTGTTTCTATGAAGCACTGATACAGCGCTGCTGAGTAAATCATTAGCACTTTGCTAAAACTCTCTATTAGAGAGTTTTAGCAAAGTCGACGTGGACGTATCAGTACACGCACCTCCACTACGGAGCTACGTATGTACAGAACGTATCTAACTGCTTTGCTACGTCATGGACGTACATAGCTCTACTGGCCTGTACACGATTTGATGATGTAACGCACATCGTTGCTAGGTTATGCAGTATGGATACGTTCACGTCGGGGCCGCTAAAACTCTCTAATAGTTGTACAGTGTACAGACCCTTTGTGAATCTATGCATCGGCATGATGCATAGATGCATATACTGCATCATGCCGATCTTACAGGGATGATACTGTTTTGGAGAATCAGCATTATATGTACAACTTAGGTCCTGCTGGGCAGACTCACCAGCAGCTGGCCAGTGCTTCGTTGTTGCATCATGACGACTGGTGGAAATTGTGTGTCCTTGAAGGATTAAGCATATTACACAAATATTATCATAGCCTCACATAAAAACACTTGAAAAATACAGGGTTGTTCAGGTTTCTAAGTGAACAGCATGAAAAAGTTATAACCTGTTAAATTCAATTGTCAACCCTAGCATCATAAACTTATTGACACCTTTAGGCTGAAATCCTAGGTCTGTCAATACGAAGAAGCCGTGCCAGGGGGGCTGACAATCATTCTGATGGGGTTTTACTTGTTCATTTTAAGCTTGTCACTTAGACAACCCTGGGAATCCTATAACTTTACATTGCAAGCCTTAGATAGACACAACATGCACACCATTTCTTGTTCTTAAGCAGTCACATAGTTTACATCAGTTCACATAACTCACAAACAAAAGTGCTTCAAGTTTAGTATTTGTGTTGCTGAATATGAAATATAGTACTGGGCCTACTGTATGCATCAATGTGTGCATATATCAATACGCAATCTATATCATATCGCTCGCTTACTGTCAATATCTAGAAATACATCGAAAGTTAAGTAGACAAAAATATATGATGAATCGCAAATACATATATGATAGTTATGATATACTTCTACATTCCCAATGGGCACAGTTAATGTTGAATCAATGTTGTTCAATATTAACTATACAACTATTCAGCTATACATTCGAGTGTATTCTCATATCGAACCTTGTATTTTTGAGTATGCTCAATATTACCATTAGACAGGATCCACTAGGTGTAATGGCTTCAGGCAGCCAAAGACAATAATCATGGAAATCCTTTGCTCAGCATCAATGTCGGATAAATGTACTCTGAATATATGGGAAAATGTGACAAAATGTACTAAACTATAAGATTCATTCTTTCTGTTTGTTTTGTTTTATTTCATTGAAATTATCACTCTGGTTATGTAATGATGTGGACCATTACAAGCTCCAGATCCTTAAAGGTAGCAAGTTATTATCCAACTAACTATAAGGGAACTATTTCACAGGTTTAATAAACATCAATTTTATCAAGGCTACAGCTAATTATAACTGAAACATGTACTCTCTTTATTACAGATGCCCCAGCGCCCGCTCTCTAACTCGGAGAAATACGTGACGTCACAGCACAACATGGCTGTCGCGCGGATAAACCTGAAAAACATTGACTATTTCAAATTCAAAAAACTGGTCGTTGATGGTAACCGTGACGACTATAATTCCTGTTCAAAGGAAGTCCAAGCACTTTGTGACTGTGTTCAGACTTTGAAATTCAGAGACGAGGAGTTTGATGATGAGTCAGATCGGATGCGATTCGCAGAGATCTGTATTTATTACAAACAGATACTTAATAGCAAAAGGATTGAAAGTCTGGATATGAGGATAAAAAGTGGTTGGTGGGGAGATCACAAAAATGCGTACTCAGCAGGAAAGATTAAGCCAGCAGCGCTGAAGGAATTGCTCATATCAAAAGCAAAGGCGTGGACTTCACGATATGGTCCTCAGAGCCTGGTGAGTCTGATAGTTTTCTCTTTCAATCTTGAAAGCTTGTTTTCTTCTGTAACATGATTGAAGAGGAGTTTTGTAAGTATCAAAACGTGAGAACTAATGAACATAGTATATGTTCTCTCAATAACCATGATTCATTATTTGATTTATCACTAACCCAAAGAACTTTGGAAGTGCTGAGCAGCTATCTCATTAGATGAGAGTATGTGATGGATAGTTCTGATTATTCCATGATTTCTGGGATTCTCAGTGCTTTTCCCGGATATTCCCATGCACATATTGCACACCATGAAGGCTGTAGCAACACTTTTGTAAGGTGTGCAGTTATCCATGGATAACATGCCTCCTTACATGGATAACATGCCTCCTTACATGGATAACATGCCTCCTTACATGTCCTTACATGTCATATGTTACATGTTAAAACCCACGAAATCTTAGGGCCAGGGCAGGGCTTGAACCTTCAGTCTCAGATCCCTAATCCAACTCCCTATGCATTGCGCCACAGGGACTGACGAGAATTGGTTGGGTAGAACCAGGTCTTAATGTGATACAAAGCCTGGGGAGGTTACTCACATATAACTACTATACATTAAAAGTGTGAAAATCCCCAGCAGTCTGGGTTGTGACCACCCCCAGCTTTGTCGCTGCTGCTGCCATAACAACTGCGGGGTGCCGACTGCGGGCTGTCAGCTACCATAACTGCGGGGCGCATTCAAACATAGCCAAGCCGAGACGGCCGCTGAAGGAGGAGACGCAGTGGTCTAGTGGTTAGCGCATTGTGCTCAGCCGTTAGAGGTAGGCGGGCCATGTGCGCTGTAGCTGTCCGCTGCTGGGTGACGAGGTGTATTATACACAAACATAACCGCGAGATGCATCTTTTTTTCGCTGTGTGCGCTGTAGCTGTCCGCTGCTGGGTGACGAGGTGTATCAAAGACCGAAGGATGAATATTGGGGTTAGATTCTACCTATTTGGGTGTATGTACACAAACATAACCGCGAGACGCATTCAAAGCAAGCCAAGCCAAGACGGGCGCTGTAGCTGTCCGCTGCCGGGCGCCGAGGTGTATGAACCGATCGTGTACACACTATGGCTGGCTTCGAGTCCCGGGGAAGGGGAACAATTTTTGTTTTCAACTTGAATTTATTGGTATTCTATTGATTATCTATTGGTTTCGTGGAATAAAATAAGTAGTCAATGGATAATTCATGACTTGTGTGTGTTAGCAAAGGATAATTACACACTCGTCATGAATTATCCATTGATTACTTGTTCACTAATCATAGATGTCCCAAGCATAGAAGTATAACTCCTATGTAAAGATAATCACCTAGATGGATAATGCATGCCAATCATTGAGATAAATCGTCTACTTGATATTTGTAGATGGACAGACTATCCCATCTAGGAAATGGCAAGGGTCATGCACCATGCACCTTATCCATAACATGCCTTATCATAACTCAGTTATCAGTGAGGAGGTTTTCCTTTCTCTTTGAAGACCAGCAGTAATAAGCCAGTCAGTTTAACCACTATTGTTGCATTTTTCATTCCAGATTGGGTCGATTCAGGAGAAGATAGACGGTCCAGGTCTCTATGTCTTCAAACACAAGGAACATGGTTGTTTCCAATATGTTGGCCGGGCAGACCGAATCTTTGCCCGTGTTGGGGAGAAACTGAAGGCAGCGTTTGAAGGCTGTATAACAGAACCACTCGCTGCACTAATTATTATATCTATGACAACCGACTGGGACTTCTACTTCATTCCTGTCGATGTTGAAGGTGAGTGGATCCTTCAAATTTTCATTGAAATAACAGTTATTGCCAAATGGACAATCTGTATATTCTGTCTGTTCCAAATTGGTCAGTTTTATCATGTGAATTCTTTTTCCTTTCTTCTTTTCTTTACTTTTGTAAAGAAAATAACATTAAAATAGTTCCTTTTCTTAATTCAATATTTGACTAAAACAATTTAGGCTTAGGTCTCATGCCACATTTCTTTTTCTTTTTCTAAAATCTTACATTATTCTCAACTATTCATCTTCATAAAATGGACTACATTTTCAATAACATTATAAAAGTACAAAATTTCCTCTATTTTTTTCAATATCTTTCCTACCAATTGTACTTTCTTTACTTTATCATTTACTATATTCTTCTAGCAATAATACTGCAGGCTGACCACCCTCGCTTTACCCACCCTTTTTACATTACGACTTTCATTCTAATAATAGCCCATTTACAAGTGTGCCATCTGACTGAATACTAACCTAATTCTCATATGTAACTCTATGAATAACAAGCTCTCAGACCTATCTGTGATCTGTGCCAATTGGGCTATAGACTCATGCTGGAAATAAAGAGCATATCTAAAGAAGTACTTCACATTAACGCTATCTATAACAAATTATTTCATACAAAAGTTATAATTCAAAACATTTCTGATGTTCTCTGGAACACAACAATGGCATCAGAATTTTGCATCATTTACCCTCTTCCAGATAACTGATATCTGAATGTTCTTAACTAGGATGCATCTATCTGTAAATACTACAGAAACAAAAAAAGAAAATAAATCACTCCTCCTTACTGCATTGGTCTCTAGCCCTTTCAGTGCTACGGAATGATTGAATGCTGTTCCTATTTGCTGTCATGAGGCATGAACTCAGCACTGGTGAAAGTGTACGCTCCTTGTCCTGTGTTCAAGCTTTATGTCAACAAAAGGACATGATGCATTTTTCAGGTCAGAGAGGTCTGAGGGTCACTAAAAAAAATAACATTAAACTACTTGCATGACTGAGGCTTGCATGACTTCTAGCATCCATAGGTTATAACATTTATTATATTAGAACACTGTACATTGTATGAATTATGTACAATTACCAAGGGTAAAGGTAGCTCACTACTAGGCCTGCAATTAATTAAGGATCGTATTGGCAAAATGTAGAGGAGTATATACTTGATACAAATTAACATACTATGTTGCAGTCCAATGAGATCAATGATGTGATGAATACATATAGTTAGGATGAGTTCTACTTGAAAATCGGCTAACATGATTTAAATGTAATCTTAACGTTGTATTACTCTTGCCGCTATTAGATGGTGAGAAGTTAATGATAAGTTACCATGGTTACCAGTTCTGATTTAGTCTGTTTGAAAGAGTTGTGAATAGATTCTGTTATTTAGCCCATTTACAAGTAGGGTTACTATGACTACCTGCCTGAATCTTGATGTAGGACCTTAATTAATTTAGACACTTTAGGAAAATTAAAAAAAAAATATATCATTTAGCTTTAAGGTCAAAATAGTCAAGATGTAAATGATACCATCATTTGAAATTAGGTATTTTGAAATTGAGCCTATGTATGAATTATGAATGCTGAATCTTTTTTTTGTTGTAAAATCTAGAAGACCATCTAAGACCCAAAAAGAACAAGAGGAATATAGAACAAAATTGAGATAAATGTTCCCTCAAGAAACCTCCCTCAAATTGAATATTTTGGAATGTATCTTAAAAAGAAATGTTCATATTTAAGCTCTACTTGCAAATGGACTATTCATTGTTGTTTTTATCTACACCAGTTTGTACACTTTCTACTTTTTATGTGAAAATATCCTCAGGCACTAAATGATAAAACACAGTAGGCTTCTCTATTCCTCACATTGTCAAACCTATTTATTTGTGTCATTAAATATTCAATTCATGCATTTGACACTTCTTTTAATAGGGGGTCTAGATGGGGGGGGTCCCCATGTCCCTTATCGATTTTAAGAAAAGCCCATGTCAAATGTCACTAAATTTGTATTTTCCTCTGTCCTTGTCACTAAGCTCCATGTCACATGTCGATTTTAAGAAAAGTCCATGTCCCCTGTCACTATCTTTTTTGACCCATGTCCTTGTGCCTTGAAGCTCCATGTCCTTTGTCGATTTTAAGAAAAGGCCATGTCACACTGTCGATGTCTAGACCCATTTAATGGGCAATTTGTGCTTAAATGACCAAGATGATTGAAGAATATGAAATAGATGTTCAGTGTTTCATTTCGTGGTCTCATTGTATGGGTTTCTTTTTCCTTTTTAAGGGATTTTCTTTTTAAATCTTCATGTTATAGTTCAAAACACAACACTTAATGGGACATGATTCTTTCTGATTTTTGTGAGGTAGCTTTACATAAACCTGATGATCTAAGTCATGACTTTAGAACAATGACTACTTTATTCAATAACAAAATACCACCACAACACATATTTGCTTCTTATTGGCTGTGTTTTAGGAATAAATATTTCCTAATCTCTTCAGTATTAGTCACTATCCTTATTGAGAATAGCCAAGGCCACACTGGCATGCACTGTTTAACTTTACATGGTCCAACCCAACTCGCCCCAACATTTGAAAACATTTTGATCACATTATCTTATCAGGAGGTTATTTCAGAATGGTCTGCCATTGAAAAGCTTCAACCATAGTGAAATTCTCAATGTGAGTCACTATGGTGCCATAACAGACTTTCATTAGTGGATGCTATGGCTGCAAGTGTTACGATTGCTCTGCCAAATCCTGCGAAATTGATTACTCTACGATGCATAACACTACAATTTGAAAACCTCAAGCACCATCCTGAATGACAGTTGACTATATATGTCGGCATCATATCAGACTTTGTAGACCTATTGCAGGGGCAGTGGAATGTGTGTGAAGTTCGGGGGCGGTGCCTCTTACTTTTGTGGTGATAGTTTGGTTGAGACATCAATTTCCACCTTGGCGCAAAAGGCCCCTGGTAAATTTTGGGATTTAATATACTGCTGTGTGCTCAATGGATTTTGGCTTGTATCAGAGAATTGTACCTTGATTTTATTCTATTTTAGAGCAATCTGAGTCTCCATTGGTGCCCTCATAGATTGAGGCTGTTCAGTTGTAGAATGTTGTTCAGTGTCATGCCGATGCAGCTAAGGGCAGCTTCTACTTAATATCAGTGTCTGTCTGAACTCACAAATAGCACTAGGCCCAAGTGTCCTTTAGAATAATGACCTCTACCTAAGGGCCTTCAGTAGGCTCATAGATCGTCAGCTATCTCAACTGAATGAGGAATATGAACCATTACTACTGGAGACCCTGTAGAGTGGGGTTTGGGTTCTAGAGGCCTTGGATCCTACTACTAATCTCACATCTATTAGCAAAATAATCTGTCTGTAAAAATTCATTGTGACCCAATGAAAATTAATGTGTACTGCCTTACAGTATGATAGATGCACGGCAAACGTGTTGCCACACTTTTCATAATTGTGTGGTTTCCCCTAGTATGTGCTAAATTTTTAGATATCAAATAACTGTGGACAAATGAGGACTTAGATTGGTCAGTAGCATTCTAGGTTCACTTAGTATATGGAAGTTTTATATTTATTACAGTACTCTTTCTTTAATCATTTTTTAAAGAAAGAACAGGGGGGAGACTTTTTGAAGCAACCTAGAGATCTATCATTCACTCAATTTCAAAACTTTGAACTTGTGTGCTCTTTAATTGACCTGTATCAGCAATTGAAGACTTAGCCTCAGTGACCAAGTTTATTCTAAAGTCCTACCAAATGACAGTTTGGCATGTGACTTCAACTGTCAGCCATCATGTATCAGAGAGACCTCAAAAAAAGGGATCTCATTAATTGCCCTCACCATTTACTTGTGCCTGATAAACAGAATGTGTGCAATTGGTTAAAGAACGCATCCTGCATGGCAAATGAAATTAATTGAAAATATTTACATCCCATAAAAGGCACAAATTTATGAATAATTATTTTTGAATAATGAATACATTTTCTGCGTGATTGTTGTTTCAGATGATGAGCGTGTGTTACGCGTGATGGAGAATGATCTCATATTGAAACATGACTGCATCTGGCCACACGGCCTCAACTTCCAACTTCACATCGACTCCCTCCTTGAAGTCTCTGAGTTCCGCAAGTCATGTCTCCGCCATCAATGGCCACCTGAGGCTGAGGTCACTGATTCTGAAATCTCACTTGATCGTCTCCGTCGACAAATCGAGATCCAGGATGAAGGTATTATGCCAACCCCACCTGAAGTGGTGAACACACCAAAAAAGATCAAGCGCAGGTCACAAGAAGAGAGACCACCATGGGAGGGCATCATTGATGTGCCTGCAGCACCAGCTACAAATGGAGACAGGAAAGCCAAGGGAGAGGCATTTGTTATCCCAGCATTTGACCCAGAGCCGCTCGAACGGCCAGATTCCCCAAAATCAGATTATTCATCTTCCACATTTGTGGTGCCTCCTCGCAATGCTGTACACCCAGCAGAAGCTGCCAAAACAGAAATTCCAGCTACAGCCTCTGGACCTAAATCTCCAACTAAGCAAACCTCCTCGAGACCGACAACACCTGCAAAACGAGCCCAGAAGACATCAGGACTACGGCCTCTCTCCGGGCAAATATCCAAGAAAAAACAGGTTAGTACCCCGAGAGCAGACGGCATAGACCGAGTCTCCTCGACAACTTCATTGATTTCTAGCTCTGACATGAGCCCTGCTAAGGCCAAGCCAAAAGTTAAAGAGAAGGACACTAATGCTGCAGTCACACCTCGAAAAAGTCCAGCGAGTCTATCCCCAGATGACATCAACAAAGGGGAAAAGCATGAGAAAGATGGCTTTGAAATAGATTCCCTTGAAAGGAGCTCCCCAACTCCAAGTAATTCCAGTGGATGTACATACTCTGTAGAATCATCCATCGAACGCACTCATTCCTCTACCTCATTAAATTCGACATCCGAAACAAAAGAGAATAACGAAAAACAAGAGAAGCATCCAATCAAAAAGAAACCCACTACAGCTGTGAAAAAGAGAGAATCTCTGACGCAGTCTCCGAGAAGAACACGGCCTACCTCAGCCAGAGGTGCTAATAAAACAAAGGGCAGTGATGTCAAAGGAAGTGACATCACAAGACCCCACTCGCGGCTGCCAGTAGCTGCGACTGGGGGTAGTGGTCGAAACTCCCCCAGTCACCGCTAGATTTGCCCACCATTGCCAGACATTTTGAATAGCCTTGCATAATGGTTCCAAAATTTACAAAATGGCATATTAATTGATAGGAAAATGTTATATCCACCTGTGAAATGGCACTCAACACAGATTCAGTCCATAAAGCTAAGGTAATGTGAAGCTTAAATTTCATATATTATGACCTGGATAATGGCATTTTGTACTGTGGTACATCAATCTAGCACTGGTGAGATACTCACTGGCTTCTGATTGGTACATCATGCCAAATCTTTTCGGGTTTATCAACCTGGGATGGTCAGCATTATGCATGACTCTAAACTCTGACTTATGACAGGTGAATTCAGTCATGTATAATGTTAACAGACAAAAATAATGCATTCACTCAGAGTGTTGTATAAAGGTTGATAGGAAATACCAACAATTTGTTCTGCAGATGTTGAGTGCCATTTGACATTTGGATAGTTATTATACATGTCATCACTGCTAACCACCGACAGATCTCCAGCGGACTCTTTCAAGTTGAGATCCTGCTCTCGAAATCTTGCTAAGTGCATGGCTCAGTACATCATAGTCGCTTGGCTACCTTTGAAGTGGTAGAGCATATGAGGTGTAGGATAGAAGAAGAAGCTTTCTGGATGAGATAGTAATATGACATGTGTAATAATGGTAGCTAGGTAATAGGTAACGATTGAAGAAAACTAGTGTTCAAAAGTCTCTCGCTTTCCCAATCGCCATTTAAACTCTGTGATATAGCCCATCTATGAAAACAGGAAGTGGAGACACCCTGCAAATCTAGTCATTTTGATTTGGAACTTATTTAAAAACCATATTTACACATATATAGCAAAGGAAACTTCTCGCTCTATTTTGGTCAGAGGATAAGGTATAGGATGAATTATTCTGCGTCGATAACTATGATGAATCAATTACAATATGTAAATCTCCTGCATGACTTGGTGTTGCCGTAGCTTTTTCTGTGGGTTTAACGCATGGTTGTAAATTTATTTTGAAAATTATAATTTTACTTTGATTCTGTGAAAAACAGAAAAAAATCTTTTACCGATGACTAAGCGAGGTCAGTCATATTAGCTGATAATATTATTAGATGTGATTCAATGCTCTCAGGGCTGCCATTTTTAAAAGTGCCATGCTGCACTTATTTGACTCTTACTTATTGTAGATCTAGTTCTAATAGCCTAAGAAGTAGAAGCAACTATTGCAGAAGAAACTTCTTTATGCACTAACACACCATATCTTGTAGACTTTTAACAATCAACTATTTGATCTCTGAGAAATGATTCTACAGTCTACAGGCTTATTGCGCTGGAGAATTGGATGGAGCTGTTTCACATTTCATTTTCACCACTACATGAGACTACTGAACTATGACCTTGGTGGATACCTACTACATCAATTTATATACTACTACTACTTTAACTCATAGGCTAAGAAAGGCTTTGGTTGATAGACTACTCATTTAACTGCTCTCTCCAATTAATATGGACCACCTCTATCTATAACCTGCAAGTGGAGTGTTCTGTTCAGTACAAGAAAAGGTCATTGAAATGATTACAACTGTTCGCGCTGATTACAAATCATTTACAACTGTGGCTGCTTTCAATGTTGGTGGCGGTCAGCCTCGCTCAGCCAATTTATGCGTCCTGCATCACTGTTGTGGTTTGATTTTAGTTGGTGACCTTGAAGTGACCTTGTGGTAACATTGAATGACCTTGGCCTCTTGTTGCTCTTTCAGGTGTCACACTAGGATCAGAGAGTAGGTAGCACACACATGGACACAGGTAAAATATGGTACCCCAAGGTTATCACCTTCATATGAGGTTTGTAATAAGTGCAGAAATAGATACATACTGAGGTGGTTCATAGCCTAGAGGGCCAGAGCCTAGTACATAGGAATCCCACAATCACTAAGGAAATGATAATGAGGAAAGCTGTAAGTGTTCTTAATTTTGTCCCAAATTGCCTTTTTATGGATGGATCTGAGACTTCCAATATATTTAAGTTATATCAAAGGATATTTAAGAAATTAATAGAAAAAAAGTCCTATAGGTTTGCACCTTGTTGTCATGATGTGCTACTTGAGTTTGGTGTACATGTGTTAGTTATTGTATCATATTAAAACAGTAGTTGTTTTGTAAATAATTGTTAATAAATGATTAATAATGAGTGGCCATTTGTAGGGTTAAAGATAACTGACCATTAAGGAGTTAATTGTCATTGACTACTAAAGGTCAATTTAGTCAGAAATGCTACCTAATTGTGTAGCCATTGTATAAAATATCTGTATATTTGTTTATGATGTGTTTCAAACTACTGCCATGACTGATATTATCTTAATAATATATTATTTTATTGTTTCTCATTTGTATTTACCGTGGGTGATGATAATATGAGTGTCTCATTTGAATTTTCTAATCCTCTTAGTGAAGTACTTGTTTTCTACTTATTACAATTTGATTTTGATTGGTTACTTTTCATAATGAAGGTGTCACACTGAACTTGATTCTGAAATCTATGTTCATTGAACATGAACTTTATTCAATAATTTATGGTTTCACTGGATGATATATATTTCAATTAAAACAGACATCAATATTTCTTTTGACTTATTTTACTACATTGGAAATGGTGCAAGCATTGTAAATATTGTAAAGTTCAATAATGACATTACTGGATCTACGTTGATGAAGGGTATTTTTCTTTTATCATTTCACATATTTTATAATCAATTTTAACATTTACACAGAACAAAACATATTGGTATCAATAACAAAACACACAAAAAATGAATGAGTACTAAGTATAGAAATGGATTCAGATTTGTGCGCAACAGCACTCGAAAGGTCGACAATATGTGATGTGACATTTAAAAGTGGACTCTCTGTAAATATTATAGTCAATTTGCAGAATTCTTTGTGAAAGCACGAGCCAGAATATATGACATCGTTGCACAAGGGATTTTAATAGAATATTGCGGTCTCTATTTAAGAACTTAATTCATTCTGGTGTGTCATCTGCCGTGGTGTCACATTTGATCAATGTTAGATCACGTTGCATCAGTAAATGTTATTGTATTAAATGATAGAGAATACAGTAATGAAATATGAAAATTTAAAACTTGGAAAGAATCAGTCATTAGTGCATTAGTGCTAGTCCGATTTTATCAAGAGCCTGTGAGTGTTATAATGATCAATGTTCAATACAATTGTGTGGTACGACGCAGGAAGAAATTCTATTCGGGGGCTTTTTTTTCATATTGACAGACCTTGATTGGGATCAAGAACCCCAATTGACAAATTCTAAAAAAGGATAAAATTACAATCTATATTGTAACAGTGTAAAAAAAGATTGTGCATCAGGAATAAATGGACCAAAATCATACTTTTCATGAGCCATTCTTGATTGGCATCTAAAAATCCTAGACATAATTGGCAATTCTTAAATTTAGCTTTGCATTGGTATTGTGATGTAGCATCGCTGCAAACGAAATGTTCTGTCGTAAGTTGAAATGCAACGATTGTCCCACCCATTCAGTTTTAATGAAGTTGCCTGAGCATAAACCTGTATACTTTTGTGAAGTTCGCTCTCCGGTTATAGAGAAAATCATGGATGATATGCCAGATGTAAATTATTTAAGTAGCAAAGAGAAGTCTAACCGTTTTGTCAGAAGTATATGAATTGATGCAAAGAATCTCAAACTGTGCTGACACTTAAATGATCCGGATAAGAGAAAGAAAATTATCAACAACAAAAATCAATGATGTTTTAGGCAAAATGTCTTTCCTTATTTTAGGATTTTGAGCCTCTGAAACAACATTTGTGTCTTATAAGGATGTGTGTTTTGGTTTTACCAGGAAAGCTATTGTGCATTATATAGGAAACAATAAAGACTGCAAAATGTGCTTGGAAAAATATATGCCTTTATTCCTTGTAATTTCACTACAGGCAGACACAAATTTGGGGGTTCTTCATAGTTTAAATTAATTAAAAACTGTAAGAACTATGCTTTAATATGGGTAAAAAATCAAAAGACTAGATCATTCAGATATCGGCAAATCGGCTTTCAGAAAAGGGGTACATATCAAAGGGGCATATAGTCCAATGGTTTGGTCTCAAAATAAATCTCAAAAATGAACCGGGATATACACAGAGGCCAATTTCCTGATTTACCCATACTCTATTTACCCTTATTCTTGGAATTGAAATTAAACTCATGATTTGAAGGAATCATAGATTTGTATGAGATTTCCTCAATTTGGCATGCACACCATAATTCCACTCACTTGAAATACACGGTGTAAAAGGTCTCTGCCCAGATCTATGGCACCCTATATCTAACCTTAAGCCTGTGCGATCACGTGTCTACTATGTGACCTACTTAGGTGGTCGTGTGACCTTATTTGCATGATAGACCGAGGTTTTCTTATTTTAATGAGTAGCATCCATTATGATTACTCATAAAAGGTCTAAGTTTTTTTTTCGAGGACGGGTTTTTTGATTGTGAACTGTATATACCCCTATTGATTTTTTGTTTACAAAGTTATTGTACCCTCTGCAGAAAACAGCTTTTAAACAGTCTTTCAATGTGAAATTAATGAACTACCTTATTAATCTGTCTCCTCCAGAAAGGTTTCTCCAGAAAAAAAAATAGTCTGTAGAGTTGTCGGTGTTTTCATGATTAAGGTGTCAAATGAGGTTTGAGGGAACACAATTTTATTTTGCCTTATATACCCGTCCAAGAGGTAAGCCTCTTAACTGAGGTTTTAAATTGATCAAAGACTTAAAAGAGATTTAATCCATTTTACAGAGACCTTCACTCGGTAGGCTATCTTTTTTTTTTTTTTTTTTCCTATTGTTTTGATAAAGGTATGGATCATTAGATTATTAAGTGTGGTTGGTCCCAGAGGGAAAAGATAAAAGACTTTAAGCTTCGATTTTATAGACACCCCTTCGTTTACTGTAGGAGGCTTTTAAAAGAAAAGTTATTACATCATCAAAGAGTGTATTTTTTTCCATTCATAGACATAGAATAGTAACCCACAGTTTAGGTTGACGACAAAAGGAGAAGTAAAAAAAAAAAGGGATTAACTTATTAACTGATTTGTTATACTTAATCTGCTTACTATACTACGTGTGGGTTTGTAGTCACAAAGGTACGTATGTACAAAGGCAACCACATACAAAGGTAGGCAGGGAGGTGCAGCCCAGGTAGCCCCATACCTTTGGTAGTGAGTAATCTAATTAAAGCTGCAATAAATGTTGGAATAACCTTCTTTAATATTTATTTCAGACAATTTTATGGGTAGAGCTGAGTAGGTTAGCTTTCCAATGTAGACCTATTTTAACCCATAGAATACCAGGCTAATTTTTAATAACAGATGAAGCTACTGAGCTGGTCTAATTAGATGTGTGTTAACATGGATAAAATAAATGAAAAACACATTTTTTATGTCTTGTAGCAGCTTCAAAACACTTTGACTTTGATCTTACAAGATTGATATTTTTCCCTTGTTGTTAATCACCCCCTGTAGTTTTTGTATACAGACTTTGAACACCTTAAACTTCTAAAGAACCATAAGCCTTTTATATGTGTAAGTAGCATTAAGGTGATTATCACAGCTTTTACACCGGTTATCCCACTTTAATATGCTTAATCCAGGGGTGGAAGGGTCCAGGTGAAAATGGGACTACATCACTCTCTCAACTATATTGTCAACGAGTCCGTAAATGATGAATAAGGATGAATACAGACGAATCAGGAATCCAGTTTGATGTCCACTTTATTCATAGAAGTCCACGAGGTATAGATGGTGATGCAGTATAAAGGTGCCCAACAGTGTCCAAGCCTAGCCCTTGAGCCAAGGGCCTTGGTCTCACGTGAGTGTGTGAGGTATGAAGTATGAAGGTGGAAAGATGAGTGAGCTGCTCCCTCCACAGGTATTTGTAGTAGGAGCTGCTCACCCAGCTCATCCTAAAAATAGTATCAGGTGAGCTAAATATAGTAACTGGGGAACTCCAGTGCAGGTATGTAGGGGGGATCCCAAACATAGCACTGGGGTTCACAGAGTTCAGTGTGGTTCTAAATATAGCTGCTGGGAACTCCCGGTATGCTGTGAGCTGCTCATGATCAATGGGCATGTCCTCCAGCAGGAGGAGTTGTTTCTAAACATTGTCTGCTAGGAATTTCCAGCATGCAGTGGGCTGCTTGTGATTGACGGCGTATCCTCCAGTGGGAGGAGGCGGGGTCACTGAGTGCAGTTGACACCGCCAGCCTTTGGTCTATGGGTATGGCTTGGCTTGTGGGTAGACTCGGACACTGGGTTACATGGTAGAGTCAAAGGTGAAAAATAAATATGATAAGTACAATACCTATAACGGTCTACTGACAAATCCCCACATTCCTACTCGATTCCACGCGAGGTTTTAAGGAGGAAGTTTGTGAGAGGTCTACTGACAATATGTTTGATGTGTAATAATAGGTATTACATCTTATCATTTAATTCGAAAGTTTACAGTATTAAGGAGATATTTAATATTGGTTTTTGATTGAACATGAATAATTTATAAACAGTACAAAACGAAACTGTGCCAAAGAGGTGTTGTTTGTAATTTTGACAAGAAGAATATGAAAAATTCAGGTCGTGGTAGGATACAAGGGCTGGATTATTATCTAGCACTAAAGTTCACACAAAGATAAAGGAAATAAAAACTATCCTAAAACATGCAGTTATTGGCTTTAAGGCAGACCTTGAGGTAGATAAGTTAATACTGAAGTTTGTTTCAGTACCGGTAGGCACTTATTATTTAGGTCTTGAGCCAATATACAATACAATATAATAAATAAAAACAGAGGTAAGGTAATTGATGACTGGCAAGTCGATCAATCATTCCTTATAATACTGGTAAGGCTTAGGGAGTCTGAAGGCTTTTAGGTGATATGTTTAAGGAATTTTCTAAAAAAAAAAATTTTGGATTTTTGGTCTTTTATTTATCTGTAGAAGTTTCTGTTAATTTGTAGAAAGGTTTGTCTTAGTTAATGGAAAATTTAGCATGTTTAGCCTTCAGTCTACCTGGGGTTATCATTGGTTGAAAAGGACAAGGTTAATACAAAAATAAAAAGGGTGGCTCTGGCTGATATTTAGATTGGATCTCAGTTGATCCTGTAGAAATAGGCTGCCAGTGCTTCCTTGTGAAATTTCATAAAAATATAAACTAGCTAAAACCCATAAATATTTGACATGGTTGGGTTTGAAAAGGTACAGTGTGAAAAAGAAAAAGAACTTTATGGCATCTTAAGATCACAAAAACCTGCTGCCTGGCTTGTGTTCTTCATAATGTTCTTATAAAGGAAAAAATAAATGTAAAAATGCAGCGTGTTTTTATGGTTATGTATCATAGCCTTATACAAACAAGAAAAAAAACTGGCTTTAAAAATCAGTTGACTAGGCTGACTGAGTCAGTGTTCATAGTGTCCATGGGCGGTCGGTGAGTGAAGTGTGTCTCTACACTTTTAGTCCATAATTTTAAAGACAGTTCCAAAAATAAATAAAATAAATAAAGGATGGTTATTGAAATTATTTTCTCCTTCTATGGCGACTTTGGTTTGCAAGACCCTTTGGTGGTGGGTCTTGGTGGTTAAAGACGTTTGGGTTGAGGGAGCGACCTAGTGAGGGTCTTCTCCTGGATCTGGATTTTTTGGTGTTGGGGACAAGGTTTACGATTTTGCTGAAGTGCATTCTGCTAGGCTTGCCTGAGTCAGGCTGCAAATTCAGATCGGAACTGTATGCAGGGTCCATGTCTATTGGTTCTGTCGAGAGGGAGGTGCTAGAGTCACTATCCTCCTCAGATGAAGCTTGGTTAATTTTGGGTAGGGGTCTCCAGACCTGGGTCGAGCCAATTGTTTTGAAAGTTTCTGGTCTATTGTCTTTGTTGATACTGCATGGGCAGCTGTAGCTGTACATTAGGTGGGGACAATTTGTTCCCAGGGTGGCGAATCTGGTAGGTGGCCCTATTGGAGAGCAGACTCGTGTGCTCCAATGGGGCAGGCCGGTTGGGATGGGCGTGCCTGGCCTGCTGCTGGAAACTCCTGCTGGCCCGTCAATACGGTCTCCGCCTCCTCGATTAGGTCGTTGGCCTCTGTATTGAAAAACAGAACAAGAGAGGGGGGATTTTTAGTTTTAGGGTCGATCATAGTGCATGGATCACAAGGCGACCAACAAAAATACCAAATTGACAGGTAAGGCAGTGAAATAGGCAGTGCATATTGATGTGCAGTGTCACCGAGCCGGTGTAGACTTATGGCAAAAAGGTGAGCGGGAAACTGGGATATCCAGGGTCCGGGTTAGTTCTGCTGCGCGGCGCGGGTAGCGCCACTGCATGGGGATCTGTTCTTATTTAGTTCAAGCGACAAACATTGGCTGGCGCCACTGAGCTGGCGTTTGTTCGGCGTTCGTGAAATGGTATGGGGAAATGGTATGGTGAATGGTGTAGACTTGCCATGACCTTGTTGGGTCATGTGTAAGTGTCTGTATCCATGTTGGGTTAGGTGTTTTGGGGCCTAAAGGTGGGGCTAATTGGTTGAAATTTTGAATTTTGATGATGCACTTTTTCGAAAAAAATAGGTCCAAAAATTAACTTTATGCTCCCGTTTTGGATCCTGATATAAAAGGGAGCGGAGGCTATTTTGGGATCAGAAGGCGACTGAAAAACTAACGGGACATACTGATTGCTGCTGTTTTGAGCTTTGGCAACGCCGAAAAAGAAAGGGCCAAGATGATAATTCGTGCCAGATTGGTGGTCATGCCGTCAGGGCTCCTGTTCCTGGTGGTGGTGGTCGTTGGCCTGTTTGGGTAAGTGTTGTTACAATAGATACTTTGAATTTGTTCGGTGGGTAGTCGGATGTGGTGCCGGTGGTTTTGACGCGTGTGTATTTTTTATTGGATTTCAGGGTCATCCTTTTGTGGATCAACATTGGGGCTGTACCGGTGCACTGTCACCAGGTCCGTAGGCCGCACGATGGCCCTGAGGGAGGGGCCAGTGGGCCCTGTGTCGTGTTCTGAAGGCCCTGGCTGGTACGTGTAATTTTGAGTGAGTTGGTTGGAATTTGCTTGAAAATGAAAATCAGTCTGCTAAAAGAAGATTGGATTTTGATCTCACTTTAGATTTTATTAGGTAGAGTGGTGGCTCACAGGGGCTCATTAATTGTGTCTTCCAGAAACTGAGGCGTAGAAGTACCTGCCGGTAGACAGGATTGAGTGCGCCAGTAAGATGGAAAAAGGACCAGATCCAGAAGGTGGCCGGCCAGATGCGAGGATGTGATTGAAAATTGATTGTGATAAATGACTGTGATGATTATAACAAGTGCCATGAGCCTGATTTGCCTGTGATTTTATCCAATAATACTTGAAAGTCCACCACCAGTTAGAAGTTATGTTGTTTATTCTGGGCTTCTAAATTGGCGAGGGCGGGCTTTCAATTCCCATGCGGGTTGGTATTGTTAATTTGGGTCGAAAACAAGTCTAGTGATATTGCTAACACGTGCTTATGTTATTGTTTTGACGCAGATATTGAGTGCGGGTGTATTGACTGACGTTAAGTTGTCATGCCAACGTGGGAAAAATGAAAGAGATTTGACGTTGGGGAGGCCGACGGCAGTGGTGAGACGCTGCGCCGGCGTTCTGACGCAGCGTTTGGCGGGGAACCAGACGCGACGTCAGAAACAAGATGGCGACGTCTCATCGTGCGGTGGGCCTTCACAGTGAGTCGAAATAACTGTGTTATTGTGGGTCGAAACTGTGCTATGGTACTGGAGATGTTGTTAAAAAGGGTTTTAATTGTGGGTGGGGTCGGATTTAGAGCTATTAAGGATGGGGATGATCCCCACATGAAGGTGTTAGATTGGGCTATCCGGTGGATTGGGCGACCGGGAGAGTCCATTACCAGGTTATATGGGGGGTGGCCGGCGGTTAATTGATCCCCACATGAGGATCAAAGTAGGTTTCTGATGAAAACTTACCGCTGGTTGATGTTGAGGGTGGTGTGAGCATCATCTCCGGTTGCTTGTACATGTATTTGTCTTTCTTTGGCTGATGCCGGAGTGGGGTGTACTTGGTGAGCTCAGCCGGGGAGTCATGGCGATCAGCCGGCCAGGACTCACAAGGTAGTTGTATGGCAGGGTCAGTGTCACTGGATGCAAGTTGGAAATCGGGTTGTCCTTCTGAGGAGATGACCACTGTCATGTGGTGAGCTCCTTTTAAGACCCTGTACAGCGGTATTCTCCATAGAAGTGGTACCGGAGGATAGCGCTGCAGCGGGATCTGTCGGACTTGTCCCCCGATTATTGTCCTGATGTCAGACTTCCAATGGAGATCCAGGTGTCTGCCCAGGGGTGCCGTAAGGCGAGCTGGGGAGACCTTAGGGGCTGTGATGGTGGGGGCCCAGAGATTTTGTCCATAGATCATCTTGCCAACGGTGAAATCAAAGGTTTGACCATTAGCATGGATCTTGGCCACAATCAAAGGTGTCCTGTGGCTGTCCTGTTTGCAGTAGGGCCAGTGTCGCAGGCACCTCTTGGCGGTACTCCATGTGATGTACAGGAGGGTTGCTATTAAAATCCAGGTGAGCATGTCCTGGTAGCGGTCAGGCGACTGTACAAAGTCTAGATCGGTGTCTGGGGTCGTTTGTGGGGCCGGCCAGTTTTTGTTAGCCTGGCGTATCAGATCTTTAAAACGATTCCAACTCTCCGCATTAGCCATCTTGGGTGTTCGGGTTGCTGAGACTAGTGTGATAAAGCGCGCCAATTGATTGACACGAAGATGGTTCTTAAGGGTTAATGCGCAGCAAAGTAGTGCCAGGAGGGGTGATACCAAATGTATCCAGGGTGAGAACTGGAGGTGATATCCTAGATGCATCAGGGAGTTAGTGGATAGGAGGGCTGATTGGTCTTTAAGTCCCTGTGCGGCTCTTTTAAGGGTTAGGGTGTCTTGGAAGAGGGGTGCTATTTTTTGATTGTGTAGGTGTTTTAATTTTTCAAAATTGGGCAGGTGAAGGGTCTGGGTAGTGGTTGCCATGGTGATGCCGGAAACATTGGCTGGAGGTTGACCAAAATGTCGCCACAGTGGTAAATTGAAATAGGCCTTTGATATGGGTTCTAGGGTGAAATTTTGGGTGCAAGATAAATCAGAATTGGTTAAAATCATGCCGGCATTTTTAATGGAGCACAGGCATGGGACTGAGATGACTGAGTATGCTCTATTTTTAATTTTGACTTCGCCTGAATCTGTGCATTGGAGCATGGAAATGGGATGGTCGGTTATTAATAGGAAGGTGCTGTGAGATAGGGGTTGGATAAGATTTGGTATGGGTGCTGCCATGTGTGCTTTAAAACTGCAGGTATGGTGCACTGCCTCTGGTAGGTCTAAAAATAGGGATAGAGTGCATGTGGGGTGTGTGGCCGACAACAGAGGTAGGGGTAGGTTACAGCTGATAAGGTGGCCGAGGTCACACATATCCAGGTCAGCTTGTGTAAACTGTATGTAGTGTGAGTGGGTCCTGGACATGGCCAAGTAGCCGGGAAGTGGCTCCACCTGGGTGTGACCTACTGACTTAGTGTCGGAGGTGTCGAAAGGCACGGGGAAGGTTTCTATTCTAAATATAGAAAAGGTGCTTCCCCCTCTGGTTATGGGTACTGGTATGGTTATTAACAGGCTCGAGTTATGGCTCCAGTGCACGTGTACTCGGCGCTGATAATAATAACTTATGGGTAGGCCTTCTAAAATAATGCCGTGGTGTGCCTCGTGCAGGAGGCTGGATAAATTGTTTAAACCTAAACTAAGGTCGTCTTGTGTGATGATGGATTGGGGTAGGGTGCCCTCAAGTAGATTATTAATGGTTAAAAGCAGATTTTCCAAGTCGCTTTGGAGGTCAATTAAAGACTCTATTTGAGAATTTGCTGCTGTGAATAACATGGAATAGAAGGTGTCTTGTCTGGATTGGAGTTCTAATTTTAATAATATTGATGAGATGTTAGAATTTAAATGCTCTAATTTTCCGGAAATAAAAGATAGAGCATCATCAGTGTCGTTTTGGAATTTTGAGAAGATGTTGACAGAATTGTAATTAAATTCCGAAATATTTAACAAGAAATGTGTGGCTAATTCTACCACGTGCATTTTGGTGGCTAACTTTTTATCCAGGTCAGACATCTCAGAATTCAAAATATCAATTTCTGGTTGAGTCCCGAGGCCTATTGAAGCTCTTAAAATGTCACCAATGACTTGGCCGGGGGCATTTCTGGCTTTTCTGACGTTTGGAGGTGAAATCAATTTTGACAAGGTTTTTAGTGTTGTTTTTGACTTGGAGAATAGGCTCTGTATCATGTTATCTAGGGCATGGGCTGTGTGCTTAATGTATTGGGGTGCATCAGTGCTGATGAGAGGGCTGAGTAGTTTTGGCTGACTTAGGTTCTGGTCAAAGGTCAAGTTAAGGCTGAAGGTCAATGGATAGTCCATGTAATTGGCTAGTAATGTTTGGGGTAACTTGGTAAACAGTGCGCCATAGTTGGGTCTGAAGATGGTGTTCAGATTGTTGTCTGATGTTGAGGTGCAGCCGAGGAGCAGGTGTAGGAATATACAGACTGCTAGGATGGCTGCTGCTCTAGAAAATGAGAAAAAAATTGAAAATTTTGAGGATTTTGAAAATTTTGATGGTGGGGTTCACTTTAAAAATAACATTAGCTCAGTCACAAATGGGATGTTAGTATGGTCAAGTATTTACAAAGGTCGGGGAATCTGTGGGTGGTAGGGTTGTTGTCACATGAAAGGTTTTATGCAGATGGACTGGTGCCTGTTGTCACCGTCAGGGGCGGCACACGAGCTTGAGCATGGAATCTGTTTATCTCGAAAACAGCAAACTGGAATACCAGGCTGGCTGTGTTCCTTATGGCCAGTTCGCGTCCAATTCTGGAGTATTGGCGGGGTAAGTCCCTGAGGGGCTGTTCTGACGCTAGAAGTGTGCGAGCACATAAGAGTGCTATGTATGATGCAGATCTATGGTTAAACCTGCCCCATGGAGGCCGGCGGGGATTATCCCCAGCTACAGCGACCATGAAGGCTTTTATGGTTGCTGCTATGGAGTGATTGTTCATGTCCAGCTCCTGTCTTAGCACAGGGCTGCTGAGGTAATGTTTAATATCTTCCTGGGCGAGGAAGGTGATGAGGTGTTGCTGTTCCATGATTATGCTCCTAATTTCAAAAGGATCCATGAGATCACTCCTGATCCCATGTGGTCCAAGGAGGCTGTGTATGGTCCATGTAGCATTTGGGCCGTGCTTATTTGCCGGTGGGTCCAGGCTGTAAGTCATAAAAGGAAAAAGGGTCTAAGTGGGCTGTGAATGGGGGGAGAGGAAAAGGTGGGGAATTTGCTTGGCTGAAGAGGTTTAGTAAATTGGATTATCAGTGTTAAAAATTATAGGATAGTGGAGAAGTTCTTCCACATTTTACACACACTTGAGGCTCACACCGCCATTGGTTAATAGGGGTACCTGGGCACCATGATAATAAAAGTGCTATCATGTACAATGCTAGAACGACTGTTAAAAATCCTAAATGCTAAAATAGACCCATAAGATAATCCTACCTGGGCTGGTTGCATGATGGGTCTGCCATGGTCCCTTCCCAGACACTTGTTGCCGTGCTTAAGGTGTGGTGGTATTGGTTGTGGGTTGTGTTGTGATCAGATGTGGGTGGGCAAGCGCTTATAAACCTGAGATTGAGTTTGGCTATTTCTCAGTCTGAGATCTCCCATAGGTGGTATGTCTTACCCTGAAAGAGGCGTAGGCCAAATATTATTGGTGGATGCAAGTGGGGTTGTACGGTCCCATATGCAAATTAGGGTTATCCTGGCCTGGATTGGTTGGTGGTGAGATATTGTCTAAAGATAGCATATTGGGAAGCTTGGCGGGGGGGTGTTTTATCCCTGGCCAAGGTGATATGGTTGCTATGGCGTCCCTGTAGCTTTTAAAGACCTTGAGGGCAGTGTGTTATTGATTTGTATATGTGCCACCACAGCACTTAAGGGTTGGCAGAGACAGCGGTGTAAACATGGGGTGTGGGTGTCAGAGGTCCATCTTCCTACAATAGGTTTATCATTGGAAATAGTGGTCTTGAAGTGGTAACAAGCCGTCGCATGTGTGTATTGAAGTTTATACACAAACCGAGGATACAGCGCTGCCTTGGGCGGTCGGTATGTGGCGTGTGTAACCTAACCTAATTATTTGATAATCCATTTGCCAGTGTTTGGCGTTCCACTTAGAAGGGGTAGGTGTGTGTATATACAGTTAATCAAGGCGGTGTTGATTTTAGATGCATAGGAATTTTTATGGCTGTTAGTATAAATAGGTTGGGCGTTGGTCTGTGACTGTTGCTGTCAGTGTGTTTAAGTGGTTGGTGTATTAATGGTTGATTAATTTGGTTGGGGCGCGTGGCGCCTGTAGGTATTAAAGGAGGGTTGTTTATAGGATGCTTGGTGTTTGACACAACGTCTTATGATCTATAATGGACGCTTAGAAATTTTTCTTGATTTTCTGGAGGGCATGGGGCTGAAGGAGATTGTTCCCTTTTTGGCTGGCCTTCCTCTCTTTTCCTTTGTTTTGGGAGTGGTAAGACTCACATTGGAGGGGTCGTCCTGGTCGGGGTCGTGAAGTGAGCTTGTGGGCCCTGATTGCAGCCTTTTTATAATGGCTTTGGCGCTAGCTCTTGTGATTGGTCTCCTTAGCCTTGATACATGTACTGATTTCTTCAGTATTTTTCCATCTTGTAGCCTTTTTAGAATAGCTGTAACTGGTGAAGTCATCTTCATTATGATGTAGGGGCCTGAGTATGTGGGTTGCAACTTTTTTGATGTGCATTTGACCAGCAGGGTGGGTATATGTAAATATACCAATTGGCCTGTGTTATATGAGCTGAGTTCTGCTGAAGTGTCATGTCTGGCTTTCATCTTTTTGTGAGCAGAGATCATGTTTTCTGCAGCTCTCATCTGAATATCATCCCTAAACTGTAGTAGGCTGGTCATAATTTTCTCCCTGGTGCTTGAGTCTTTTTCAGCTTTAATCAAGGACAAAGCTGCTTCGGTTGGTAGGTGTGTCTGCTTGCCAAAGACTAACAAATTTGGTGAGTAGCCTAAGGCGCTGCTTATAGTATTATTAATACTGAAGACTACCGCTTGTAGGAAGGTTGACCAATGCTTTTGTGATTTTGATACAAAAGCTCTGAGGGATGATTCAATGGTTTGATGTTGGCGCTCACAGAGACCTTGAGACCTAGACCAATGTGCACTTCCTGTCACATGTTTAATGCCGAACTTTTCACAAAAATATTTGAATAGTTTTGAGACGTATTGTTGGGCATTATCTGTGTTTAGTACTGAGGGAGTGCCATGGATACAAATGACTTTTTGGAAGAAACCAAGTGCTACAACTGCAGCAGTATTTTCTTCACTTGTCCAGGCAGTCACATGCCTGGTGGCATGGTCGGTCACCACATGTATGTAGTGGGAGCCATCAGCGGCCTTGGAAAAAGGGCCTATTGTGTCCATGGTGACATGGGAGTATGCTGTGAGTACTGGGTCACGTAGTTTCATTGGAGTTTTCAGGTTTTTGGGTCTCTTTTTGGTGGTCAGGCATGTGTGGCAAGTACCGCAGAAGTCAAAAACTTCTTTAAACATTGATCTCCAGTAATACCTAGCCCTTATGGCTGTATAGGTTTTGACTGGACCTAGGTGTCCACCTAGGGGAGAGCAATGGGTTGCTTCCACTAAAGGTTCTGTCCACTTTTCTGGAATTACAATTTGCAGTGTGGGCTCTAGGGTTTTACCCAAGTTGGTATCAGTAATTCTAAAGAGGACTTCATCCAGTAAGATGAATTGGTCGTGGTTACGTAGTATTTGATTCATTAATCCTGAGTCGTGTGGCAGGCTACCTTTTTCAATGTAGTCTGCCATGGAGGATGCAAAAAGGTCTTCTTTTTGGCTTTTAATCAGTGTTTCTCTAGAAGGTGTCAGGGATTGGTGTTTACAGATTTCCTGAATTGCCCTTTCAGCTAGAGGTAGCACACGGCGGGAGAGCTTAGCTCTCTTGGCATTTGCAGCTTTGATGGAGACCCTAGGTGACCTAGATTTGGCGGGCCTGCCTTTGGGGCGAGGACTGCTGCACTTAGGCTTGAGTGGGCGGGTCTTTTTACTGGGCCCTGATTGGCTGGCTGCTGGAGGTGTGTCATCCTGGGACTGGGACTGTGCTCGAGTGAGTACACACAGGTCAGGATTCACACCTTGTTGCCTTTCTGGGGTGCCCTTTCTTGCTATGACGCCTTTTGGTGGTTTATTTGTGCTTCCCCAAATTTTGCCTCCTTTTAATATTGATCTAGGAGGTCCCAAACAGATGGGATTATTGGGGATTGGGTCGTCTGATCTGAAAACCTTTGTTATGGATATGTCTGAAAATTGTACCCTCTTTGGTGGGAGGATAATTTTTCCTTGTGATCTAATTGGTATTGGATCATCAGAGCCAGGGGGATATTTTCTTCTAGACAGGCAATCTGCCACTAAATTGGCTCTACCTTGTAGGTATTTTACTTCAAAATCATAGGACATAACAGTATCTATCCATCTTGCCAATCTCCCATTGGTGATATTCTCCTTTTTGTTGAAGAGGGAGACTAGGGCAGTGTGATCTGAATATACTTTGAAGTGAGTGCCGTCCACATAATGGTGGAACTTTTTGACAGCGAAGATTATCCCAAGTAGCTCTTTGTCAGTTATCCCATATCTGGTTTCCTGAGGTGTTAGACCTCTCCCAGAGAATTCAATGGGTCTATAAAAACCATGTTCATCTACCTGTGTAATAACTGCTCCTAAGCTGAAATTGCTGGAGTCTGTGAAGATGATAAAGGGTTTGTTATAGTCTGGGAATTTTAGGACTGCCTCAGTGCAGATTGATGCTTTGATTTTTTCAAAGGCTGTTTGGCATTGAGTGGTCCATTTGAAGGTACCTTTTGTGGCTTCATATAAGGGCTTCATTATATGGGCAAAACCTCTAATGAATCTCTTATAGAATTGTGCCATTCCATTGAAACACCTAAGGTCGTGGATGTTTTTAGGTGGTGGGAAGGTTTTGACCGGTGAGATTTTGTCTGGGGAAGGTGAGATGCCGTGTTGATCTAGGGTAAAACCTAAGAATTCCATTTTGGTGGTGCCAAATTCACATTTTTCTGACTTTAATTTGATGTTTCCTTTGATGAAAAGTTTTAGCACTTCATCTAGGTCTTGCAGGTGTCTTTCCCATGTGGGGCTGTATATGGCCACATCATCCACATAGGCTACTGCATTTCTGTATTTGCACTTCATGAGCAATTGTTCCATTACATTCATGAATGACAAACCAGAAGTTTTTAAACCCATGGGTAATACTTTGGCCATATATCTTGTGCCATTGGCGGAGAAGGTTGTTAAAGGCCTTGATTCTTTAGCTAGAGGAATTTGATGGTAGGCGCTGTATACATCCAATTTGGAAAAATATTTAGCACCTGTTCTGCCAACTTGTTGCATGAGGTCGTCTGCTCTGGGGAAGGAGTAGGAAAAAGATTTTAGGTTTTGGTTAACCCATCTATAATCCACGACTATTCTCCATCCTGAGGCCACAGACCTGTCTCCCTGGGGTTTGGGTACTAAGAAAGCTGGGGAGTTCCACTCACAGGGTTTGGTGCATTCTTCAATGACACCTTGCTGTAAATGTTTATCTAACAGCTCTCTTTGAAAAATCTCTTTTTTGGGTGACATTCTATAGGATGGTCTGTTGCAGGGTTTGAAATCAGGGATCAGTTCTAATTTGACCTCATTTTCAACATTTAATCCTATAGCACTCTCATTTAACACAAAAGCCTCTCTATTTGATTCAACAATGTTTTTGATTTGTTGTTTTTGGGCCTCAGAGAGCTTGTCACATATTGTATATTTTAGAGGGTCGTCCCCTTTGGGTAGCTGATCTAGGGGATCATCTCCACAATTGATGGGGAGCATGTCTTTGTCAGAGATTATGCTGTTGAGGGAGTGTTGGCTGTTCAGTTTTCCAATGGGAATGGCTTTGTCTAGATTGTTAAGTGCAAAAATGCCTAGGTTCATGTGCTTTTTGATATTGATGGAAAAATCATTTGGGTTGGCCACTGTTACCGGTATGATTTTTCTTGTTGACCTTGGTTCAACAAGGGCGTGTTTGATTAGTACCGGTAATGTTGTGTCAACATTTTCTGTGATGCCTGTTTTACCTATTAAGGAATCAGGTCCTATGACGATTGCATTGAATGTGGATTCAGAATTTGGTGGCATGGTTAGGCCTTTGGCTGCTCTTATGAAGTGTGGTGAAGGGGACTTGGCCCCAAAGGAAATTTTGGCCCTATATTTGGTCATAAAATTTACGCCAAGAATTATAGGGTGATTTAGCTTTGGAACAACATGTAGTCTTGTTTTAAACTCTGTGTTATTGATTAGGAAAGTTATAGTGATGGAATTGTTGACCTGAACTGAGGATTTATCAGCTAGTAGGATAACCATGCGAGATCTCCTACCATGTCTGAAATTGGGGGTTGATATGATTTTATCTGCCATTTTCTGGCTGATAAAGGAAAGGGAGGCTCCAGAGTCTACAAGGGCTCTGTAAGAACTGCCATTGATATCAACATTAACTGCGCCTTTAGTCAATTCAGTATTAATGTAAGAGGTCTTACCTTGCTGCCCATACTTACTGGTCTCGACTTTTAATTGGAGGGTGGAAATTCTCTTGTTCTGGTTCTCATAGAGGTCCTCACTGTCTGATGAGGAGTCTTCGTCACAATTCACAGGCTGGGGGTCGTGGTTCTGTTGTTCTGCCGAATTTAATTCTGCTCCATCATTTGTGTGTGAAATATGGCATGTGGGGGACGTTCCAATTTTGTTGTCCAAGGTGGGGGCGGGGCTGTAAGATGCTTGGTGGCCCTCCCCTGTGTCCTATTCAATGTTGTCATTGTAGTGTTCTCCTTGTCCAGAATCAGGAGGTTGGTTGTCATGATGGTTGTCTTCTGTCTTTTTGTTGTCATTTCTGCCTGGTGTTGGGTCCCTGGATTTCTTTTGTTGCTGGGTCCAATCATCAGGGATCGGGAAATCTGCTGGGACCAGTAGTTTCTGGAAGGACACCTGGCGGGTGTTGGTGGGGGTGGAGGCAACAGGGATGAAAACAAAGTTGTTTCTTGTGTCGCTGGATTTGGACCTGCTTCTGTTTCCTTCCTGAGATTTGCTTCTGCCTGGCGATTGATACCTGTTCTTGGAGTCTGATCTGCTGTTTGAGCCAGGTCTGGGGTTGTTATAACCTTGTTGATTTTGGTTGTATCCTGATTTAGGTTTATCGTCATACTGCTTAATATTGCCATTTCCAGGGGGCTTGTTGTTATAATTGTTGTTGTTGTACTGGTCCTTCCTGGATCTGTTATTGTTGTTGTTGTTATTGTTCCTTTGCCCATTGTAGTTATTATAGTTCATGGCGCACAAGTCTGAGGTTTGGTTTGAGGCATGGGCTGCTTTGGCTGCTTCCATGACCAATTCTTGTTTTAATGCTGCAGTCTCGGCTTCTCTAATGCTTTTGGGGCTGTCTGAGAGTACAACATTTTTTATTTCATCTTTGAGGCCATTTATGAGATAGTCCACTTGTACAGATTCATCCAGGTTGCTGTTGGATAGCAATAAGGTCATATCTGCTATGTATTCCTCCACAGTCTCCTTGGGTTGCTGCTTTCTGTTTCTATATCCTTTGATTATTGTGGCAGGGTCAGGCTGGTTGAATCTGCTGAGAAAGGCGGCATAGACTGCCTCAGTGTCATACATGATTGGTTTGTCAAAAATGTTTGTGAAAAACCATTGTGCTGCTCTGCCCTTTAAAAAGGTATACATACAGGATGCATGCATTGTTGGGCTGCGGGGGTATGCATTTCTTATATAGAATTTGAATTCTGCCAGGAATCTGGCTGCAGACCTGTAGGGCGAGGGTTTGTCAAAGGGTTCTGGCTTGTTAAAACAGCTTAATTGAGCAGATGTGAGTCGCTCAGGTTCAAAACTCCTATATCCAGTAGGAGCGGAGAAGTTGGATTGTCCTAGATTTGGTATCATTGGTGTGGACTGAGCTGCAGGCTGGTGGGCAGCTGCTTGGGCAGGTGGAGTGTTTGTAAACAAACCATACATTGGTATAGGGTTGTTGTAGGGCGTGTGTGCCTGGTGGGGTATGTATACATTGTTGTAAACACTGCCTGAAAGTGATGTGGCGGCTACCGGTGATGGACGAGTGGTAGAGGGCGCCATCTGGTGGGTTGTGGCTGAATTACCAAGACCTGCATGTGTCGCGCCTTGTTGGGTGGGCGTGGCACCTGTCGCTATCATTCGGGTTGTATTTTGGAAAAGGCTTGGTGGGCTGAGCCTGTATCCTACCGGTACAGATGTCGGCATTCTGGTAGAGGTGCCCATAACATGTGAAGGTTGGCCTGAAGGGGGTAGCCTAGTGTTGGTGGGTGAGAAAAGGCTGTTTTGGCCTTGGCTGGTAGGTGTTCTTGTCCTATCAATGGCCCTGAATATTTCAGATCTCATTCCATCAATATTTCTGTTGATTCTGTCAGACAGATTGGCTGACGCTATTTCAGACCTTCTCAGTACATCAGCGTTGTCCTGAGCTGCTTTTCTTTGTATTTGGCCAATGTCATTCTCCAGGTGCGACTTCCAAGTGTCCATGTCATTTAACCTGTCATTTATTCTTGACAGTTGGCAGGAGGAGTCGTCTCCAATCCTTTTTATTTCAGCGGACAATAAGTTCATTTGTCCTGTTAATAGGTTGGAGAGGGAGTCATTGACTGCCTGGGTGCACTCTCTGACTATGTTCCTCGTCATGTCATCCTGGTTGTACTCTGGAGGTGGAGCTGCAGTGGCCATGTTTGGGTAGGCAGGTGCTCTGTGCAGGTGGGGGAAGGTTACTTCTGTGTCTTCTTCAGAGGTGGATTCTGTTTGTAAATGGGCGGGGAAGTGACTGTTTCTGTGTAGTATGGGAGTAGTGGCCACAAGGTCGCCTCTTCTAGCTGCAGAGTCCAAGCTTCTTTGAAGTCTGTAAAATACAGGTGTATTTGGCCTTTGAGGGGAGGATGATTGCACTCTTCTCCTGGGTCTATGGGTGGGGTATGGCCTTTCAAAGGATCTGGCTCTTGGAGGCGTGCTCAGGGATGAATTTGGTGCTGGAGGTGTCGCCTTGTCTTCCTCGGAGGTAGAGTAGGGGTAGTAAGGCCTAGGGTTTCCTCCAGGTGGATTGCTATCAGGCTGTGGGTTTTGGTGCGGCCTTAGCAGATTGGTGGGATTGGAGTTGTCTTGCCACTGCTCTTCTAGAATACGGTTTATCCTGTCTAGAAAAACAGAGGGACTCTCACCACACTGGTAGCTTGGTGTAGCTCCGGTTGGTATCTGTTGTGCACGTCCTGTGTTGAGTCTGTTTTCTCTCCACCTGTGGATTGCTGAGTCTAGCCTGCTCCTCCAGTAATTGTCTGCTACTGATGGGTGGGCTTTGATGTCCGGTACAGTAAGGTTGTCCCAACTTAGGTCAGGTGTACACTGTGGGTCAGAATTACTGCTGGATGAGGGTGACCGTCCGGCAGCTTCCAGGGCTTCCTGCAGGCTATTGGATCTTTCCTCTAGATGGCTATCTAGGTGGAGGTAACCAGGTGATTGATTTTCAGGCGTGCTGTATGTGGTACTTTGAAGACCACCTAATCTTAGGGGTGGTGATTCTGAGGGTGAATAGCCAGGTAGGGTGAGGTTTAAACCTGGTGGTGGGGCTCCTGCTGGTGTACTGGTAGGTGCACCTGTGTTGGTGTCCACTATGGTAGATGAGAAATGTAAGGTGTTTGAACTCACAGGTGTCTGTTTATGTGTGCGTCTATGGGCTGGTAGCACTGGGTCCAGCTGGAGCGCGTCTGGCGAGGAGTCTATCGGGGCGGCGTACTGTGTACTGGTGGCTTCTTGCTGGTCTCTGTCTTGAGATGTAGGGATACGTTGTGGGGCTGGCTCCTTTGGTAGGGTCTCACTGTTGTCCATGGCTCATGAGAGGTGGTAACTGTGGGATGATACGTGAGGGTTTTCCACCATTGTCAACGAGTCCGTAAATGATGAATAAGGATGAATACAGACGAATCAGGAATCCAGTTTGATGTCCACTTTATTCATAGAAGTCCACGAGGTATAGATGGTGATGCAGTATAAAGGTGCCCAACAGTGTCCAAGCCTAGCCCTTGAGCCAAGGGCCTTGGTCTCACGTGAGTGTGTGAGGTATGAAGTATGAAGGTGGAAAGATGAGTGAGCTGCTCCCTCCACAGGTATTTGTAGTAGGAGCTGCTCACCCAGCTCATCCTAAAAATAGTATCAGGTGAGCTAAATATAGTAACTGGGGAACTCCAGTGCAGGTATGTAGGGGGGATCCCAAACATAGCACTGGGGTTCACAGAGTTCAGTGTGGTTCTAAATATAGCTGCTGGGAACTCCCGGTATGCTGTGAGCTGCTCATGATCAATGGGCATGTCCTCCAGCAGGAGGAGTTGTTTCTAAACATTGTCTGCTAGGAATTTCCAGCATGCAGTGGGCTGCTTGTGATTGACGGCGTATCCTCCAGTGGGAGGAGGCGGGGTCACTGAGTGCAGTTGACACCGCCAGCCTTTGGTCTATGGGTATGGCTTGGCTTGTGGGTAGACTCGGACACTGGGTTACATGGTAGAGTCAAAGGTGAAAAATAAATATGATAAGTACAATACCTATAACGGTCTACTGACAATATAAAGAGCCCTGATTTTTTTGGAAGGACAGGTCATGTTTTGACAGCATCAGTGACAGTGGGGACAGCAGAAGCAGGAGCATAAGCAAGTGCAGCGACAGCACCAGCAGAGCATACATGTGCATTGGGAGACGCAAGTGCAACGACAAAACCAGAGGTAGTAGGGCTAACAGAAGCAGGAGCATGAGCAAGTACAGCGACAGCATCAGTAAAGTATGTGTAGCAGGACCATGTGCATATGTAGCAGCAAGTGCAACAACAGCACCAGCAGCAGAGTATATGCAGCACCAGCAGAGTATGTGTAGTAGGAGTATGTGCATGTGCAGCAAGAGTATGTACATGTGTAGCAGTAGCAGCAGCAGCATACACACAGCAGCAGCAGCATACACACAGCAGCAGAAGCAGCAGCAGCATACACACAGCTGCAGCATACATGCAGCAGCAGCAGCATACATGCAGCAGCAGCATACACGCAGCAGCAGCATACACACAGCAGCAGCAGCAGCAGTAGCAACACCAGCAGTAGCAACAGCAACAGTAGCAAAAAAATGTGCGAATCACAGAGCAGAAGTAAATTGTGAGCAAACGGTATAAGGTAGGTGGGTTGTGTTCTCTGTTTGTATCTTTTAAAAGACCAAGTATTTTTATAGTTATTTAGCTTTTTTGGTGATTTTTATCCACTATAGAAATATGCCAAAATTGAGTAGGGCGTCTATGGTACTATAACATAGGGAGCTGACTGGTATACAACCTATAAAAATACAGCTTTTCAGAAGTGGGGAACCTCCAGGGGACAAAAATTACAGCAAACTTCCCTCTTTAAAGACAAAGGTTACCCGGTACACAGAAGTTACCTCGTGACATAAATTGAAACGCATCAATTGTTCTATTTTAATGATAGTTTTGATACTTCTTTTTGCAAAAAATACCACCACACAATATATAATCATCTTTTGATTTTTTTTTACAACTTCTATTTATAGCACAGAGATTGTCTATATACTGACATGTAGGGTAGACCCCCATTTATGTAACTGATCACCATAAGTCTATTTGTTAAGCCTTTTTTTAGCCCAGCACTTGTTACTAAAGACCCAGGGGTTGTAATAATAGGTGTCCATGGGGTTCATACAGATGTATGAAAGTTTAAAACGTTTTTCAGTGCGTCTGATAGATTGCTGAGGTTATTGTCTCATGAAAATTAAATTTGGAGGGAGCTTACCATTCAATAGGAGTTTAGTGAATCCAGTAGGACCTCAATCTGTGAGTACTGGTATTAAAAAATTCTCCTACACAATTGTAGATAATATTACTGGAACACACACTAGTACCCAGTATCCCAGTATCCCTACTCGTTCCTTTTGAATGAGAACATTTGAACTTTTCATACATTTGTCTCACTTAGAGTTTCATTGATGTATTCCGATTTATGTCACCAGTTGACTTTTGTGTATCAGGTAGCATTTGTCTTTAAAGA
The DNA here is from genome assembly GCA_949317995.1 of Acholoe squamosa. Taxonomy (NCBI): domain Eukaryota; kingdom Metazoa; phylum Annelida; class Polychaeta; order Phyllodocida; family Polynoidae; genus Acholoe; species Acholoe squamosa. Next base: position 66,035,567 of record OX439046.1, on the reverse strand, counting down.
GGAAAAAAATTAACCAAGGAGTTAAACTGAAACTGTAAAGGGAAGGTTATTACCATGCTGTAATTTTTCCCCCCTGGAGGACCCCACTTTTGGAGAGGTATATCTTTCATAGACCATTTACCAGTTAGCTCCCTATGTTATAGCTCCATAGACATCCTACTCACACACAACCCACCTACCTCAATTTTAGACCATTCGCTCAAAACTTGACTGAGTATCATTTCAATATTGGTAAATTGAAACTGAGATTACTCAATGCTAAAAGTTATAAAAAAAATATGGATGTAATTCTATATATTTTTACCAGTCAATAGGTGGTACATCTTTCAGTGTACCCTGTGTGCAAATAACAAACAAAGGTAGCATGTCTGACCTTTAAGACCAAATTAGTCCAATATCCTCAGGTTTGTCATGTCCCCCAGTTTAAAAGTTCATGTTGACAAAATACACCCATAGGTTACTACTACAATAGGAGAGGAGTGTATGTGCACTGGTAGAATCAAAACAATTTACACTTCACTGTACCCATACCCATCAAACTGGGAAAAGTATCTACTTTATTTATAAAAAAAAACTATTTTTTTTTCCTACAAGATCACCAATCCACCTCCCAAAGTTCCACAAAACAGGTGGAAGTACTTGCATCAAACGGATAACTTTTATTTAAAAGGGTGGTTCTGTGGAGAACCTATTCTGACAGCGTTTTACCTCAGTGACAGACCTTAACCGTTGGACTGGCAACAGTAAAAGAAAGGATGAAGCACATCAATGGATTTTATTTTATTGTGGGAACTTCATCTGTTATGGCTTTATTCCTTGTTTGCATCGAATTAAAGCCATTTTTGGCCAAAAATTAATTCCTAAGACTGAACCCACTGAACACCTAGCCTGCTGAAATCTTTTCTAAGTCCAACTCAGACAATTTCCAGCACCTTACCAGAAAAGGTCAAGGGAGAATGGCTAGGAGAGGTAGGAGCTAGACATTTTCGACCTAAAAATTTTCTAAAAAATTGGGGTAAATGGGGGCCAGACAGGAACCAAATATGCAGCTTCTCTGCAAGAGTAGCCTCTGTCAAGGAACACTCAGTGCATGGTTCGGTGTGGTCGGGCCCAGAGCTCTGGCCAGGTCTGACAGTGGGGGAGGTGTTGGAGGAGTGATTTGGCAAAGTCTGCCCCTGAAAATTTTTGGGTACCTGCACAGAGGCCGACCACGTGCCCAGATTACCATGAGGCGGGAACTCATTTTTCGGGTCTGGCCCTCGTTTCTGGCCCTGGTTTGAGCCAAATGGGGCTTTTTCACCATGGCCAGCCAGCCACTTCTACACCTGACCCAGGGGCTCATCTGGCAATTTGGTCAAATGACGTCTCAGTCCCTTTGCATGAGAGCTTATCTGGCAATTTGGCCAAATGATGTCTCAGTCCCTTTGCATGAGTGCTGATTTGGCACCATGCCAGAAATACACTCCTATGCTCAGTCCTAGTGTGTATTTGGCATGTGCCAGCCAGCCACTTCTGCACACGACCCATGGGCTCATCTGGAATGCCAGAAAGTCCCTCCCATTCTCAGTCATAGTGTGTATTTGGCATGTGCCAGCCAGGCACTTCTACACACAACCCAGGGCTCATCTGGAACTTTGGCCATATGATGTCTCAGTCACTTTCCATGAGAGCTCATCTGGAAATTTGGCCAAATGATGTCTCAGTCCCTTTCCATGAGAGCTCATCTGGCAAGCCAGCCAGACAGCCACTTGTACACATGACCAAGGGGCTCATCTGGCACTTTGGCCAATTGAATTCTCAGTCCCTTCGATGAGAGCTCATCTGGCATGCCAGGCAGCCAGCCATTTCTACACACGACCTATGGGCTCATCTGGCACTTTGGCAAAATGATGTCTCAGTCCCTTTCCATGAGAACTCATCTGGCACTTTGGCCAAATGATGTCTCAGTCCCTTTCCGTGGGAGCTCATCTGGCATGCCAGCCAGCCAGCCGCTTGTACACATGACCCAGGGACTCATCTGGCACTTTGGCCAAATGATGTCTCAGTCCCTTTCCGTGGGAGCTCATCTGGCATGCCAGCCAGCAAGCCACTTCTACACACGACCCGCTGCCTCGGTCCCAGCATCCCAAGGGATGACCAAAGAAGACGCTGTGCCGTCAGAGTCATCCAGGTGCTTACCGAAGCAGAGGAAGAACTTCAAATCCGCCTCTTTGTACCTATTGATGTACTTCAAGTTTTCAGAACTCCTTAAGCTTCTCGGCTTCCCTCTGTTTCTCCTTGCAGGATTTGTAGGCCTCCTCAACCCGCTTTATCTCCTGCTCCTTTATCTTGTCTTCCTCCCTCTTCTGGATCTCATAGACCAGATTGAAGGTGGCTTCAGTCATGTCTCGCCAGTAGTCGATTGACCTCTGGCGATGCACGGACTGCCATTCGCTCATCAGCTCATTTTGGATCCGGCAGGTACGTTCGTCTCGATGGTCAACGAATGTCTCCGGATCCTGAAGACCTGCCAGGGTACTGGCCACCAATCCCATGACAGGGACCTGAGGGCCCACAGATGAGGCAGCAGCTGGTACTGGTGCTGGAGATGGCACAATAACAGGCAGGGCACCTGCACTAGGGACTGCAGAGCCCTTGATCGTAGTCCCTCTTCCTCGGCCATTACCGGGGAGTGATCGGGTGGACTCACACACACCACGGCCTCTGCCCCGAGCTTTCTGTCGGCCCAAGGAGGTCAGGACCTGTGATTCGGGTCCTGCTGGTCCCATGGCAGGGAACTTCGCCTCATAAGCCTGGCGCCGCTTCTCGGATGCCTCCCCTTCGGCCCACCAAGCACTGTGGCCAAAGGGGAGGCATCCGAGAAGCGGCTACCCAGGGGACATAAATTCGACGCCCCAGCCGTGATACATGTGTTATTCACCTACGGCGAACTACAGACAGTAGCTCATTGTGTACTGAGTTAGGTTATGGCGCCTTGGGTCAGCATTTTATGGATCGCCTTGGGTCAGCATTTTATGGATCGTTTCTTCCCAAAATGGCCACTTGTTTGGTGTCCATGACAATAATACATGATACCCCTTCTCATGGAGGTGGGAATCACTATTTGCAATAGCTTATTGCCTGTGGAAGTAGTCTTCCACCTGCACAATATGCCATCTAGGATCTCTAGCTCGGTCCACTGAGCTATCAATCAATTGTTTCCCTGTCTTCCAGAGATAACATTGGCCTTACCGGCTTAATACCTTTCTGTAAGTATTCCAAGTTGCGTGCAGTGGTGGGATCCGACTGTTGAAACTTCTTGATGGTCTCCGGGAACCAATCGAGATAGCTGCATACAGCCTCCTCCCAGGGGATACCGGGGGGTGATATAGTTATATACCAACCCGGCGACCACAGCGTTGTGGTCCCCGCAGTCATCACAAGTGGCATTTTGGCTTTTTCGGACTGGTCGTCTCGATAAGGCATCCGCATTTATATGTTTTTCACCCGGGCGGTGCTCAATCTGTTTGTGCTCTAATCCGAACTCTGATAGGTGAGCTAACCATCTTCCAATCATCCCCTCGGCGTCCTTAAAATTAAGAAGCCACCTCAGAGACCAATGGTCAGTACGCAAAGTAAAGTCAGTTCCCCAGAGGAAATGCTTATACTTCTTCGTATGCACCACTACCGCGAGGAGTTCTCTTTTAGTGGTACAACAATTACGCTGTGTTTTGCTTAGCGTGTTCCTAGCGAATGCTAATGGGACTTCGACTCCATGCTGGACCTGAGAGAGTGCCGCCCCTATAGCATTATTGCTTGCATCGGTGTCTTGTATGAAATGTCCCTCGGGAGTAGGATATTTCAATACCGGTGTGTTTCTACACAAATCTTTTATTTTGTTAAAAGATTCTTCCTGCTTGCTGGTCCATGGGAAGGGTTCCCATGCCCTACCCAGTGTCCAATGAGCTAAGCATAGCATAGGAAAACTTACACAAGAGTAATTTGGTATGAAATCACGGTAATAGGAACAAAATCCTAGAAATGATCTAACCTCCTTAGTACTCGTGGGTCTTTCCCAGTTGTCTACCGCCTCCAGCTTCTCCGGATCTGCACTTACCCCGTTGGGAGTAATTATCCTCCCCAAGTATGTAATTGTTTTCTTAAACAGGTTACATTTCTTAGGCTTGAGTTTTAGACCATTGGCTAGAATCCTATCCAAGACTAGCTGTAGATTCGCGTAGCACTCCTTGAATGACTTGCCAAACACCACAACATCATCCAAGTAAACCAAGCACTTCTTCCACAGCAGGTCGCTGAGTAGAGATTCCATTATGGCCTCAAACGTAGCTGGTGCATTACACAATCCGAACGGCAAGACATTATACTCGAACAGTCCCAAATGGCTAGAGAACGCAGTTTTCTCTATGTCTTTGGGATGCATCGGTATTTGCCAATACCCGGATTGTAAATCCAGGGTGCAGAACCATTGGTTCCCACCCAAGCTATCTAGTGTCTCGTCAATCCTTGGTAGAGGATACGAGTTCTTCATTGTCATACCGTTTAGTTTCCGGTAGTTGACACAGAAACGGATTGTACCGTCCTTCTTTGTGGTCATACAAACAGGGCTGGACCAAGGGCTCGAGCTCGGCACGATTACCCCTAGTTCCAACTGTTTTTGAATTTCCTGCTTGCAGATAAACTTCTTTTTAAGAGGAAGTCTACGATATGGTATCTTGAAAGGTTTTCCTTCGCCCACATCAATAGAGTGCAACACCTTATCGGTTCTACCTACGGGTCCTCCCTCCCTACCGAAAGCATTCTCATACCTTCGGAGGAGATCCCCTAGGTGCCGTTTATCCTCCGTATTCTGTAAATCTGATTTATCAATCAGTTTCTAAAATTCTTCATCCAAGGGATGCTTACTAAAGGGGTTCAATGGTTTATTAAACTTGGCCTCGGCAACGTGTTCCACTGATGCCGTCACCTCGTTTCAAATAAATCACTGAACCGGTTCGGTTAGTCATGGGTAGTACAGTCCATGCTGCATTCGCCACTAACGTATCCACTGAGTCCAACCCGATACTTGATAAGTGTACTGTATCGGGTTCAAAGACTCCTATCTCACCCTTCTGGGACATTGATCCGCCGCAAAGGATGTCACAAGTAGTACCCGGAGGGATTTTCACCGTATGAATAACCAAAGCTACTGAAGACACCTGTCTCAACACGCATTGTACATGCAAGCCATAGGGGTTATGGATACTCATCATACCATCCCTCATATCCAACATGGCCCCATAAAGGCTTGCAAAATCCAAACCGAGGATTCCATCGTCACTAATCTCTGCTATAGTAGGCGAAAGAACGAATGCTTTGCCTCCTATACGGATAGGCATAAAAGTCCTCCCAAAAGTTCTCATACTGCTTCCTTCGGCCATGCAAGCATTTACCCCTGTTTTGAGGTTCTCATGACTGCTGGCCACCGAGTCGAAGAATCGTTTGGACACACAGGAATGGCTAGTTCCAGTATCCACTAAGAATTCTCCGACCCGACCTTCCACAGTTACAGGTATAAACCACCGTCTCCTTCCCAATGGGGATGGGTTACTGGTTAACTGATGAAAGTCTCCCGAATCACCAAGATTCAATCCGAGTCCTCTTAAAAACTCCAGACACGGATGACTTGGGGGAAGGCGTGTCCCACACACTCGAATCAACTCATTGATCCATCCTTCCTCTCCCCCAGTGCGGCCACTCGCCTCATTGTCACCTCCACCACACAAATTGGCACTAGGGTCCCTGGCCCCGGTGGGAACGCTGGGGTGCGCACCCACAATCACCCGGCCTCCAGGTAAATTTGATCCGAAATCTTCCACCGGATTAACCCCGGTAGCCTTTTGGCATTCATTTCTCGTTGGGTCAGACCCAATGCTGTGGATACAACCCCCTCTAATTTCCCACTATGTCAGACATCTCAGCATCTTGCTGATTTGCTTCGGGTTCGGCTTCATAGTAAGCCGCCATTACTGGCTTTGCAGCAGTACATTCTGATGAATAGTGCCCCATCCTCTGGCACCTAAAACATTTAACAGTTCGGCGATCCACTCTGGGTCTCGACCGACTGGCTTGTAGTGCATCAGTAATTTTCTTGCACATTTCTTCCATTAACTTTGTCACATCCGGAGACTGACCGCTCACTTTGGGAGTGCTTTTGGCAGGCTTATGCGCTTTGCCATTAGATCTGGGGGTGCCTGAAGTCTCGGGTGTAGATCTAGCATCCTTAGACTTATTGAAAACCTTCCTCGGAATGTATTTCCTACCGGAAGTGTTTTTCCTAAGTTGCATCGCGCAGAAGGTACCATCCTCCTACTCGATGTCGATCAACTCAAAGTCGTCCGAGGTACTAATTTCCTCAGGATGGTGCATAGCAGCTGCTACCGGGGTTGGTCCTGCTATGTTCGGAACGTCCCCGGCTAACATGGTTCGTTTCTTCACGGCCATATCTATTCCATTAAATATGCCGTGCAGAGTAGACCCTTCTTTCCAAGCGTATCTTGCAGCAATCTCGGTCCCTTAGCCCCTTGACCAATTGAGTGATTAAATCGTCCATATACCAGTCCTGGTTTTCTACACCGGGTCTGGCCTTACTCAACAGGGCATGCAGTTCCATCCCGTATGCTCTAAAAGCTTCTGTAGGCTTCTGGGTACGTTTTCTAAAATGTACCATCGGGTCCTCCTTGACCATATTACATAATAGTCCACTAGCAGATTCAACCAGCTGCTCAAAACTTCCAGCGAGGCCATACCAGGTCCACCATTGCTCAACAGCCATGCGGCCCGGGCCACCTTTAAGGCATTTCACCAGATGTGGCTTAGCCTCATATGGGGTCCACCCATTACAGTTCATTACATCGATGAAATCTTCAAACCATTCCTTCCATGACCGAGTACCGTTGTATTCCTTCGGAATGACGGCTACCCTTCGAGCTGAATTGTGAGCATACATCAGTCTACTACACTGCTGTTTGCTCCATTCAATCACCTTGGTTTCATTCAAGGTTTGATTGCCTCCTAATCCACCGAAACTACCGTTATTAGGTGGTGGTGGTGGTGGTGGTTGGCTGTAATTCCACTGTGACAAATTGTGTCCAGTATAACCTCCACCACCAGCACTGGGGTTAGTACCCGAAGTACCACTACCCCCTTGGCTGCTCGCATTGGCAGACCCAGTCTGACTCCCAGCATTCGACATGTTACCTGCCTGACCCTGCTGGCTACCTCCCTGTGCCTGTGTCTGATCCACATTTATGTGGAATCCGCTTGTTGCGTCACTTGTGTCGGAACAATCCCTTTGAACGAAGTCCGGGTCCCGGTTATGGACTATTGGAACCTCACTAATGCGAACTCTACTAGTCCGACCATTCTGATCTTAAGTCCTAATATAGACTCCCCCTTGGTCAACATTCCGAGATGAATTATTGTTCACGAACAGATTATATGCACCTGTCGGCTGCTTCGGTGTTCAACAGGGGACGAAGTTACCCTGTTTAACAAAGGTAAGGTCTGGACTAGGATCCAAGCTCGTAGGAGGTGGATTCGTCTGTTCCTTATCTTGCAAGTAGCTTTCCAAAGCGGACTTGTTTAGGGTCAGGGTCGCCACGTCAGTGGTCAGATTCCTCTGTTCCTCTCTTAACTGAGCATTCTCGGACAAGATTTCAGACCGAATCCACTAATTGGGCGGCTTGCGCCTCTTTCTTCAAAGTATCCTTTAATGAGCGATACTTCTCACTCTTTTCCTTCTGAGACCTTTGGTACTCAGTAGTTTCCTTATAGATCTCATCCTGTTCCGAGACCAGTCTGGATTCCGTTTCAGCTTTACGAAGTTGAAGTCTTTTTAGCTTCTCTTCCATTGCGTTCAACTCGTATTGCAGTCTGTTTACATCCCGAGCTTTAGCGACTTTCTCTGTTCTAGCCTTGTCAATCGCTCTCCGCCTATTGGCTTCCTCTTTTTCCAGGTCAGCCAACTTGCTTTCTCTCTCTCTCTCATCCTTTGTCTTCAACTCGACCCGTTGGGCTAGAGACGACAACGGATTCTTTCAAAATCGCCTCCTGTTCTATAGAACAAAGCTTGTTGATTCGTTCTCGGGTCTCTTCTTCTATTTTCTTCTGTGCAGCTATGAATTGTTCATGCTGCCTCTTAGCTTGCTGCTCTACCTGATCCCTGGCTTTCAAATAAGCCGAGGTCGACTTATAGCCGGGGCCTATCCGACGTCTGTGTCTGGACCCCCCCGGATTAACCTTTATGTGCCCAGAATTATTTGATGATTTTCCATTTATTTCACATGTAAATCACCCCAGCAATAAAGACTATGCATATATATATATATATATATATAATTCTGAACAAGTCTTTGATATGGAATTCACATAATGCACCTGATTTATTACTTCAACTTCCAGTTAGGAGAGAAATTTCTGACTGAGTGTGGTTTCCATAGCAACCAAAATGTTCCTTTTATTGTTATTCACTAGCATATAGTATCTTTAGTGTTGTGCTGCTCTAATCTCATTAAGTGTGAGATTTGCATAACTATACTCAACTAGTTCTGTGTGTACTACCAGGGTGCAAATTGTCTTGGTCACAGTTCATGAAATCATTTTTATGGATATAAACAATTCCGATGGATATAAACAATTCCGATGAATTATTGTTCACGAACAGATTATATGCACCTGTCGGCTGCTTCGGTGTTCAACAGGGGACGAAGTTACCCTGTTTAACAAAGGTAAGGTCTGGACTAGGATCCAAGCTCGTAGGAGGTGGATTCGTCTGTTCCTTATCTTGCAAGTAGCTTTCCAAAGCGGACTTGTTTAGGGTCAGGGTCGCCACGTCAGTGGTCAGATTCCTCTGTTCCTCTCTTAACTGAGCATTCTCGGACAAGATTTCAGACCGAATCCACTAATTGGGCGGCTTGCGCCTCTTTCTTCAAAGTATCCTTTAATGAGCGATACTTCTCACTCTTTTCCTTCTGAGACCTTTGGTACTCAGTAGTTTCCTTATAGATCTCATCCTGTTCCGAGACCAGTCTGGATTCCGTTTCAGCTTTACGAAGTTGAAGTCTTTTTAGCTTCTCTTCCATTGCGTTCAACTCGTATTGCAGTCTGTTTACATCCCGAGCTTTAGCGACTTTCTCTGTTCTAGCCTTGTCAATCGCTCTCCGCCTATTGGCTTCCTCTTTTTCCAGGTCAGCCAACTTGCTTTCTCTCTCTCTCTCATCCTTTGTCTTCAACTCGACCCGTTGGGCTAGAGACGACAACGGATTCTTTCAAAATCGCCTCCTGTTCTATAGAACAAAGCTTGTTGATTCGTTCTCGGGTCTCTTCTTCTATTTTCTTCTGTGCAGCTATGAATTGTTCATGCTGCCTCTTAGCTTGCTGCTCTACCTGATCCCTGGCTTTCAAATAAGCCGAGGTCGACTTATAGCCGGGGCCTATCCGACGTCTGTGTCTGGACCCCCCCGGATTAACCTTTATGTGCCCAGAATTATTTGATGATTTTCCATTTATTTCACATGTAAATCACCCCAGCAATAAAGACTATGCATATATATATATATATATAATTCTGAACAAGTCTTTGATATGGAATTCACATAATGCACCTGATTTATTACTTCAACTTCCAGTTAGGAGAGAAATTTCTGACTGAGTGTGGTTTCCATAGCAACCAAAATGTTCCTTTTATTGTTATTCACTAGCATATAGTATCTTTAGTGTTGTGCTGCTCTAATCTCATTAAGTGTGAGATTTGCATAACTATACTCAACTAGTTCTGTGTGTACTACCAGGGTGCAAATTGTCTTGGTCACAGTTCATGAAATCATTTTTATGGATATAAACAATTCCTATGAATAGGTTAGTTGCAAGGTGGGCTAGTCTATCAAAGGTGTGGCAATAGGGGGCAAATGATCCAGCATCACCTTGCCATTATGCTAGATCCTATCCTATGCCATTCCCTTCCAAAAAAGTCACATGTATGACAACTTATTTTCAGGTTTTGACTCACTGTGTCTGAGGTAATAGAGATACAGGCAAATGGATGGTCTCGATGGAATAAGGGGGCCATGGCCGTTCTAAAGAGGGTATAACTTTGCAGATTGGACCAGTTGATGTTCCTGGATGATAATTTGCTTAAATATGCATGTATTTAAGCCCAAATCCATGCATTTAAGCACGCTTGGGCACCTAAGGGTTAAACACGGAAGCCGACAAGGCTTTGTCTAGGGATAGTCCCAAGGTATACATTTCCGCGTCTCTCAGCAATGTATCTCGGGTAGTATCCCTCTGAGCGGAGGTGGATCCCATTGGGTTCTTACCATCCCCTTCATCATCGCTCTCGTGATCCGCGGGCTTCCCTAGCCCACTTAAAAGGGTCTATATCTCCTCTTTCCTATCCCCTCAGGATGTGTGTGGTGCACATATGCGCGGGCACTGACACATTCCTCTGTTAAATTATCAACCTGTGAAGCACGGGATAGCCACTTAGTGCCGCTAAAGTGCTGTAAAACACAAATCAATCAATCAATCTCGTTATCCGATTATGTCATTAAAGGAGTCTCCCGCTTTGATCGGGTAGACCCATGTATCCCCTGTCCAGTAGGCCTCTCCGTCCTTTGGATCAGACTTTGAGCCTTAGCTTCTAACTCGCGCCTACTAGTGATTACTTGAGACCAATCGCTGAAGTCCAACCGGGCGGGTTTTACTACCCCGCTTAATACCCCAGTATCCAAAGCCATACGACTAGGGGTACTCGGGTATAACTTAACGATCCCATCTCCAATAGTGGAGGGACCGTCCAATAGACTGGGTGTAGAGAAAACTCTCTGTACACCATCCGGGTCGTACACATACTGTTGACCTGGTTTCCAGTCTAACAGCAGATGCTGGGAGGTAATACCATCCTCTTCAAATTCCTCGAGCCCAGGGCTGGAGGAACTCGCATCGTTTTTTCTGCGGCTTTCGGCCGTTTGGCCGCGCTCCACCCCGAAACAACTGGTCAGGGCACCAGTGTAATGGTTCGTATCGACTTTATATGTTGGATGGCTCTTTGGCTCGCTTAACTCTAGAGATACCAACACAACACGAGTATTTCGGGTTGGGCAAAGCCCTCAAACTTCGTACCTGCTCGGGTAGGCTTTTATTCAAGAGAAGCACACGTCTGGACTGGACTAGGTCCAGTCCTCTTCTGCGGATTGTCTAGGTCCTTAGTAGGAGCTGGATGCGAGGCGTGGTGCTACCCCCTCTTGTACCAAACGGGTATCGCAAAGTGACACCTGGTTGGCACAGAAGGAACGAGCACCACAGGAACACATCTCTCGGATGAAGCGCACTTATATATACACGACGATGCTGGCCCCTACACCACTAAAGTCATTGTGAAATGTTTAATAATTGGAATTTTTTCTTCCACATTTCGCTGGTGGGTACCTTGATATCTAAACTTTAAGGATAACTATTAAAATACAAGAAAAAATACCCTAATAGAACCCTAAATTGGCGATATCGGCAAGGTTGCCATTATCAGCCACACTCCCACCTGGCAGAAAGTGTCAACCCAGTGTGCCAACTTTTCTCACCCTTCACAGTGGCTTTATCAAAGTGCCTAACCAGGGTGTAAACGCGAGGGCTCCCCACTGGCGGATCTAGGGGTGGGCACCGGGGGCGTGCGCCCCCCCCCTATTTTTCTGCCAAATAGGTTGGTCAAAATGCCCACTTCCTAAGCTTTCAAATGGCGAAGGAATTTTTCAAATATTCCTACTAGAATCAAAGTTATGAAGTCATCCCCACAAGTCAGCAGAATGCACATTGAAAATTTCAAATTTTTTTCAGAACACTGAACTGCCTGTGCCTCTCTCTCCCCACTGTGCCATCCCACTTTGCAGGGGATAAGAATGGGTGGGATGGGTAGCTACAAGGGACATGTAGATGAGGGATAGGTAGCCCAGGGAAAGGGATCTGTAGGGAGAAGATAGGAGAAAGATTGGCAGGGGTGAGGTAGGCAGGGCAGTGCTTGGCAGAGGCATTGGCAGCAAATGGAGTGGCATTGAGAGGGAAAGGTAGATGGATGGACAGGTAGAGAATAAGCATGAAAGGTAGAGTTGGAAGGAGAGGTTTTGAGAGGGATAGACAGGTGAAGAGACAGGAAGGATAGGTGAAGGATGGGTAGAAGTTTTTTTCCCAGTCAAACCATGCAGAGATGCCATTTTTCTGGAATTCAGAACTTTCTGAATTATGCTATTCTGCTCCATTATGCCCTCTCATGAAGGTCCCCACTCCACAGGGGGATCCCCTACTATGCTGAATATATTTCATCCTGCCTATTACTCCCTACTACCTTTGTCCTACTGCCAGTCTCCTAGCTTCCTAAATTTTCCTGTTTAGTATACCTTCCAGGGAGTTCCTGATGGCACTGCACTAGACTGTGTAGGGAGGGGTCAATTTTGAGATACCTTTGTGGCAGTTACTGGTGGCAGATCTAAAATGACCCCCTCACCCTTCCCAATAAAAAGAGCAGAAGAAAAAAGAGAACAGAAAGAGGGAAAGAATTACATATGTAGCATGTGTGCAGGTTGCTGATAGCACTGACAGGGGCCCAAGGGGAGGGGGACGGGTCCATTTAGGGTTACTTTCCAGAGGAATTCTGATGGTATTGAATCTAAAATATTGATAAGCCCAGAAGGAAGGGGGGGGGCATTTAGGTTTACCTTCTGGGGTTGGCCCCTTTGCATAGCTCTACCCATTAGGCTATGATCCCCTAAGGGCATATATATATATATATATATATATATATATATATATATATATGGAACTATATACACTCGTGTATATTTATATAATTAGCCGCGGACGGTTAGGGACTACTTTCAGCTCGTAAGGATACCAATGATGTCATAGTGACGTCATGGTCAACAACTCCACTGGTATAAAAGGGGGCGGGTTCAAGCTAACCGTCAATTGGCTCGTATTCACCTGTACAGGTAACACCACGCTGGGTGTTCCCTGGAATTTTAATTTATTTTCGTGTTTAATACTTGATTTTCGAATCAAGATGGGGAGAAAATCAACTAGAAGTGCCAAGGCGGCTACTACTTCTAAAAAATCGGCCAAATCGGCAAAGAAAACGGTAGAATCGGCCAATTTAGGATTTCCGAGTGAGTTGGATTCGTCTTGTGTAGATCAGAGGTCTGCATCGCCCCACCATGCTAAGGGGTTAGAAGACGACAGATTCATTGACCAGACGGAGAGGTCGGAGTCGTTGGAGGACGAATTATGCAGTATCAAAGGCTTGCTGCAGGAGCTGGTGACTGGAAAGGACAGGAAAGAGGAGATGAAATCTACTGAAGGGGCGTGGCAGCATGCACGTGCGAATGTTTGTCAACGACCAATGACGTCACATCACCAAGGGCGCAGCCGCGTATCTAGGCAGCGGTCTCCGAGCGTCCTTAGTAACGGCTCTAAGTGGGACGAGGTTGGGCGTCGTGGTCGTCGCCGGAGATCAAAATCATCGTTTTCTACTCGTCACAGACCTCGGTCGTCTTTAGGAGGGTCGTCAGTAGATTCTACCGCTTCCAAGCTTCACACCAATACCAAATTTGGTGAGTTTGACCATGAAATATATGTAAAAAAGAAGGAGAAGGTCGACACCGTAGAGAAATTGGTACTTGTCAATTTGAATTTTGTCTTGGATTATTACAAAGACGGTAGTGATGTAGAAGGCATGCTAATGCATTTACAGGTTCTGGTGGAAAAGGCTGGGACGAGAATGTATACAGTACCAGCCCTCTTGGCTTAGGATAAATCAGTTAGGACCAGGGCGAATAAGGATGGGATAGAAGCCTTTGGGGTTATAGATAACTCTGACATTCTTAGACACCTCTCTTATGATGGTACTATTCAGGCACAGAAGGCTTACGCCACCAAGGCTAGGAATGGGACCAAACAAAAAATCTCAAACAATTCTTGCTATGCTTTTAATAGAGCAGAAGGCTGTGTAAGGGACCCTTGCAAATATAGACATGTTTGCAGTGGATGCAGTTCCTCTGGTCATGGTAAAACTGAATACCTAAAATCCAGGAATGAATAGGAAACTGTAGGTGGTCGATGTCCCATAGCTTGTAATGATTTTTGTTTGATGCTTGACCAAGTTATGGTAGGTGTGGTAGATGTCGACTTGCCTTCACGAACTCCAGTACAGGAGGTAAATCATACGGAGAGGGTTGAGGATTGTAGTCTTTCAACTGAGTCCGTAGCAGAACAAAGTATTTTCCAGGAATTTAATTCTTTAGAAAATAATGTAAAGTTTTCCTGTAATGGTTTAATACAGGTTGATAATGAACCTCTTTTTACTGTTAGTGTTGCAGATTTGCCCAGCATCAGGGTATATGACAATTGTGTAAAAGGTGTATGTACTTGTGTTCATTACATTGGTGGTGAGAGAGCTCAAATTTTACCTTGCAGAGTAGCTTCTTTCCTTCAACAAAATGGTCTTATTGATATTAGTAGCACAGAGGCTAATTTTCTATGGCATGGTATTGTTCAAGGTTTTAAAATAGTGGATCCGGACTGTCAAACTACGTATGATTGTAAAAATTATAAGTCTATCCTCGAAGGGAGGTTTTATAATGAATATTGTGGTATATTGTTAGACGAGTTGGAAGCGGGTCTAGTCTCAAAAAGTGATAGTAAACCCCATTGTATCCATGCTCTAGGTGGTGTAGAGAAGTCTAATGGCAAGTTAAGACCCATAACTGACTGCAGTATGCCTGATAGAATATCTATTAACAACTTTATGGATACCACCACCTCAGCTTTTTCTTATAATAATATTAGCACGGTGACTGCTCAGTTGAATAAGAACGATTTCATGAGTGTGGTGGATTTAAAGTCTGCTTACAGGTCTATAAATGTATATGGACCTCATACAACCATGCAGGGTTTCAGATGGGATTTTGGGCATGGCGAAGGTTATTATGTAAGCAACAGGTTAACTTTTGGCCTGAAATGTGCTCCATATATTTTTAATAGGATCTCTGATTTTATTGTGGAAGTAGCAAAATTCTACGGTGTAGAAAGAATTGTAAATTATTTAGATGATTTTATAATTTTGTCAGATTCTTATGCTGAATGTCTTAGGCAGAGGAATTTATTGATGGAATGTATGGCCTACATGGGCTTTGTAGTATCTAAAGAAAAGGTGACCGACCCATCTCAGGTTTGTAAATTCTTAGGCATTAATATAGATTTAGTTAAGTTAGAACTGTCTTTGCCTATTGAAAAGGTGGAAAAAATGAAAAATCTCTTATTAGATAACGTTAATAAGAAATTTATTTCTAAAAAGAACCTAGAGAGGATCGGTGGTTTAATGTCTTTCTGCTCCCAAGTTGTTAAAGGTGGGAGAACTTTTAGTCGCAGAATTTTTGATCTTTGTGCCAGAGCAAGGCCTAGAGGTATTATAAAAATTTCTGAGTGTACAAGGAACGATATGGAATGGTGGTTGAGATTCTGCAATACTTTTAATGGTAAAAGTTTAGTCTTAAATGATCGGGTCGATACACCTATGTACTCGGATTAATCCATGAAAGGCTTCGGAGCTTGGATGGGTAAAGATTATTTATATGGTGACTGGACTTCTTACGATAAGTTCAGTCTAGGTAGTGGTCATTTTACTCAACCACCAATACTAGACAATTTGAAAAATCACCATAGAAATATAAATGTATACAAGTTATATCCTCTTCTCATGGGTCTTAGACGTTGGATATCTGGCTGTAAAAATAAAAGAATACATTGCATTACCGACAATATGCAGGTTTTAGCCATGATTAATACGGGTAGGTCTAAAAATAAACTTTGTATGGCATGGCTTAGAGAAATTTTTTGGCTTTGTTTCATCAATAATGTGTAGGTGTACGCAACTTATATTAGGTCAGAGGATAATATCCTGGCCGACCAACTTTCTAGACTTGCTTACAAGGGTGTTCCGGACAAATGTGTAAACTCTCTTCTTGAAAATGATATGTGTTGCTTTAATTCCAGAATGGAAAAGGTTACAAAAAAGAAAAAGGTGTCTTTTGACGAAG